>JAEOAD010000372.1:3007500-3460000 GCA_036365145.1 Orientallactaga sibirica
GCAATTGGACAGGGTTTGGTTGGGTGCTTTCTGCAGCAACGAGAAACTGACTTCAACAGCCTCTTTCTCATCCCTTAGGGACTAGGAAGACCAAGAATACTTCCTTCATTCTGTTTTTTTTTTCCTAAATAAACCTTTCTTCTTTTCTTTTTGCATGTGTATGTGTGTGTGCATTTATATCAGCACTTTACCCACTGAGCCATCTCCCCAGCCCATGGTCTCTTCATTCCTAAGCCTGAACTTTTCCATTTTAAAACTCTGGCTCACTGATTCTGTACCCCAGGGAACCAAGTTAGGAGGACAGAGTATATAATTCAGGTCAGAGTCAAAGCCGAGCATCCTGAGAAAGCTAAGGAACACTAAAGGGTCAGATATGAGTCCAGCAAGGGGTTACTAATCACCAAGCTTTTTGCATACTAAAAAGGCCAGAGATGGGCCTTGAATGCTAGCAAGACATGAGCTGGTCAAAAGGGTAAGCACCCAATGGAAAATGCCAATTGGTCAGGTAGCACACTGTCTCTTCTTAAAGCTGTGCTGCCTGGGTCCCATACTTAGAGATTTAGAATTTTTTTTTTTTTTTTTGGTTTTTGAGGTAGGGTCTCACTCTGGTCCAGGCTGACCTGGAATTAACTATGTAGTCTCAGGGTGGCCTCTAACTCTCGGCGATCCTCCTACCTCTGCCTCCCGAGTGCTGGGATTAAAGGCATGAGCCACCACACCCGGCTTGAGATTTAGATTTAATTTGTGTGTGGCGAGCCCAGGCAATGAGAAATTTCTTAAAAACTTCAGGAGGCATTCTACAGCTGAGCCAAAGTTGTGGGGCATGATACCTATGGGTGGCCTTAACATCCCCGAAACAGTCTCTGCTTGCTGCAGTCTATGGGCAAGGTGTCCCTGAAAGGCAGAACCTTACATGGGGCTACTGGATGAAAGGGCCTTTGCAAGATAACGAGCTAGTCTGTTGCTCTCTTGAAGCAAAAGTACTCGGCTGGCCTTCACTGGTGTTGGCAGTGGGCACACCTGCTGCTGTGTCTTTCTCCTTTTCTTTTTTTGCTCAGTAAAAACATGCATCAAGTATCTGTGTGGGCCAAAGTGGCAGGCTTAGGGGCTGTGAAGAACCTAAAGGATCTGCATGGCCTAGTCTAGCCTTTTGGACCCACAGCCCTCAGCAGGATGCCACAAAGACATGATTCCACCCCAGTCATTTCCTAAAAGCCCATAACCTCCAGCCAAAGGTCTAGGAGGGGACACTGGAGATCTATGCTTATGAGACTCCTGGGGGCCCTTGGGTGTCAAGGCCTTGGCCAGACACAACTGAGACTTAAAGTTGGGTATCTGTACAGAGAATACTTACTATTCATTAACCAAGACATTATTCCAGCACTTGCCTCCAGTCCCACACACTTAGAGTCAACAGATGCTGAATTGGGTGTGGTGGTGCACATATGTAATCCTAACATTTGGGAGGCTGGGGCACGAAGATCAAAAGTACAAGGCAGCCGGGCGTGGTGGCGCACGCCTTTAATCCCAGCACTCGGGAGGCAGAGGTAGGAGGATCGCCATGAGTTCGAGGCCACCCTGAGATTACATAGTGATTTCCAGGTCAGCCTGGACCAGAGTGAGACCCTACTTCAAAAAACCAAACCAAAACAAAACAAAACAAAACAAAAAGTACAAGGCAAACATGGGCTAATACTGAGTTTAAGGCTAGCTAGTGATATCCTATCTCAAAATAAAAATGTTAGTCTGGGTTCGAGTCCCCACTACGCACATACATAAAACCAAATGCACAAAGTGGTGCATGTGTCTGGAGTTTGTTTGCAGTGGCAGGAGGTCCTAGTGAACCCATTCTCTCTCTATCTGCCTCTTTCTCTCAAATAAATAAATAAATAAAATGTTATTTTTTTTTACATTGAGAACTAGCCAGGCATGGTGGCACAAGTTTTAATTGCAGCACTTGGGAGGCAGAGTTAGGAGGATCACCATGAGTTCAAGGCCACCCTGAGACCACATAGTGAATTCCAGATCAGCCTGGGCTAAAGTGAAAACCTACCTCGAAAAACAAACAAACAAACAATTGAGAACATGCTGAGCACTGAATTAGAGGCTGAAATGCAGCAAAAATCAAAACGAACTTAAAGCAAACTGTGGATGTAGTTTAGTGATACAGTGCTCCAAGCACTAGGTTCAACTCCCAGAACCACAGAAAAAAGTGTAATAGTAATACCCTTGTCCTCAGTGGGGATGCTGTGCTGGTGGGAGAGGAAGACTAGAAAGCAGACAACCAAATAGACTATATAGTGTGTCCAGTGGTGAGGGCCAAGAGGGATAAGAAAGCGGGGAGGAGAGAATGGAGAAAGTATGTGGGAGAAAGGACAGGGCAGCTGACATTGGCAAGATGACCCGGGAAGAGGGAGTGAAGAGCCAGAAGAACTGGAGGAGGAACATTCCAGGCAGAGGGAGGCCAAGTTCAAAGGCCCTGAGGCAGGTGCAAGTGGAAACAAGCCTGCTGGGTTCTGGGCAATGGGGCTACAGTGAAAGGGGCAAGGCAGACAGAATAAGATCAGACAGGTGACAGGAACTGGGAGTGGAGGAGGGTGACAGGACCCTGACATGGGACAATAGAATTGCCATGGGCACTGCTTCTGCCCTGGCTAGGCTGGGAAACTTTTGAGCAGAGAAGCAACATGACCTGACGGGCATGCTGGCTGCTTCTCTGAAGCAGTGGCCTGGTAGCATCACCCACAAAACATTTTGGAGGTATTCTGACCATGAAGCCAACAAGGTCTACTAACCTAGGAAAGAAAGAGGGGACAGTCAGGAGATCCCAGGGAATGGGCCTTTGGATGAGGAATAACTGTCTACTGAGTTGGGGAGAAGGGAGAGAGATGGTAGGTGACATTTGACATTGAATGTTGTCCTGCATCCTACATGGGGACACAAGCAGCCCATATACTTCTATCCTCTTTAGTCATTATTCTCTGTGTGTGTGTGTGTCTCTCTCACTTGCTTACTCTGTCCTCTGCCTCTAAAGAAAAGCAAAGTTGGCTGCAGAGATTGCTTAGTGGTTAAGGCACTTGCCTATAAAGCATAAGGACCCAGGTTCAATTCCCCAGGACCCACGTAAGCCAGATGCACAAGGTGACAAAGGTATCTGGAGTTCATTTGCAATGGCTGGAGGCCTTGGTACACTCTTCTCTCTCTTTCTCATAAATAAATAAAATAAAATAAAAATAATTTTTAAAAGAAAAGCAAAGTCCTGCTGAGCATGGTGGAACATGCCTTTAATCCCAGCACTCGGGAGGCAGAGGTAGGAGGATCCTTGTGAGTTTGAGGCCAGCCTGAGACTACATAGTGAATTCCAGGTCAGCCTGGGCTAGAGTGAGACCCTACCTAAAAAAAAAAAAATCAAGGTCCCTAGGCCCATCAACTCCTGGTAAACCTTTCACCTTATATCAGTCAGCACTTAAAAGCCTATTTAGAGTAAAACCACTTGAAACATAGACCAAAGTTTCCTTGGAGATAGTGAGCGGTGGGAAGGATGTAGCTGGGACTTGGTCTCACTCAAAACAAAACTAAGTTGTTGTTATCTCACTTATATGTGGAACCTAAACAAAAATGACTTTAAGCTGGGCATGGTGGTGCATACCTTTAATCCCAGCACTCAGGAGGCAGAGGTAGGAGGATTGCTGTGAATTCAAGGCCACCTTGAGACTACAGAGTGAATTCCAGGTCAACATGGGCTAGAACGAGACCCTACCTCGAAAAACCAAAAACAAAAAAGAGAGCTCAAAGAAACAATAGAGTAAGTGGGACACGGTGGGATATCCTGTCATCTCAGGACTCTGGAGGCTAAGGCAGAAGGATTCAGAGTTACTTCCAAACCAACCAAGGCTACATAGTGAGACCCTATAACAACATGCTGAAAAGTATGGTTGGCAGCCAGGCAAGATGTACCCACAAGTGTAATAGTGGCACATAAGTTGTGGAGGTGGTCAACAGCTCTCTGATTGGATATGAGGGCTGATTGGTGTGAAGAAATTCATGCCTGCTTCTGAGAACCAAGTCAAAAGCCTGTGGCTTAGAAGGTCATAGACCCCAGAGGTAAGCTTCCACTGTTCTTTGGCTAAATGGAGACATTAAGCCCATCACAAACCTTTCTGTGTGTATGTGTGTTAAGCCCTTTGATTAATGCTGTTCTCACTTTTGGTTAGAGAACTTTCTTTTTGCAGATAGCAGCAAATGCCAAGGAGACTCAAGACTCATCAAAATGACAAGAAGAGAAAGCTGACTCACAAGATGAGTCATCTCTATCACATCTGCTAGGGTTCAGGGAACATCACAGAAGTCTCAGAAAGAATATGAATGCTGCTCTCACTGCTATTCAGAGAACTGTCTCTATGGAGATGGTGGTAGACATTGAGGAGACTTAAAACTCAGCAAAGGAGAATATAAGATGTTGCCAAGTGCTCAGCACCAAAGGAGATTTCTTTTATAAAAAATGTTCTTGCCGGGCGTGGTGGCGCACGCCTTTAATCCCAGCACTCGGGAGGCAGAGGTAGGAGGATCACTGAAAGTTCGAGGCCACCCTGAGACTACATAGTTAATTCCAGGTCAGCCTGGGCTAGAGTGAAACCCTACCTCAAAAAACCAAAAAAAAAAAAAAGTTCTTAAACCGTTATTTATTTATTTATGAGACAGAGAGAGCGAGAGAAAGGCAGATAGAGAGAGAGAATGGGCACCCCAGGACCTCCAGCTGCTGCAAACGAACTCCAGATGCATGCGCCACTTTGTACATCTGGCTCATGTGGGTCCTGGGGAATCGAACCTGGGCCCTTCGGGTTTGCAGGTAAGTGCCTTAACCACTAAGCAATCTCTTCAGCACAACCAAAGGAGATTTCTATAACACCCTTCAAGACTCAGTGAACACTGCAGAAGAGGGGACAGAAAGACTATAAGAGCCACAGGGTACATAGGCCTTGGAGCACTGCTCTCCCAATATGAGCCGGCTGCATTCATGACCCCACAATGATTACCAATACCCTCACAAGACCTGCACAGCTCTGAGCCCAGCAACATTGTGACATGGAGGACAGAGGAGGACAAAAGGAATGAGACAACAAAACAGGAAGGACTACCATGAAAGGGGAGGGGCCTCAGGGGACAGTGATGAGGAAAAAAGAGAAATAAAGGCATGGAAATATGGTCAAATTACTGTAAGTTCATACATTAAAGTTATCAATAAAAGCCCAGCATGGTGGTGCACGCCTTTAATCCCAGCACTCAGGAGGCAGAGGCAGGAAGATGGCTATGAGTTCAGGGCCAGCCTGGGACTACAAAGTGAGTTCCAGGTCAGCCTAGGCTATCTTGAAAAACAAAACAAAACAAAAAGTTACCAAGAAAAATACAGCAAAGCATAAAACGTTTGGGAATTCAAAGCTTTTCATTTCCCCTAACCAAAGCATCTGGTGACACAGTAGTCTCAAGTTACCCCTCCACCTTCACATGCCCTAATAAAGAAGGTCCTTGTAGCTGCAAGGTTCAAGATCTGCACCCCAAAATCTCTCTTAATTTTTTGTCTTCTTGAGGATCTGCTTCTGGAAACTTCCTTCACTCCTGGTGGATCTGCATGTGAGAACTGAATCAAATTGCTCAGCAACCCCAGAGGCCAAGGTGTGGCTCACTGACAGAGTACTTGCTTAATATTTCGCAGTAAAAAAAAT
This sequence comes from Orientallactaga sibirica, assembly GCA_036365145.1. Lineage (NCBI taxonomy): Eukaryota > Metazoa > Chordata > Mammalia > Rodentia > Dipodidae > Orientallactaga > Orientallactaga sibirica. The sequence goes on from JAEOAD010000372.1 coordinate 3,013,224, forward strand.
AAAATAAAATCCACAATAAGTGAGTTGCTATAAGTTAGGAGCAATCTCCTACACTATCTTCACTGGACTCACTTTGCATGGTGTTGGGCTATGACCCTGGCAAGACACAAGGGCCCTTATCTGGGTGGGCACAAAGTTTAGAGAATAGTAAAGAGCCCTGTTCGCTGATAGACATGAATGCTCAAATCTGTACCCCAGTTCCAGTGTCACTGGGTCACCTCCATAAACTGTCATCTAAGAAGGAGGAAGATGCACTGAAGTTTCCCATTCCGCAATGACAATTCTTAACTAGAAGTCTTTCTGACTCACAGGCTTCATTTTCTCCTTTGTTTTGCTGTGTTTTTCTTCGTAGGCCGAACTCAAGAGGCGAAGTATTACCCGCTCCGAGTTCTGCGCCCACAAAGCCACATTTATGTAATCATTCCAAAACTCACAACTCCTGAAAACTTTGAGGAATGTTATTAGGCCCTGGAGGCCAGAAGGGCCGTTTCCAGGGTAACAGCAGCTCCACACAAGGCAGCCAGCGAGGCCTTTCCCTCCCAAAGCTTCTCCTGGAATTCAGGCCACTGTAGACAAACCCATGTCCAGAGCCCAAGGACACTTCCCATGGCCCTCACCCAGCCAGCACTCCCACAGGGAGGACCCATCACTGGCCTATGAGCACTGCAGGGCCACACCTCCAGTTTCAAATATCTCCTGCTGCTGCCCTGCCTGTCCCTGGCTGCAGTCCGGAGCTGACTGTGGTGAGGAAAGCCGATGGAGATGTGAGGCACTCCAGCGAGCAGCAGCGCAGCGTTTGTTTTTCCATAGTGTAGCCCTAGGCCAGCCGGCTGCCTTTTGTTTTGAGCAGAGGTGGAAATGAAAATTGTCTGTAAGGGAGTGAATGTTCTTTCCAGGCACTCCTGCGACTGCAGGCCCATGAGCTTGACTGAACTCCTGGCCTTGGTTACGGCCTCCTTGTCTGAACAACACACATTTCCCCCTTGAATAAGGAGACTTGGAAACGAAGCAGGAGGTGAGCACAGAGCATAGCAGATTGGCAGTCCGTGGTAATCCACTCCCTGTACGCAGTAGCTTTCCCTGGCGCTTGACGTAGCCCTGCTCTGCAGGACCTCTGAGAGGAAGCCACACTCAGCAAAGTGACAGAATCCCACTTTAACACTTACCTTCCCATTGCTGTGACAAAACACCTGACCAGATGGAAGGAAAGGGTTTATTTCCAGCTTCCAGTTTTGAGGGGGGAAGCTTCATCTTGGTAAGGCATCATATCTCCATGGCAGCAGGAAAGAAGCAGTTTGATTACTAGGCTTGGAGCTGGGGTTTATTACCCCAAAGGTTCCCCGGAGCAACACACCTCCTCCAGCAAGGCTTCATCTCCCAAAGGCCCCATAAGTTTCCCCAATTGCCACCAGCTGGGGACCAAGCATTCAAAACACAAGAGCCTATGAGAGCCATTTTCTTCAAACCACCACATCCACCGTGGATTCCTATCTTGTGGAAATGCAAGAACAGGGCTATAAGCTCCTGCAGCTAAGGTGGGTCATGATCTCTGGGCCTCCATGAGTGTTTTGCCCGTCCATTAGCAAAACTCAGCCTTGCATTTACCTCAGCAGTGGCTGGAAAATCCAGCTGTTTCTCCTGATACTGAACTCTGATTCATATAGGGTTAGCCCTCCACATTCCTCCTGGGGATTGAAGTGACTAACAGGAAGCCCTTATAATTGTGAGATTTACTCTTGAGAAGGAGAGCCCTGTGGAAAGAGAAAATGAACTCATGTAAAATAAGGGACAAAAGCAGGACCAGCCGGGCGTGGTGGCGCACGCCTTGAATCCCAGCACTCAGGAGGCAGAGGTAGGAGGATCGCCGAGAGTTCGAGGCCACCCTGAGACTACATAGTTAATTCCAGGTCAGCCTGGACCAGAGTGAGACCCCACCTCGCAAAACCAAAAAAAAAAAAAAAAAAAAAAAAAAAAGCAGGACCAAGCAGCCATATTTAGGTTCAGTGACAGTTCAAAGAAGGGAGCTATCAGGTATACAGACTCGGGGTAGAGGTGGAGGATTGATTGGAGGTGGGGGGAAGGTTGAGATGAGGTGTGGGTTGTATGGAGTACTGCGGCTAGATCTTAAGCCCTGCCATCTGGAAGCAGAGAGAGCAGTGCATAGAAAACAGGTTCACTTTACTTAGTTTAGAGGATTTTCAAAACATGCAACATCTGCTCATCACCTACTATGGGGTAGCCACTATGGGCCAGGTAGCATGGGGACCTAAGCTGGTTTAGCAAGTCAGAACAAAGTGACATTGGTCTAAGTTTGGATCTCCCAGAATCGGATCCTAAAACAAGGGTCTGAGTACAATTGTTTGGCTCTCTTTCTCTCTGTGTGTTACTGGGGATTGAACCTGAGACCTTGCACATGCTAGACAAGTACTCTACCACTGAGCTATACCCCCAGCCCTAGTGCAATTGTTAATCTGGGAGGATGTTGGGAAGGGAAGATAGCCAATGATCAGGCTATGGGCAACTGGGGCTCAGTCCCACTGGGAACTGCCACCAGGGATAGACCTAGAGCAATCACTCTTATCCCATCCAAGAGGGAAGCGAATTGGGAAATTTATCCCCCTGGCTCCCATCACTCATTCATGCAGGGCTACTCCTGGGGAATGAATCCCCTGACACTTCCTGTCTGCCTCTTGTAGATACAGAGGGCTCAGGTGGTCAGAGATGGCCTCCGAGGCAAGGGGACATGGGTGCTCACAGCTGTGTGCACAAACATGATAAACACAAGGGGATGTGGGCAAGGCGTGATAGCCTCTACTACACATGTGGCCATAGAGGCAAAGAGGATATGGATTTTTGGCCTCAGTAAAGACACCGGACAGATATGGGCTCCAACACAATACAATTTTGGATGAGCCACAGGCTTCTGAAGAGTTTCAAATGGAAGGAATGGCATGAGCAAAGACAGTAGAGCGAAGTCGTGCCTGGGGAGGCCAAAAGGTCTAATTCGACTGAAGTCTAATTTTAGTGACTAAGACAGATAGAGGAGAAACCTAGGCCACACCACAGAGAATTCAAATGCCCAGCCACAGTTTTATTCTTCATTCCATAAGCAATGGGGGGGGGGGCCACGGGGATTCTCTGAAGGTGCTGGAAACATTAACTCTTCCAAAAAGCAAGGAGACAACTTGGCAGTAGGGAGATTAGATAAAAAGTCCTCAAGTGAATATTTGTTAGCCATATCAGACATTATTTTAGCAGGCACAAAGATGAAGGAGGCTCCCTGTAGCTCTGGCCCCACGAGAAAGGCCCCTGAAAAGAACCGCGTGGGAGCTTCTAAAAGGGGGACCAGTCCATCAGCTGCCGGCCTGATTGTTCCTTCTGGCAAAGATGTGGGCCCACTCGTTTCTCTCCTATTTGCTTTCCTCCCAAACCGCTTTTGGCCTCTGCTTTCCGAAAGCTTTGCTCAGTGCATTTAAACAGCATCTCACAGCATGGCCGAGCAATAACAAATGGTGCCTGGTGGCTCGCCTGCTGGTGGCTTAAAAAACAATTGATGACTTTTAATCAGCTGAATGAGCATGGGACAAATGACAGCATGGCCTGAATGCCGCCCAGACGTCATCAGCTAACATCAGTGGGGAGGAGGGAGGTGCCCTTCTGGCAAGCTTGGGAACAAACAAGAGCAGTTCCTGGCTGCTCCCAGGCTTGGCTCAGAGCTCCAGGAGGCAGCTCTGCCTGCACCCCAAAGCCACTGCCGCCTTTCCTTCTTTTTGGAGAAACTGGGAGAACTGGCTGCAGAAGCATCAAGGATGCTTCTGGGAATTACACACACCTGAACATCTGGTCATGAGGTCTGTGGGTGGAGGGCTGGTACAGGGGAAGGTCAGGGTCTCCAGCTATCCTTTGGTAACTGTGGGCAGGCCTGTTTCCCTCTGGGATTCAGGTACCCATTTGGAAAACAGAGTAGCTAGCTAGGCTTGGCTACACCTGTAATTACACACTTGTCAGGAGGGTTGCTGTGAGTTTGAGGTCAGCCTAGACTACATAGGGAATATTAGGCCAGCCTGAGCTACATAGCAAGACTCAGTCTCAAGGAAAAAGACCACAAGGAAGGGGAATGGGAGGAGGGGAAAAAAGAGAGGGAAGCCAGGCGTGGTGGCACACACCTTTAATCCCAGCACTCGTGAGACAGAGGTAGGAGGATCGATGTAGTTCGAGGCCACCCTGAGAATACATAGTGAATTCCAGATCAGCATGGACTAGAGCGAGACCCTTCCTCGAAAAAACAAAAGAGAAAAAAGGAGAGGGATGGAGGAGGGAGGGAAGAAAATAAATGGGAGTCCTTACAAGCAAGCTTGCTTCCTCTGTGAGGCTGCCTGTATGTGAGATAGCTTCAGGATAGGAGTGAATCTCTAGAGGGCTCAGCGTAGGCGTCTGTTTGTATATTCTGCCCCTACTACTACCACCAGCATTCCCTGTCTCTTGTATACAAATGGATACTTAGCAAGCATTTCTGATGAAAGAGTGCAAAGTCGAACAAAGCAAGCCAAAATGACAGGAATGAAAATAAAGGCAGCTACTGAGTGCTTACTACACACCAGGCCTCATGCTGAACATTTATTTATGTGCATGTTCATCTCATTATCCCTGTTTTACATACAGATGGTGGCGCACACCTTTAATCCCAGCACTTGGGCAGCAGAGGTAGGAAGATCGCCATGAGTTCAAAGCCACCCTGAGACTACATAGTGAATTCCAGGATTCTAGGTCAGCCTGGGCTAGAGCAAGACCCTATCTCCAAAAAAAGAAAGAAGGAAAGAAAGAAAGAAAGAAAGAAAGAAAGAAAGAAAGAAAGAAAGAAAGAAAAGAGGGAGGGAGGGAGGGAGGAAGGAAGGAAGGAAGGAAGGAAGGAAGGAAGGAAGGAAGGAAGGAAGGAAGGAAGAAAGAAAGGAAGGAAAAGGAAAAGGAAAAGAAAAAGAAAAAAGAAAAAAGAAAAAAGAAAAAAAAAAGGGGCTGTGGAAGGTAGAAAAGTATATCCATACTGTAGCCCTAAAAAGTGCCTGCCCTTCTTCACTCCTAGCTCAAACCAGGCCCTAAAATCGGCCTAAAGAAGGAAGAGGCTGGGTGCAAATGAAGCCCATTGCAGGAAATATATGCTAAATGAAGAAATGCCACCGGTCTGACTAAGTGGCAGAAAGTAATGCTTCCCAGCCACCCTAAGAACACAACACGAGGCCTTGCCATCATGACTCCTCCCTGACCACCAATATGGAGACATGAAGTCAACCCTCCCAGGCTTCTCTTGTTTTGCATCCTGGGTGTGGCCCACAGGACTGGACACTCCTCCAGCCAGCTTGCTCCCCCTTCCAGCTTTTTTTTTTTTTGCAGGCTCTTTCTGTCCCATTGAAAAACCATTCCTCCCACCCACTCTGGCTCTTTTCAGGTGACCCAGGAAATGGCTCCTGAAATGCAGACCAGCAGGTAAGAAGCTTGACTTCTCTGGTGATCTCAGGGACACCTGTGAAGGAGGCAGACCACAGGATGGGGCGGGGTGGGTGGGGGAGGGTGTGAAACTGCGAGGGCCCTCAGCTGAACCCATGTTCTGAAGCTGGATGGCCTTTGAAGAATTAGGTGAGGGAGCCAGAAGTATCGCTGTGAGTTTGAAGCCAGCCTGAGGCTACAGAGTGAGTTCTAGGTCAGCCTGGGCTAGAGTGAGACACCATCTCGGAACAAAAAGAAGAATATTTGAGGTAAGGGGGTAAGCCCTTGTATAGCCCCACATTGACTCGTCATTGAATATGAGTTGCCTTCCAGAAGTGGGGGAGGGCATTCACAAGGACAAGCAACCCTGCTTCCTTCAACTAAGGGCAACTCCAATCGTGCAGAGGTGCGCCCACCCATCCCCCTGAAGAAGTCATCTTACATTGCATCCATCAGCCCCATCAACAAAACTCCTGTTCATCTTGCCATTGACAACCCATGGACCTGGCCCACTTTCCCAGGACTCCTAGCCAATGCCAAGCACTTCTGGCTTGCCACGCTTTCCATCTGTACTGATAGCCCTGCTTCAGAAATGATGGCTAACTCTGTCCCCTCCCTCTCCACAGTGAGGAGTAGATGTAGCTCTCCTTTCCCACCTGACTTGCAACCTGTTCCAGGAACACACAGACGCCTCTCCTCAAGGGCTGAGTAGATGGATGTTGCATGGGAGGTGCCGGCAGGCCCGTGGGAATGTTCCAGCATTCATGATTTCCTTTCTGTCAATGCCTCAAAGTGTCTACGTGGCTTTTGCTGATGACATGCAAGCACAGAGAAAGCTGGCTTCTGCAGCTAACCTGGCAATCCTTCTTGGGCTCAGGCCAAGAAAGTCCTGTCCTTGTTCCCTTCCCTGTCCAGCGTTCTGCTGAAGTCCATTTCCTATGTAAGAGGGCCAAGTGCATTTAGAGCCCTCCATGCCAGGGAAAACCCAATGCCATTGCCAACCGCACTACATCGCCCTTCTTCTGAAGGAAATTACTATTGATCCCACGGCTCTCCTCCCCATGCTGTTTGCCGGGGACAGCCAAGGATTCCCGTGCCAGCTGGGCTCCCACACGGCTCGACTATTCCTGCACCAGATGGCCAGACCAACACCCTCTGGCTGCGGCGCGCTCCCTGGGAGACGAGGCTCTGATGTCTCTCAGCCTGGCTTTTCATGCGCAAGGATGAGGACGGCAGGTCAGGGATAACACGTTACTTGAAAAAAATCTCTGCACAACAAAAAGATTTCCAAATCCCAGTGGTTATCAGTGTAACCAACAAGGCAGGGAAACTTGTTCTGTAGCCTTCACTTTCACTGCTCATTTGACAAGCATAGGTTGAAGGCATCCTTGGCCTGAGGGATGCGACGGGATAGACACCAGGCCCTACCCTCAAGCAAGTTACCCTCCACTGGGGGGTCATGTTAGGCAACTATGTCTTTATTAATCAAACCAGGACATTTCTGAGATTGTAAAGGGGGTAACCCAAGGTAGTGGGTTCAAGGAAGATTGCTTCTGGGAAACCACAATGTTTGGTCATCCTGGCGTTTTATGGTATGACCAAAGTGGGGGAGTTGGGTTTGCTGGAGGTGTGGTACTGTTAGGTGGTGCCACAAGGTGGCGCAATTGAAATACCAGCTTCTCTTTGTTTTCATTTTCTACCTTGATGAAAACTGGTTTTCCTTTCATTACCACCTGACCAATAGAACCCTTTCGGGGTATGTTGGAGCCAAAGAGTGCTGGTTTAATGAAAGCCAATCATGAATGTTTTTGGAAAATTTGCAAACAAGTGGTGAAGCACAACCATTAATAAATAAATTTAATTAATTAAAATTTGAAAGGAGATAAATCATATTAAAGACAAATAAATACTCCAAACTCACGCCTTTCTACCTTTCCACAGTCTATTTATTACCCCAGGTGTGAAGGCTTGCTAGTGTAGCCTGTGTGGAAGAAATACTGCGCAATGGTAAGCAGTCTCCTCCCAGCTCCTTGGTCAGCGCATCCCTGCCATCACATCACATGGGGAGCATGCGACTGGCTGTGGTGGGAATATTTACATCATGGCAATCAGCAGATGCTACAAATCAGGGATTGAGTGGGGGCAGGGAGGCAGTTGTTAAGCATTTACCAGCCCATCACTGGAACCATCATTTAAGTTTCATACTTTATGTGGCTGACTTCATATCCCATGAACAGTTCTATCACATCCTTAAAAATTACAGTAACCCCCTCTCCCTGCCCCAGCCCAGAAAGCTGGGGAAAGTAGAGGTTACATTCATCCCATAACCATATTCAAAATGGGGAGCCCACATAGATAAGCCAGTCAGTGCTAAGTGACCAGGGCAGGAATAAGCCAGGGAGTTCACACACTAAACTCTATAGTGTGGAGTGCAGTGGAAAGCTTACCTGGAGGAACGATGCCTCCTATTTGCACACCCAAATAAACCAATGGGAATCTCAAGACAACTCTTGTGTGGGATTGCTGAGATGACTTAGAACCTGCCCAGGTGTACCTCTCCTGCTGTCTGGGTGAGTCAGGGGCCCCAGCAAGAAATGGAAGGCACTCAGACCTGGAGGGAGGGCTTGATGAACTGTTTGCAGAGGTGGGCAGCTTGGGAAATCACAGGAATTATTGGGAAGTACCCTGTACCAAGTTTTAGTAGAAAGCTGCAAGGGTCTAGAGCAGCTGGTAGACTTGAAGAGGGCACCAGGTGAGGGCTGCTGTGGGTGGAGAAACAGCTACTGGCAAAACAGCAATCGAGCTGGGAAAATAAAATACTGCAAGGTCTGACTCCTCCTCCCTACCAGATGGCCGGTGTCTGCCATTGGCCAAACCCAACTGAAAGCCAATGACCAAGGCAGCATGATCCAGTCTAAAGGAGCAAGGATTGGCCTCCTGGACATAGACCAGGGTGCAGAAAGTTAGCCGAGGTGATGGAAAAGAGAATCGACATGTCCAACCAATATGGTGCTGTCCTTCCCAGACAGCAGGCTCCAAGAGGCGGTGCTTGGGGCCACTCACTTGCCTGAGGCCTGGCCAGGCATGGCAGAACAAACCACAGGCTGGCTGTATGCCCAGAGGCAGGCAGGCTGTGGCCTAGCAATGTGGTATGGAAGAGTTCAAGGAGTGCTGTCCAAGCCCGCTCCCTTGTCCAACCTGTGGCTGTGCCCAAGGATGTTCCCAGCTGTACACAGGTCCAAATGTACACCCCCCCCCACACACACACACAGGTGGAAGTTTGGCTCTAATGCTAATGACGCTCAAAGGTCAAGACCTTGGCTTGCGCAGTCCCCTTCTGGAATCGTGGCAGGGCCCTCCAAGTAGTAATTTGTACCTCCAAACTACTTTTCTTAAAGAAGGCTCCAGACCTCGTGTTAGTTTTAGGTCCCCACACGTGGATCTGATCCTCCAGTTTATTACCAGGAACTGGGCTGGTTCTCTAGAGTCTAGTCTTCTCCCAGAGGTAAGTCCTAAATGTGGTCTAGGAGCGAAAGTGAGGCCATAGGACAGGGGCTCTACATCCCCTCCCCATCCCCCAGGGGCTTCTACTCGCCCCCTTTTGTTCAGAGGAACCTTGTCCAAGCCCCTCCTCCTTACCACCATAGGGTTAATAGACACCGAGATAGATGTAGAGCTTTTGTGGCCAAACACTTCAAGAAGGATTGGCGCCTCCCCACCCCCCTCCGGAAGATTCCCTACGTACATTAGCATAGTAAAGGCTGCAGATAAAGAAAACGTTTGCCTTTGTTTACCGTGGGGGTTGCCCATACTTCCTGGAGCTTAAGCTGAAAGCGAAAGGAGGAGTAGGCGTTTGATAAGAGGGTTTTAGGCTTGGGGCACAGCCCAAGCAAAACCCTCCCCCTCCAAAGCCAGGAAACCTGCAGAAGCTGCGTGCAGCTGGCGGGAAGAGTGTGAGGAGGTGGAGCGAGAAGAAGGGATGGGTTGCTGAAGAGCGACTAGCAGGCCTTTCGTTCCCACTGCACAGGTGACGCGCCTAAGCTTGCTCGCGCGCCGGGAATCCTCGGCAGCTCTCCCAGCTCTCGAAGGCCTGGCTGGCTCACTGCTTGTCTGTATCTTTCCATCTGGAGCCCCTGGCTGGGAGCAGGGTAGGGACGGCTACAGACTACAGGGTGAGCAGATAGCCCAAATGTCTCTCACCCATACCCACCTTGCAGAACCATAGTAGCCTAGGGTCCTGCTGGCCACTCTGAGGAGATGAAGGCTTCAGGCTGTTGTCCAGAAGCCAGAGGTGTTGGTAGATCCTCCTGGTCCCTAGGGCCAAAGGTGCTGTCCCCAAAGCACAGAGAGCTGCAGCCTAAGAACTTGCCAAGTAAAGTTTGGCTCTGGCAAAGGGGAGGGTTGGAATTAGCCTCCACTGGCTATTTCTGAAGCTCCACAGGCAGGACCACCACGAACTGGGTGTTGACCTCAGTCTGTGAGTCTTCAGAGCAGCTAGGGAGGAGGTGGACAGAACATCAGACCTCAGTGACACCCCACGCCTCCTCCCCACATCCTCCTTGCTCAGGGTTTGTTCTTCCCAGCGAATGGGATCAGTGATAGTGTCTCCTAAGTCAGACAGAGACTGAGCCAACCAGGCTTCACTTTCCAGCCTCACAGATCCACCCTTCTGATGTCAAAGATGACACATTGTCTCCGCTGTGACCTCTGCCCCCTCCTTCAAAAAACAGCCATCCACTTCATCTGTCTTAGGGCAGATGACTGCCTTTCCTGGAGCAGGCAGTGGCTTGAGCGGTGCCTTTGTTTTCTGATGCCTTTTTCTGCTTCATTCACCGCCTTTGGATCTGATTTTGCATTGACTGGCCCCATCTCTGACAGAGTGCAGCTTCCCAGCCTCCTGAGCCACCCCACCATGCTTCTTTAGGAGCCCGTCTGGGGAGTACCGTAAAGATTTGCAAAGCTTGCTCAGAGTGCCTGCGTGCAGAGAAGTCTGGGTCTCTGAGTGAGATCTGACATGTGCACTATCTTTCCAGAACAACTGGGCAAGCTGGTGGGCAGAGGCATTCTTTTGGACTACAGGGGCCCTGGGCAGAGATGGAACCTGTTATACGCAGGAGTAACCTGAGGAATAAAAACAAGTTACGAGAAATCTTACTGCCACAATGTGGCGGCTGACCACCTAGCCCTAAAAGGGCACAAAAAGTACCTAGCCTGGAACTTTGTGGAATGGAGCACCTGGCTTCACTCTTTACTTTCTAAATTCTCCTGCACACACAAGGGCCTACCGAAAATGGAGAGGTACAAGCAAGTATTGGTTCTTCTAGCAGTTCCTATCCTCCAGGTGGCCCCCAAGATGGAATTAGCAGTGGAAGATGCTCATGGGCAAGATGGCTGCAAAGGATAAAGGGAGGAGGTGAAGGTGGGGGAGGGGCTTCAAACGTGATGCAGGTGGAAGGAGAGGGGCAGGAGGGAGAGGTGGGTATCTACCGGCAAGGGAAAATCTCAATCAGGCCTATGGGGAATGGGTCCCCCAAGTCAGGCAGGAGTGACGCAACGCAAGTCCCTGCAGTCATCAAGTGCCTGGGGAGAATGTAGCCTCAGCAGGGATACTGTAGAGGCCAGTGACACTTCTCCCAAAATAGTCTCCACTGAAGAGAGATTTGGGGAGTGAGCTCTAATCAAGGAGGGATACTGGCTCTAATCTTAGTCTCAGGACAGCCAAGTTTCTCTTGCTTGAGCTTCTTAGAGTATGCATTGAAGAAAGTGAACCACCACCATATCTATCCATCCATCTGATCCCTCTCTGTGGGCCTACTTAATACTCTGCATTCTGCTTATTCTAGAATGATAGTAGCTTTTGAATTCCTCCAGGGTGGGTACCAGAAAGGATACCAGGACGGAAGTTGTGAAGGACTGGTGTCCTTTTCTAGTTGTAAGTTGAGAAGGTGGGTGGGTTAGTCCAAGACCACCAAGCCACCGATTTGATTAGTGGACAAAGAGGTCCAGTAGCCTTCTCCTACTCCAAGCACATGACTGTGATATGCCTAGGGAGGCCATGGATTTCCTGAGGATCAAAGGAGCTTGAACAGGAAGACCTGGTTACCCATCCATTCCCCCACACACCCAAGCTCCCTGACTCTCAAAGGGAAAAGATTCATCCATCTTGGTCCTCTGCCAGAGAAAAATGAGGAGGTTCAAGACAAAGGCTCCCCAACAACGGACAGGATAATACCAATGACCCCTCCACACATTTCCCCTGCTCCACCCACGCATAAATACATGCACACATGTGCACGCATGCACATAGCCATTTTTGGTGTCATTAATAATTGATCTTTGTAGATGCCTGTGCAGTTTACAAATATTAAAGCACTATCTCATTGTTTTAATCACAACAACCGCTTTGGGGTGGCATTGTTCTTCTGGATAATGAAATTCAGTAATCAGACCTGCGCAAGGTCAAGTAGCTGGTAGGTGGTTCTTAACCTTTGGAGCTGCCTCAGATCCCTTTAAGAATCCTCCCTTGAAAAAAGAAAACTGCATACTTACTTAGAATTGCACCCACACTTCCAGGAGTGGCAGCCCCCCTACTGGAAGCCCTTGCAAGATTCCACCCTCCCCCACACTCACATAGACACACACACCAAACACTGAACAACCGGAAGCCAGGCTCCTGAGAAAACTCCCAGCCCAGGATGGGCACAGAAATGATTAAAGGGGTTTTTCGCCTCTGAGAACTCTGTTGTGGGTCATCAAGAATGCACACAAGGGGCTAGAGAGACGACTTAACAGTTAAGTCGCTCGCCTGCAAACCCAAAGGACCCTGGTTCCATTCTCCAGGACCCACGGAAGCCAGATGCACAAGGTGGCACATGCGTCTGGAGTTCATTTGCAGTGGCTGGATGCCCTGACGCGCCCTTTCTCTCTCTTCCTCTCTCCACTCTTTCTCAAATAAAAATATTTTTTTAAAAAAGAATACACACAAGGCTTAGTGAATATTCCATTTGCTGGGCCAGCGTTCAGTGCACAGTACTACGCTGAAAGATAATCCCGCTGGCCAGAGAGGCCTATGGGAAACCGCCCCATAAGGTGTTTGCTCCGAGTGCCACAGTGACACCGGGCCTTTCTACAGCACCTCTGAGAAGCCGTCTTTCTCACTGGGTAAAGACGGGGGAGCTTTTCACCGGAGTGGCTGTGTCTAGGAAGCTCTGGAAGGAGAACACCTATCCGCACCCCCTACCGGGTGCAGCACCCTGCACCCTATCTCTAGTTGGTGGAGAAGTCTCCATCTCCTCAGAGTTTGGGACGGGGTCCCCCAGTGATGCTTCGACCACCTCCTGCTAGATCTGCATACACGTTACCCCCCCCCCCAGAACGAACACACACACACACACCACACGGGCCTTAGGGCACCTCCGTTTCGGTGAGCCACCCAGGTGGTACCTGTCGCCGTGCAGGTGAGGAAAAAGGCCTGTGGAAAACACCATTACTGATAAGTAACAGCTCCTTTCAGGTTTAATGACACGTTGCATCCATCCTAAAGCTCTCAAAAAAAAAAAAAAATAAGGGGGAAGCCCTCTCGAGGGACGGAGCCTGGCGCCTGCAAATAGGAACGACGACAGGCCGGGACGCGCGGGGGAGGGCGCACGGCGGAGCGCGGGTGTGTAAATTAACTGGGGGCAGCAGAATAAATACATTACACACGGTTTATTATGCATCCGAACCTTGGAGGGCTTCTCTGGCTCCTAGATTTGGCAAATTTGTACCCGGGCGCCGCTGGCCGCTCCGCGGAAGCCCACGGCTAAGGAGCCGGGAAGGGGGGTGGGGGGATTGTCGTCTCGCACCTGGGAACCCCACCCCACCCCGGGCAGCCGCTGGAAGCGGGCCGCCGCGGGGAAGGGCCGGAGTTCCGGAAGCCATGGCCCTGGGAGCCGATCGAGAGCGAGGGGCCGAGCGGGGAGGGCGGCGGGGTGGGAACGGGCGGTGCGCCGGCCCCTTAGCATTCCGCCAGCGCGCCCGCCATCGCCGCGTGCGCCCCCGCGCCCCGCTGTAATTACCCCGATTACCAAATGAATCTCGCGCTTTTGTGCTCGCCGGGCGGTGGGTGCGGGGAGGCCGTTCTAATAGTTGTCATTAGGGCCGGGGGAGGCGGGGCGCGGAGGCGGCGAGTGGGGAGCGCGGGGGTGGGGAGGCCGCCGTTCCCTCGCTGGCTCGCTCGCTCGCGGGCGGTCCCGGGCGGGCGGCGCGCGGGCCGCTGCTGGCTGCTGAGTAATGATTTTTTTTTTTTTTTTCTAATTGGAGGCGAGCAGCGGCCCTAATGGATGGAGCCGCTCTCGGCGCGCTCGCTACGCCCGCCCCTCGATCAATACGGCTTGCTAACACCGCCGGGCCCAGCACCCCCCCCCGCCCTTTGTGGTCAGAGGTGCTGCGTGGGGGGGGGCTCCAGTATCCAGCGCCCCACGCGAGGCCTCGACACATCTCGGGAGAAGACTCCAACCCCGGCCCTCCTGAAACATTCCATCCCCGCACCCCTTCACGGACCCTTGGGTGGTCCTGCTCCCCTCTCAGGCATCCTTCTACTTCTCCTCGGTGTCTTCCACCTTCCTGAACACTGCATCCTCTCCTGTCTTCCTGCATTTCTGGAGCCCGCTCTACTTGGTTTCTCAGCGGGACTGGATTAACCAGGAGGTGTAGGGGGAGCACCTGGATTGTCCCCTCTCATTTTCCCTCTGCAGAGCACCTCAGACCCACAGGAAAGCCGGTCCCAGGAGGCTCCCCTCTCGGACTGACACCGCCTGGTTGAGGAAGGGTTCCCTATGTCCAATTACGTCCCCACATTCTTTCTTTCCGGGGATCCTCAACAGCTCAGACCCGCTTCAACCCAAACCCTTCCATTTTCTGGAGAAGCAGAACCAGGTGTGCATATCAGGCTTGTGGGTGTCAAAGGTTAGTGTCTGGTGTCTGCCTCAGTGACTCTCCAACCTAGTTTTTTTTTTTTTTTTTTTGAGGTAGGGTCTTGCTGACCTGGAATTCACTGTGTAGCCTCAGGGTGGCCTCGAACTCACAGCAATCCTTTTACCTCTGCCTCCCGAGTGCTGGGATTAAAGGCGTGCGCCACCATGCCTGGCCAACTTAGTTTTTTTAAAAGACAATTCGTTTCTCTGTGAACCTAGAACTCACCAAATCTGCTAGACTAGCTAGCCAACAAGCCTTAGGGATTCTCCTGTCTCTGCCTCCCCAGTGCTGGGATTACAAATTTGTGCCAACTTGCCAGGCTTCTGTGTGTGTGTGTGTGTGTGTGTGTGTGTGTGTGTGTGTGTGTTAGAGACCCAAACTCACTCAGGTCCTCATGTCTGTGTGGCAAGTACATTACCCACTGAGCCATCTTCCCAGCCCAGGACTAGGATTTTTGTTCATTTTCTGTCACCAGCACCTAAAACAACCTGGGACACAGTAGGCCTTCAATAGTATTAGTTTCACGAACAAACTCAAAAAATTTGTACTGGTCCAACTTCTTCCTCTCTTTCCTTGGAAAGAAGAACAATTGGGGTTTCTAACCCCTTTGTGAAACACAGCAGTTCTGTAGCACGTTGGCTTCCAAAAATGGTCACAGCAATATTTCTGGTCTCCTATGCTTTTCCAGAACCTAGCCACTACCCTCTGCATGGGGAGAGGTTGGTTTCCCATCCAGTGGAACCTGGGCAGGTACAGTCTGCCAATGAGGGAGGCGTGGAAAGCACAAGAGTTCGAGAAGCTCTTTGCTTCTTAGAGGCTTGAGGAAATCGCTGGATGGAGGGGTGAGTGAGAATCATGAAGCAGGGATGGTCAGCTGTCACTCCACAGTACTGGCCACAGTGGCGTGAGAAGGGAACTCTACAAGGAAGCTTTTAGAAGAACCATGTCAGCCATGAAGACCCATTGTTCAGATCTCCTTTTCTAAAAGAGGTTCCCATGAGAAGTTCAAGTAGTTGACAGCCTCTGCCTACAGTGCCTTTGGACTCTGTCTCAGCTTTCAGGCCAAGGTTCATGCACTTCCAAGCACTAAATGTGGCCCTTTGTGGCTGGCCATTTCTTCTCTGGGTGATTTTTCCGTGTGGCTGGGAGGTCCTTTCATCTGATTCCATCTTGGCAGTTGTTTCCCGGAGGCCCCAGCAGCTATGAGGCAGAGGAAGTGACATAAGTGTAGTGAGCCCACAGTTAAGCACTCCCTCCTGTGGCTGTCTCATTTCCCCTCCCATAAGCCCAGGGAGGTAGGTACCATTAGGATCTCCACTTGCCAGCTGGGTGTGGGAGCTGAGAGAACAAATGATTTGTGCGGGGTTGTACAAGCCTGGTGTGACTAAAATTCAGGCTCTCGAGTCCTTCTGGTGATTCTGATGACACTTGTTAGGCCTAGTTAGGGCGAAGGTGGCCTGGAGAGAGTGGTGAAATACATGATGGGGACTTGCCCAGCTGATCTACACTCCTCCATGCCCTACTGTTTTTGCGTCTTTTATCTGTGGGGGTTACACACATGCACACCCACTGGTGCAAGGTTCCTATCGATGCGAGGGAACCTGCCTGTCTCTGAAGATCAAACAAGCCTCACATTAGGGAGAAAAGAGACTCATACTTCAATTTGATCACCAGCCACGTGATCTCAGGCAAATGACTTGATTTCCCCAAGAGTCTAAGTATCCACAGCAACTGTGACAATCTAGGACTTCTGGTGATCTGGTGCCCCTGACAATGGATTGTCTTTGACAGCCTTGCTTCCTGTCCAAGGAATGTTTTTTCCATATGCCCAAAGAAAAAGGTAGGTTTTGTTCTCTGGCCCTCAACATGGCCCATGCTCTTAGTTGAAGAGATTGAAAGATTATGTTTGTAGCCCCTCAGTGTTGGGGTCCCCCCCAAGGCCAGCTCAGGAGGGATGATAGGGTCTCTGCCAAATTGGGGTGAGCAGCGCGGAGTCATGACACAGACTCCGGGAGTTGGGTGAAAGCGGAAGCGAGAATCCACAAACTCGTTTATTCAGGAAGTGCACATGGGTTTTGAGGGGCTTGGCTGGCTAATCCTTGTATGGGGTGGTCCCCTTTTGGTGACCAATGACAGCCTGTCTCTGGATAGGACATCTCGTAGCAGGCTTCTCACGAGCATGGGACTATAACTGTTGTCACACCAAGCCTGCGCAGAACGCCATTTTTACAGAAGCCACTTCCTGTTTTCTTCTGCCATGCGGTCTGGCTAGGACCAGGCCTATATTGTGCCATACACCTCAGGACTGGAATATCTCAGCACTAGTTAAGACCTACCTGGCTGCCCGGGAAAAGACTTCTGGGTGGTAAGATGAGGGAAGATAAACTCCCCCCGTCCCACGCACACATACCTGCTCCAACCTACAGTGACCCTGCATATGTCTGTGACAAAGATACAGTCTCAGCTGTGCTGGGGAGAGGGTTCAGTCATTGACAGTACCCTCTCGGCTGCCTGCTATAGGATCTAATTAGTGGTATGTTAGACAATGGTCATGAGCTGCTTCTCTGGTAGGGGAAACCCTAATTCCCAGCATTTGCCACACTCCATAGAACACTTTCTTCCAACCCCAAGCTACTACCAACCTGTGGTTGATGAAGGCCAAAGTGAGAGAAGCTGTTCAGCTCTCAGCTCTTAGCAAGCTGAAGCTAGCTCCAATGTATCACTCACTGGGTCCAACCCTGATGCTGACAGAAGAATAGCCAGTGACCTGTAGGTGGTGGGAGGATCCTGAGTAGGAAGAGCATCAGGCCAGGGAGCAGAGGAATCAAAAAGAAGGGGTAAAAAAAAAGCCGGGCGTGGTGGCACACGCCTTTAATCCCAGCACTCGGGAGGCAGAGGTAGGAGGATCGCGGAGAGTTCGAGGCCACCCCTGAGAATACAAAGTTAATTCCAGGTCTGCCTGGACCAGAGTGAAACCCTACCTCGAAAAACAAAAAAAAAAAAAAAAAAAAAAAAAAAAAAAAAAAAAAGAAGAAGGGGTTTGGGGTCATCAACTGACTGGGCCCCAGGACAGTTCAGTTGCGTCACACCAGATAGCTGATCATACCCAGGGTGTCACTGCTTCTGCATTTGCTCTCTGTCTCTTCCTGGTGACATGTTAGAACTCCAACCCCACATGTAGCCAATGTGACAGCGCAGATGGCTAGGCCCAAGGAAACTGTAAAGACTGGATCACAGGTTTCTTAGCCCTGGGCTAGGAGAATAGAGGCTCAAAGACCAGTCCAAGAAGAGTGAAGCTGCTTGGAGAAGGCAAGGCCCCTATTGAGTTGGGATGAGAGTCAGGATCCAGATCCCAAGGTGATTCCTGGGACTCCTCTCCTGAGAGACCGCATGGAACAGTCCTGAGGTCCAGGAAAGCCCATTCTTCTCACATGACCTTCTGCACCTACTGCCACCGCTCCCCACCTCTGCCCCACTGACCCATGACGGGTCATTCTTCCTTTTTATTGTAAGCTAAGTGGAGAACAAGGCTGCTCACATCTGCTAGTTTCCAGAAAATGGTGAGATACCTAAAAATACCAGCAGTTGGCCCAGCCAGGGCTGGCTCCCAAAACCCTGTTTGCACACCTCCAATAACCACCTAGATGGCCTTGCCTCGTGCCTATAACTCATTTTAGGGTTTCTGGGGCCAGGCCAAAAAATTGCCAGGGATAAGACAGACAGGCAGTGCCTGCTTGGAAACTGGCAGAACCCGCTCTCCACTGAGGCCCTTCCTACTGTGGGAGCTGGGAGCGAGCTAGCTACTGAGGGGGTGAGTTGCGCTGAGCTAGAGCTCCGCTTGACAAGTGACACTTTGACGAGAGACACGATGACGAGTCCCCTGGGAGGCTGTGGAGTCTGGTTCCTGCAGACAGTGTCTCCCCTGAGGCAGTCTTCGTGCCTGAGTGCTGAGTGTGTGTGTGTGTGTGTGTGTGTGTGTGTGTGTGCATGCAAGCACATTTTGCTTTTCCAAGGAAGATTATCCAAGCTCTATAGCAAGCCTGACAGAGGATCCCTGTAACTCTAGTGGGGCACACGGGCATCAAGAGCAGGCATGGTGAGCCAGCCACTGGCACGTGAGTACAAGAGGTCCTTCATAGGGTTGCTCTGTCCTGCCCTCCTGGTTCCCCAGTATTGTGAGAGAAGGGAGACTGGCCCCCAGGTTGGTGCCTTGCCTGTCTCAGTCCCAACCCATGATCACACCTGGTTCATAAAACAAGCAAACCAGGACCTCTTTTACAGAGGGCTTACAATATAGACCCTACAGAACATATTGTAAGGGATATACATTCCAAAGAACGAAAGTCACATGAAAAGCCTTGAGAAGGAGGTGGCATATGAATATAAAAATGTGTAAGCTAGCAGAAGCCCAAGGACGGGTGATTTTGTCTTCCAGCTGGAGCTTGGGAGGGGCCTGTCAAGAGCTTCCTTTGGGGAAGTAGGTGGAATGAATGTGAAAGGGAACAAAGCATCAAAACAAGCACCAGCAAGGACTATGTGTCAGCCATATGGTCCCCACAGTCACTTTCCAGAAACCAACAAGCAGCTTCCATCTTCTCCTTCATGTTCTGAAGCACGTACACCAACATCTCATGTGGTCCTTTCTATGCTATTTTCTTGCAACTGTGAATAAAAAATCCTGACAGAAACTATGTAAGGGAGGAAGGTTTATTTTGGCTCATAGGTTCAGAGGGATTTCAGTCCACCATAATGGAAAAGGCATGGCAGAGAATGTGGTGGCTGGAGTGTGGGCCCGAGGCTTCTTCACTGTGTTGGACCAGGAAATAGAGCTTGAGCAGAACTAGGGCTGGTCTATACCAAAGGCCTGCCCCTAGTGACTTCCACCAGGCAGCCCCCACTTAAAGGCTCCACAGCTGGACCTCCAAAACAGAGCTACAAGCTGGGGACCAAGTGTTGAAAATATGTGCCTGTGGAAGACATTTCAGATTTAAACTACACACCTTCTTAGGTGATTTTACATATCTCAGAATGCTCACCTGTACTGAGTCAAAACATACAACCTCACCCACGGTCATTGTTATTGTCATTGTCATTATCCCATCCCTGGGACCTGAATGAGACTTGCTCCTCCTTCACTAACAAACGACTCTGTACATGGCTTAAAATAACAATTGCTTTTTCCAGAAAAATTATTTATTTTCAAGCATAGAGAGAGGGAACAGATGCACCAGGGCCTCTTACTACTGTAACCAAACTCCAGATGGATGCACCATTTTATGCATCTGGCGCTACGTGGGTACGGGGGAATCAAACCCAGGCCATCAGGATTTGCACGCAAGTGCCTTTAACTATTGAGCTATCTCTCCAGCCCAGCAATTGCTTTTTGTTCACAATTCCATGGGTCAGCCGGGCTCAGCAGGCTGGTTCTTTTGTTCCATCTAGCAGTTGCAGCTCCTGCCACTGCAGTTTGCTGGCAGCTTGACTAAACCTGGAGCATCCTTGGTACCTCGTGTGTAACATGGGCAGTGGATGCTAGCTACTGACTAGGCACCGCCGTTATTGTCCATTCAGCCTCTCTTTCCAGTAGTATAGGAGAGAGCCACTACATGACAGTCTAGCTCAGAGAACAAAGGTATCTTTTGGCCCAGACTCGGAGGTCACAAGGCAACATTGCCACTTCATCCTACTGGCAAAAGCAAGCCACAAGGTCAGCCTGGATTCTGGGGGAGGGGAAACGAGGCCCTTGCTTTTTTTTCTGTAGGAAGGAACCCATGCACACACAGATATGGGAAACCTTGCTTGTTTCCATCTTTCAGATGGTCTGACAGAAGCAATCATCACTTCAGAACTGAACTTCTCCTACTCCATATCCCTCCACAGGCTCAAAGGTTTTTCTTCCAAGTCATCTCTTCCCTTTGAGCCCACTCTGACTTGGGGATGCTCAAGGCTCGCATAAAGCCTCCTTCAGCACTGTGTGGGGAAATCATTTACCCAACATGGAACATCAAGGAATGTCAAAGGAGACCTGGGGAGGTAAGCTGGGGTCTGAGTAAGCTCAAACCTCTAAGATATCCCCCAAATTGACTTGGGCCAAAAGACAGGTGAGGGAGGGAGGAGGCATGAGAGTACTCACAGCCTGCCTAGTGAAAAGCCCTAAGGAAAGAGCTTCCTAGCTATAATGACTCCAGAAAATCTGTCACACAGCAAAAGCAAGTGTTCTTTAAAAAACTGCAAAGACAACAACAACAACAAAAAAAAAAAAAAAACAAACAAATAAAGCCTGGCATGGTGGTGCACGCCTTGAATCCCAGGCAGAGGTAGGAGGATCACTGTGAGTTCGAGGCCACCCTGAGAATACGTAGTTAATTCCAGGTCAGCCTGGGCCACAGTGAGACCTTACCTCGGAAAAAAAAAAAAAACCTGCAAAGACTTTCTATGTCTGAGCTGGTCGTTTGGAGAAAGCACTGCTGGTTAGGGGACTTATAGTACTTTGACTCTGGCCATGTTTATGCTGTCAGGACCACAGATTGGGCCAAACAACTTCTTCCTGCCAAAACAAAAGTCAGTCTCTCTCTCTCTTTCTCTCCTCCCCCCTCATTCCCTGGTTCCCTTCTTCCCTCCCTCATCCCCTCTGATAATTTTCTTCTTTGCATCTTTCTATGCATTTTCTTTTTTAAAATTTTTATTTAGGGCTGGAGAGATGGCTTAGCGGTTAAGGCACCTGCCTGCTAAGCCTAAGAACGCTGGTTCCAATCTCCAACGGTTCCAATCTCCAGGTCCCACGTTTAGCCAGATGCAAAGTGATGCAAGGGCGCAATGCCGCACTTGACCACAAGGGGGCGCACACATCTGGATTTCGTTCACAGCAGCTGAGAGACTGCTGGCGCGCCCATCTCTATCTGTCCTCTTCTCCCTCTCTGTCTATCTCTCTCTGTGTCTCTCTCCAAAAATAAATAAAAAATAATAAAAAAATTAAAACAAAATTTTTATTTATTAAACTGGGTGTGGTGGTACGCACCTTTAATCCCAGCACTCGGGATGCAGAGGTAGCAGGATGGCTGTGAGTTCGAGGCCACCCTGAGAATACAGAGTGAATTCCAGGTCAGCCTGAGCTAGAGCGAGACCCTACTTTGAAAAACCAAAAAATATATTTATTTATTTATTTGGGAAAGAAAGAGAAGCAGATAGAGAGAGAGAAAAAATGGGCACACCAGGACCTCCAGCCACTGCAAGCAAATTCCAAATGCATGTGTCACTTTGTGCATCTGGCTTATGTGGGTCCTGGGGAATCGAACCTGGGTCCTTAGGCTTTGCAGGTAAGTGCCTTAACCACTAAGCAATCCCTCCAGCCCCTGCATTTTTTTTTTTTTTCTTTTTTGCCAGCAGAGACAGAGAGAAAGAAAGAGAGAATAGGGGTGCACCAGGGTCTTTTGCCACTGGAAATAAACTCCAGATGCATGCACCACTCTGTACATCTGGCTTTAAGTGGGGGCTGTGGAACTTAACCTGGGCTGACAGGCTTTGCAAGCAATCCCCTTCAACTGCTGAGCCATCTCCTCAGCCCTTTCTGTGCATTTTCTATGGCAAGTATATTATACTTTATAAGAAAAGATAATATAAGCAAATGAACAGAGCTCCCTAGCAAAGATACTCATTGCAGGATTTGTTACATTAACAAAAACTTGAGGGCTGGATGGCTTAGGGATGATTTCATGAAGTGTAGAGTTCAAAAGCCAAAGCCATTTACAGTGATGCTCTCTACAACTTTTTTTTTTTTTTTTGAGGTAGGGTCTCATTCTAGTCCAGGCTGACCTGGAATTCACTATTCACTACTCTCGGGCTGGCCTCAAACACAGTGATCCTCCTACCTCTGCCTCCCAAGTACTGGAGTGTGCCACCATGCCCGGCTCAATGACAATTTCTAATGAAACAGGAAAAAGCTGATAGTAGGACATTAGGTGAGGAAAGAAGCCAAATTCAAAAGTTTTAAATGGAAACATAGTAATAAGAGCTAGCATTTATTGAACACTTAGTACGTGCAATATTTACAGAAATAATCTCATTCACTTTTTGTACTGTCCCCATAAGGTAAATGCCATTCATATCCCCGTTTTAAAGTTGAGAAAGTGGGACACACAGAGGTTATATATCCTGTCTACAATAATACAGCTGTGGGCTGGGGAGATGGTTAAATGGTTAAAGGTACTTACTTGCAAAGCCTGCTGGCAAGGTTCAGTTCCTCAGTACCCACACAAAGCCAGATGCAGAAAGTGATGTATGTAGCTGGAGTCCCTTTGCTACTGCAAGAGGCCCTGGTGTGCCTGCCCATATTCTCTCTCATAAATAAAAATAAAATGTAGTCGGGCGTGATGGTGCATGCCTTTCATCCCAGCACTCAGGAGGCAGAGGTAGGAGGATCGCCAAGCGTTCGAGGCCACCCTGAGACTACATAGTGAATTCCAGGTCAGCCTGAGCTAGAAGGAGACCCTACCTCGATAAAATAAAATAAAATAAAATGGTACTACTAATGTTACAGAGTTCAAGTTTGTAAACTTTTTTTTTTTTTACCTCCCATTACTTTCTCTTGGCTGGCACTCTCTCCTCCTGAATTCCTGCTTCCTTGTAACTTGTCCTACTTAATACTTAGGCCTCGATTTGTGACCCACTATGCCTAATTAGAGTCGTTTGATGAGCATGGGCAGGGGGATATTTACCAGAGCATGGGTAGCTTCCCAGCTCACAAAAAAAGTGTTCTCCTCCCCCAGCAGCCACTAACTCCTCAGGGTCATGTGGGGGCCTCAGCACACCTCCATCATCCATAACTGGGCCAACAGTATACAGGTCTTGTACAAATAACTACAGCCTCTGTGAACTTCTGAATGGAATGTTCATGTCATGTCTGCAAGACAGCGTTCCACAGCACTCAGACCACATCCTCTGGCTCTTTCATGCTTTCTGACAGGGCACAGATTTGGATCCAAAGAGTCAGATTCCTGTCCCATGCTCTGAACCGCTGCGATGTGTACGCTTCCATTACAGACTGGAAAGAAATGTGTTAAATGTTATAATAGCAATGATCTTTAAAAGGATCATAGGTAGGTGCCACTGTCATTGTCACACTTTTCTGCACGTTCCCAACTTTGCACAATAGGACATGATTACCTTTGATTACTGGGAATAATTACTATTTTTATGATAACAATAAAAACAAATGGGATCCCTGACCACCAAAACTTCATCCAGCAGAGCCAAGCATCCTGGTGCTTACCTGTAATCCCAGCGCTCAGGAAGCCAAAGCAGGATGGTGTGTTTGAGGCAAAACCCTGTCTTAAAAACTAAACAAACAGGCGGGGCGTGGTGGCGCACACCTTTAATCCCAGCACTCGGGAGGCAGAGGTAGGAGGATCGCGGAGAGTTCGAGGCCACCCTGAGACTACATAGTTACTTCCAGGTCAGCCTGGACCAGAGTGAGACCCTACCTCGCAAAACCAAAAAAAAAAAAAAAAAAAAAAAAAACTAAACAAACAAACCTCAAAACTTTGCCTGATGGGCTTCAGGTTTGAAGCCTTCCCTTTCTTATGCAGACAGGCCTTGTCTGGCTCCTGCGGACCCCATCTTGGCTCTCCTCCTGAGGAAACAGAGGGAAGAATCCCTGTTGACTCACCACTTCTTGGCAGCCCATCCTCATCTCAGTATTTGACCAGACCTCACAGGTCCCCAATGACTGCTAGGAGGCAGCTGCTTCCTCCACGCAGAGCCACTCCTCCCGACCACGCACTGTCAAGGTTTCAATGCCCCAGCATCTGGCATACACGTGTGTGCTATCCCCAGCTAAATCATCAGGCACTCTCGGCATAACTGTGACTTACACACATCCTGTGGGCACCCATGTCACTCGAAGCACCTGTTGTCTCTACAGCCTTTGAGAACAAACACATTTATCTATCAGCTGCGTAGATGTAGAAACAAACTGAGAGGGGCCAGCATGCCAGCCCTCCCACTCCCACCTCTGCATCCTAACTGAGTGGGGAGGGACGCAGGAAAGAAGTACCAGTGGTCCACCCAGAGGCAGAGTGTAGAAACTGGGTCCTTTCATGAAACAGCAAGAAGAGCATCCTCAGACTCCGTGACATTCAATCCAAGTCCCAACAGGATTCACTTTGTCTCTGTGAATGTCTGCATTGATTAGCCAGTCAACAAATATTTATTGAGCCCAAGGTGGCAAGTTATGAGGTACCTGAATTAGGTCAGAGGTTTGTGAGGATTGGATAAAGACCAAGGATCCCTCATCTTCTCCCCACACCTCATCCCACACACAGAAACTCAGGGAGTTTGGAATTGTTTCTTGTAGATTTATTATGGTCTTTCTTCTCTTTCTTGTATTTCTCTTTCTGCTGTCCTGAGGATGTTACTCATGGCCTTTCCATGCTAAATAAGTACTCTAATACCGAGCAACATCCCCCTGCCTTGGAATGAAAAGTCTTGAGCTTTGCTATGTAGCCCAGACTGACTTTGAACTCACTACCCTCCTGAGAACTGAATTACAGACATGTGCTCTATGCTCCATTGTATTAGAATGGTCTTAATAAATGGTCTGCAGGGTATTGGACAGAGGGAAATTGGTTCCCCAATTTCTCCCCACTCCTCCAAATTACTCTCTTTACTGTATGGCACAATACAGGCCTGGTCCTAGCCAGACCGCATGGCAAAAGACAATAGGAAGTGGCTTCTGTAAAAGTGGCGTTTTGCGCAGGCTTGATGTGACAACAGTTACAGCCCCATGCTCGCGAGAAGCCTACTACGAGATGTCCTGTCCAGAGACAAGCTGTCATTGGTCACCAAAAGGGGACCGCCCCATACAAGGATTAACAGCCCCTTAAAACCCATGTACACTTCCTGAATAAATGAGTTTGTGGATTCTCGCTTCCACTTTCACCCAACTCCCGGAGTCTGTGTCGTGACTCCGCGCTGCTCACCCCAATTCGGCAGAGACCCTATCGTCCCTCCTGAGCTGGCCTTGGGGGGGACCCCAACACTTTACGCCCCTTGCCATGTGATCTTGTAGTTCTCCTCACTCAAGGTGGAAGGTATTTCCCTACCCCTTGCCATTGAGCCTAGACTTATGACTTGTTTTGGCAACTGAGGTGTGAGTAGATGAGCACCAAGTATAGGTTTGTAACATTCTTGTGAGATCGAGCTAGCCCTGACATTTCTGCCAGGTTCAAGAGAAAGAAGAGC
Source organism: Orientallactaga sibirica (assembly GCA_036365145.1). Lineage (NCBI taxonomy): Eukaryota > Metazoa > Chordata > Mammalia > Rodentia > Dipodidae > Orientallactaga > Orientallactaga sibirica. The sequence goes on from JAEOAD010000372.1 coordinate 3,038,898, forward strand.
CCAGTTGACTAGCAGTCACGAGATCCAACCTGTACTTCCCACCATGAGCTTGCTCTCACCCCTACCCTGTGTCCTGGTTGCTGTGTTGAGGTACCAAGCTAACCATCCTGACATCTACAGTACCTGTCAGTCCACTCAATATATCTATGATGTCCATTCCCCGTGATCAGGATCACAGATTCAGCAGACACCACATGAGAATATCAATTCAGCAATTGGTTCCAGAACTTTCAAGATGGTCCACTTCGGCAAACTCCCTGGGACCATCACCCATGAGTGGTGTCTATGCCTCAGCCAATGAGAACACTTGTCATCTTGTGAAAACGTAGTAGCTGTTTCATCTCAACCCTTGGCTGGTAAAGACTCTAGAAAGTTCGTGCCCACTACCTCCACTATCATTACACTTACCTGCCTCAGAAGTGGCCATGAAACCTTGCATGTGGTATCTGGGATCCACCTCCTGGTAGTTTCCACACTCTCTGGCTAGAATTTGAAACCTCAAAGAAGAAAGTGAGGATTTTCCAATCTTTTGCCAAAGCCTTGGGTCTCTCAGTTCTTGTGGGCCCTGACTCTTTAGCTGCAAGCCTCCTGCTTGGTGACTAAGGTCTCAGGACAAGACTCCAACACACCAAGAACTGCAAGTACAGTGCACCAAGCCGATGCTAGGAGAGATCCCTCTCTAGTCTACTACCACTGACAAGTCCCTATAGTATTCTGATGGACACATGTCCATGCAGATAGTTATACAGAGATCATGTTAATGTAAGCGTTAAGGTCTCTTAAGACAAGTATCCTACCACTGAATTACATCTCCAGCTGCTTTTCGTTGGTGTGTTGGGGTGTGTGTGTGTGTGTGTGTGTGGTGTACGCACATATATGTGCACTTTCTTGCAGCAGGGTATATTCACCTGTGGTGGCTGGAGTGCAAAATTGAAATCAGGTGTCCTTATCTACTGCTCTTTTACCTGTCCTTGTTTGAGTCGGACTCTAAAGTCTCTTACTGATCCTAGAATTTGTTGTTTTCTTCCCAAACTGCAGCAGTTCCCAGGTCTCTGCTTCTTTATGGGACTGGGGTTACAGGTATGTGTGGCCACACTTAGCTGTTTATGTGGGTTCTGGGGAGTCAAACTTGGGTGGTACCAGCCTTCCTCAGGCCCTCATGCTTGTACAAGAAGCACATTTGACTGCTGAGCCATCTCTTCAGCCCTATTTTTTATTTATTTTATTTATTTTGTTGTTTTTTGGTTTTTCGAGGTAGGGTCTCACTCTGGCCCAGGCTCACCTGGAATTCACTATGTAGTCTCAGGGTGGCCTGGAACTCACAGCGATCCTCCTACCTCTGCCTCCCAAGTGCTGGGATTAAAAGTGTGCATCACCACGCCCAGCTTATTTATTTTATTTTTAAAATTTTATTTATTTATATGCGTGTGGGGGGATGGGGCGTCAGGTTTTCCTGCCCCTGCAAAGGAACTCCAGACACATGTGTCCGGCTTTTCATGGGTGCTGGGGAATTGATCCCGGGCCAGCAGAATCTGCAAGCAAGTGCCTTTAACCATTGAGCCATCTCCCCAGCCCTCCTACTTTTTATTTACAGACAGGGTTTCACTACATTGTTTATGTTGCCCTTGAATTCAGTTTGTGAATCTAGACAAGCCTTGAATTGGTGATTCTCTTTCCTTATCCTTCTGAGTAGCTGGGGTCATAGGTCAGCACCACTAGGCTCAGCTCAAATATATTTTGACTTATGACACTTACAACTTATGATAGGTTTTTCAAGGAGATTGCCCCATTCTAAGTTAAGGTACAGCTATAGTTGAGAAGGTTTAAATGGTAATTTTTATGTTATGTCTATTTTACCACAGGGTAAAAAAAAATAAAAGACAATATTTTTTTAAATCTTAATGGTTAAAACAGCAATCATTTTTCAACCCATGATTCTGCAGGGCTGTGATTTTGGCCAAGCTATATTGAACAGTTCTTGGGGACTCACACATGTGGCTGTGGTCAGCTAGCAGGTTACCAGGGCACTGATTGATGTAAGGCAGCCTCATGCATGTCTTGTGGTTGGTGCTGACTGTCAGCTGGGTGGCAGCAGTGACTGGGACACATACCTCCATCTGCCTCCATCAGACAGTTGGCAGTTGTAAAGGTTCCAAGAATAGCATGTGCTATGGTTTGACTGTGTCCCTCAAAAGTTAGATGTTGGAGCTGGGTGTGGTGGTACACACCTTTAATCCCAGCACTTAGGGAGGCAGAGGTGGGAAGGATCGTTCTGAGTTCAAGGGCAGCCTGAGACTACACAGCGAAGTCCAGCTCAGCCTGGGCTAAAGGGAGACCCTGCCTTGGAAAACCAAAAGAAAAAAAAATGTTATATGTTGGCAACTTCATCCTCTACATCATATGTTATTGGTATTTGGAGGTGGAGCCATTAGGATTTGATGAGATCATAAGGATGGGACCCACATGATGTAATTCTGTAGTAGTTTTATAACAGAGGAAGACACCCCAAGGTAGCATATTTGCTCTGTTTCAGCATGTAATGCCTTCACCATGTTATGAAGCAGCAGGAAGGCCCTCACCAGATTCTAGCACCATGCTCTTGGACTTCCCAAACTCCACCATCATGAACCAGAGATATACTTCTTTCTTTATAAATTACCCAGCCTCAGCAGGTCATGGTGGCACATTCCTTGAATCCCAGCTTTGGGAAGCAGAGGTCGGAGGATTGCTGTGAGTTCAAGGCCACCCTGAAAATACAGAGTGAATTCCAGGTCAGCCTGGGCTAATGTGAGACCCTACATCAAAAAAAAAAAAAAATTAAACTACCCAGCCTTGGCTATTTTGTTAGAGTAACAGAAAACAAACTAAGACAGAGGGAAAGTCTTACTACATAAGAATTATTATTAATTAATTAACTTATTTTTGACCTATTGAGATAGGGTCTTACTGGCCTTGAACTAGCAGTAATCCTCCTGCTTCTGCCTGCCAAATACTGGAATTACAGGTATGCATCACCACAGCCAACCACACAAGGATTTTTTTTTTAATTTTTAAATTATTTATTTATTTATTTGAGAAAGAGGAGAGAGAGAGAGAGAATGGGCATGCCAGGGCCTCTAGCCACTGTAAATGACTCCAGACACATCTTTAGGCTTCACAGGCAAGTGCCTTAACTGCTAAGCCATCTCTCTAGCCCAGGTTTTTTTAAAACATATTTTTATTGCACGGTGCACGCCTTTAATCCCAGCACTCTGGAGGCAGAGGTAGGAGGATCACCATGAGTTCAAGGCCACCCTGAGACTACATAGTGAATTCCAGGTGAGCCTGAGGTAGAGTGAGACCCAACCTTGAAAAACTAAAAAAAAAAAAGATATTTTTATTTATTTGCAAGGAGAGAGAGAGGAGAGCGCATAAGCATGCCAGATCTTCATGCCACTGCAAAGGAACTCCAGATACATGTGCCACTTTGTGTATCTGGCTTTACATGGGCAGTGAGGAATCGAACCCAGGCCACCAGGTTTTGCAAGCAAGCACCTTTATCTGCTGAGCAATCTCTTCAGCCCCACACAAGGATTTTTTTTAAACCTCTGTTAATCATGATTGACAGTGTCCTATTGGCCAAGGCAAGTCACCCATCCAAACCCATAGCTATATGGGAAGGAACTACTGCAGGAAGTAAACACAAGGAAGTTTGAGCAAATAAGGAACCACTACTGCCACAAATTACTGTTGCAACTACAAAGTATGCATGTGACCATGTGACCACAAAGGTATGTTAATGCTCAGAAGAGAAAAGAAAGCTGATTGCCTAAATCAACAGCTATTTTAGGTGAAAGATGAGTGCCTGGTGCAATTTTCAAAAACAGTGACTTAGCTGGGCTTGGTAGCACACGTCTTTAATCTCAGTACTTGGGAGGCAGTAAAGAGGATTGCTGTAAATTTGAGGCCAGCTTGGGACTACAGAGTGAGTTCCAGGTCAGCCTGGGCTAGAATGAGACCCTACCTCAAAATAAACAAACAAACAAACAAAAAATAGTCATTAAGTACAAGAAGGGAACAGAAACCAAAACAGAGCACACATTTCCAGGTCTTGGGGATTTCTGCAAAGTCTAGGGAAGGAAGCACGGTGCACCCAGCCTGGTTCGTGGAAGCACCAGCCTCTCCAAGCCTGTCCACTCCTTATCAACAAATCGTGGTTCCCAGGCCCCGTCCCATGTACCTAATGTGATGAAAAGCAGAACTGAAGGGAGAGGGCTGGGCCATGAGAAAATGACGCAAAAACGGACTCTCTCCATCGTGTACTGGCTTTCCTATCGGCCCTGCCCCAGGAAAAGCTGCTGGGGAACAGCTGACTGTTCCCTTTCCAAGATGACCTCATATTTTTTGGAGAGGAACGGATGGTCATTGTCCTGTCCCCACTACTGGACAATTTGAAGCTGGAAGGCCAGCTTCCACAGCTGGGTAGATAATAAGAGCAGTGCACAGGAGTCTGCATTGGCAGCTCAGATCGTCTGGGTCCGTCTCACTAGTCACCCCTGTATGACCTTGAGTGGGTCACTGTGTGGGTCCGGTTCCACTTAGAGGGAAAATAAAGGTGAGATTTCTTCTCCTGGGCCTGCTGAGGCTCCTAGGCCCTGACCTTTGCATGAGACAGCCCAGAGCACACAGAAGATTCATGACAGTCAGCTTGCCTTTCAAAATAGCGGTCCCTCTTCCCACAAGGGAAGAAAGAGTCTAGGATCTATGCCAGGATAACAGGGCATGGAGATTGCTTTTTAACCCATGTCTGGGCAGCAAATTTAACAGCCCTGCCTCCATCCAAAGGGCCTGCTCATGACAACTGTGACATGGTTAATTTCTATTGTCAACTTAATCAGATCAGGAATCGAGTAAAAGACGTGCCTTGGGCAGGTCTATGAGGGCTGTTCCAGGAAGGATTAACTGAAAGAAGATCTTTCCCCTTCCAGGGGCAGCCTGTATATAAAGACATTCCAGGAAAAAGCAGTGTCTTTTGCCTGGCTGCCCTTGTTCCTCACTGGTGAATGTATCTACCCAGTTGCTGCCATCCTTTGTAAACACTGGAACCCAGCATCTTCAACTTTCCAACATGGAGTGAAGAGCAGTAGCCCTCCAGAAATCCTCCAGGCTTTTAGCACCAGATTGGGACTGCTGAGGCATTCAGCCTCATGGATTGAGCATGTACTGGCTTCTCAGACTCTCCAGCCTTCAGATAGTCATTGTTGGACTTTCCAGCCCGTAAGCCAATCTAATACATCCCCTTTGTACTGTATTCTACCTGCTCTGTCCTCTAGAGAACCCTGACAACAACTCACCCCCAACACCCTGAGCCTGGCCCTGAAGCCACCCAAAGTGTTCACCCTCCATTGTTTAAGGATGTCCCAATTGTTCTGTAAACTCTACTTCCAGGACTGTGGCGCTGGCTGGGCAGGAAGGAGATACGGCTTTGGGCTAGAGGTAGAGAGACACAACGTGCTGGCTGCTTCATGTAGTCCCCCGTGTGGTCTTCAGGATGGAGTGTCCTCAGGAAACCAATAACCAGACTTCTCTCAACTGTAGTCTGTGAGGCAGATTCCCAAACTCACCCATCCCCATTTCACATCTCTTTGGGTTTAATAGATCTTGTCACCGAACACACTCCCGTATCCCCAGCTGTATCCCCAGGTGACCTGCAGCCCACATCTGATTAGTCTGGTACAGAACCCAGCACATTTTGCATGCTGACCCCATGAGTGTGGGCACTGCCCCTACCTGGCTCTGCTGGTTTCTTGTAAGTTAATTGGTGTCCTTTCCCCGGCTCCATCACACATCACACTCATTTATTTCTACCTGCCAGCTGCTTGGTATTTTCACCTTCCACAAACTGCCTCTGCCTCCTGACTATTTACTTAGGAAGCGAGACAAGTGATCAACCAGAAGTCGGCTTGGACGTCACCTGACACCAGAGGACACTTGGAAGCTCCCTCACTTGGGTTCTGCTAAGAGAAGCCCGGAAGCACCAGTCACCTTTCTCTTCCCAGTTCTTCTGGGAAGACCGCAGACTTCCTGCTGCTGTCCACTGTAGGCTTCCTGCCTGTCTAGGTAGGGGAATGGGACCCTTGGTAAAGTGACGGGAGGGGCACACAGGCAGAGGGCATCCAGGAGAGGACGTTGAAAAATCCATGCCAGCTTAAGATGCTCCAAATACAAGTCTGCCCTCATGGCCTCCTTTCTCCAGGTTAAGAAACCTGGACAGAGTTCCCCCTATCAGAGCCATTGGCCCGATCTGGTTGGAGGGGGGAGGTGAGAGCTGGGCGGCGGGGCGGGGGACAGTGCCGCCGCGGTGGCTGCCAAGGCCCCCTGTGTATAAAACTCCCTTTGTATGCAGGTCGCTGGCTGCTCCCCATGCCAGGTGCAGCTGCCAGGATTCTCAATGCGGTTTGAACACAATTTGCTAGTGTTGGTTCAGCCCCGCTGGCTTCCAGTTGGGGGGCCATATGCTGCCTTTAATCTGCCTGTGCGATTCTCACCCATGTCAATAGGCGCGGGCGGGTGGGTGGCTCAAATGGTCTGAAGCGTAGGCTGGCTGGTGGCCTCGCTGCTGCCAGCTAGTCGGGCTATCCACCCCACCAAGGATCACCAGTGGGTCCTCGCAGGAGGCTGCGGCACCCGTCGTGGTGGAGGCGGGAGGAGCAGGCGGCTGGCAATGGCTTTGTGTTTGGCTGTGGTGCGTGAGAGTCTGTCGGTTGGGCCATCCCCAGGGCCATCGCGGCCCTTCCCCTCAGCAAAGATCCCTGCCAAGGAAGTCGGCAGGGGCGGTACCAGCGCGCAATCCAGACTTCGCATTTCCCTCATTCTTTCTTTAATTGGATTTTTGGTCCTGCTGGGCAAAATAAGCTTTCCACTGGCAGAGCACTCTTGCCTCTTCTGAACACGTGGCGGCTCTAGGCAGAATGTCACCTTCTTCCCCCGCCAAAGCAGTCATTCCCTCTCCCCAGGGGCACAAGACACACACACATACACACCACACACGCACCCACACACACCCTCTGCCACGTCCAGGAAATTTGGCTTCCCTCTCAGAACTTGATTTTGAAGCCTTCTTGGAAAGTAGCTATTCTGACTTCCTCTGGGGAAGATCCTGCTTGGAATGGCCCAGATCTAGCCTGTGGCATGAGCTGGGGCTGCTCAGCCACCAGGTACTCAGACACCAGGCATTGGGCCTGCTGCCTACTGCTGGCTTCATGGGCCTGGGCAGGGCTGCTTCAGCCTGGAAATCACAGCCTCCTTTCGCAGGCCCTGGAAGGCCTTTTGGTCAATCTCCACAGATTTAAGTGCCGGGAAGCGTCTGCCATCCTTCCTAGACGACCAGGCAAGCAAGCAGAGGCTCCATTTTTTTTTTTTTTTTTTTAGGTGGGAGGAGGGTCGTGGTTGGGGGAGGGGCTGGGAGAGAAGGCAGCAAGCAAGCTGGAGTCTGACTGAAAATGCCATTTAAAGAAGTGGCATTTTACTAGCAGCACTCAACAGGAGCTATTTAGATACTCTCAAATCTTGGACTGAGCATTAGGGAAGAAAGGGAGGGAATCAGGAGAGGACTGGAGAAGGAAAAGAAATAGAAGAGAGAAGGGAAAAGAGGGGAAGAAAAACAGGAGGAAGAGGGAAAATAGAGGGGGGAGGGGAGAAAGCTAGAAGAAGTTGAAGAAAGGAAGTGTAATGGGATGCTAGGGGTTCTGGAAGGTCCTTGAACCCCAAAGTGGAGAAAGGAGGAAAGGAAAAGAAGTGGGGGGAGTAGGAAACTGGAGAAATGAGGAAAAAAGAAGAAGGGGAAGCCAGAGGAGAGAGTGCCCTGGCCAGTCCCATACCTTTCCAGGTGACTTCCTACCCAGGCAGCCCTGAAGGCAAACAGAAATCAGCTCCAGCCTTCCCTGGCCTCAGGCAGGCATAAAGGGGACTTCTCCTGGACTTGTCACTGGCCAAGACAGCCCATTAGGCCTCTCTCTGTCTCAGTTCCTAAGGTCCTGCATCCTCACCCTACCCTCACCACCAGCTGGGCCCTTCCCACCCAGTAGCACCTGCAGGACGGTGGGAGCCACCCCTGGCCTTGGCTGTTAAGGTGCCCATTAACACACACCAGCTCAGTCCCAACAGCAGCGGGAGAGCCGCTGATGGTCAAATACATCACAATATTTCAGAGTCCCTGTTAACAAGCACCCATTAAAATTTGACAACCAGATAGTTGCGCAGAATGCGCTCCATTTGAAAAAACTTGAACACTTTCTGCTGCCTCAGCAAGACAAGGCAGGTTTACCTGTCCCTTGCATTTTAAGCCCTGGAGCACGAGGCCCTCACATCTGGGTGCTGCCTGGTTAATGGAACGCTGGGTGTTTGTTTGCCAGACCACATCTGAACCAGGCTTGTTAATGAGCCTGTCATTGTGAGCTCGCTGTCAGTCAGCCTGCCTTTTTTTAATCAAAAGATAAAACAGTCGGTTATCAAGGATTAATGATTCTTACAGCATCCATATGAGGCTCATATTTATGTTTTAAAAGAAAACAGAAGGAAGAAAAATGACCAGATTTTGTTTCAGTAAGCAGTTTAAATCTGCCCTGGTAAGTTGAATTCATTCATTCATTAATTCAGTCATGTGTCTGGGAGAAGCCAGCAGGAGCCCTTTCCATCATAAGAACTTCTGACTGTGAAATAAACCCCGAGTAACCAGATTAACTATGAAGTATGTCTTCGCCAGGTTTTAGGCATTAGTTTAAGTATAGTTTCTGTGCATTCTGGCTTATTGCTGCAAGGTGCTGATGCTGGATTCCAGGCAGCGCTGCCACAGGAGAAAGTGTCTCTGTTTCCCATCCCCAGCCTCAAACTATAGCTCTTATAGGCAATGACATTCTTGTGTGCTGTTGATTTTACTGAGGATATCAATATTTTAAATAGATTCCCTTATGATTTATGTGGTCTTGCATAGCACAGAGTGTGCAAATGCCTCTCCACCTCTGCACACAAATGCACATGTGCATGCACACATACAAGCCTCTATCACATAGACATGTAGACGGTATGGCTACCGAAACCCTCATCTTAAATAGTTCCAAGGCTTGCTTGACAGCAGATAGCGGGACATTGGGATCACTAGATAAAAACCCTAGATAGAGTTTGGCCCTTGGCACACATGCAAACACAAAGTGGTCTTGCTCTCACCCAAATCGGGCCCTGCTGTTTTCTAAGTCGGCTGTCTTGATATTGGCCTCTTGTTATTCTTGCTCCTCTTCCTGAGTGTCTATATGCTCTGAGGTATGAGAGCTAACACTATCACACGAGAGTACTTGAAATCCCAAACAGAAATGTCAAGGTGCTCTTTCCCACGTCGGCAACAATGACACACACTCAGGTGACAATGCTGGCCATCTTAGAAACTAAATGATGTTTTTCGGGGCTGTAGCACAGAGGTCGATGGTGCGGGGAAGGCGGGGGGAGTCTTCCTTGATCCCTCTCCACTTTTTTTACTGAAGCAGAGTCTTGCACTTGAACTCAGGGCTCGCCAATTCAGCTAGGCTAGCTAACCAGTTTGCACCAGAGATCCCATATGCTGGGCTTAGAGGCAAGCCACCATGCCTATCCAACTCAGATTTTCATGCTTCTACTCAGGGACACCTGCTGCTGAGGTGCTGGGATGGATGTCCTGATCTCTAGGTTAAGAAGACAGTCTATGTGGGATGGGAGTTTAGAGGAGTCCCGGGGCCAGAAGCCCCCATCCTCACTAATGCAACTGTGAAGTACTAGAAGAGCTCCTGGTGGACATCATGGAGAGTTCAAAACACAGGCAGGAGTTATTCCACCTGCATCTTGTTAGTCATTCCTTCTGGGAACCAAGACTCTCAAAATAGTGAAGGGCTTTGTCCACCAGAAGCGATGAATTACAAATGAAGAGCCGGCCCATTACATTGGATAAAATGGCAGATCTTGCCCTTTCCACAGTGGGAGAGTGAACAAGCTGACATTGTGTGCCCCCTAAGATGCACCAAGGAGAGAACACATCATACAGTATTACTGCTTAATATACACACAACTGGAACTAGAAGCTGAGGGACATTTTGTAAAATAACAAACTTGCACACCTTCAGTCCCAGCTACTTGGGAGACTGAGGTAGGATCATCACTTGAATCCAACTGGGGGTGTGGTTCATTGTTAGACTAGCATGTACAAGTCCTATCCCCACTACTGCAAAACAAGGAATGAAAAGGAATGAGTGAAGAAAAAATAAAAATCACAAAGCTCAATGCAGAGCCGAGGAACTTGCTCAGATTAAAGTCAACTAAAGACATGAGACAATAAAATGCAATATGAATCTGGGGTCAGATTTTTTTTTCCCTTTTGCCATAAAAGGATTGTAGTAGGACCATTGAAGAAATGTGGATATCTATAGATTAGGTAATATTATTGTAGCAATATTAATTTCCTGGTCTTCACAATTGTACTGTGACTGTGTAAGGGAATGGTCTTGTTTCTTAAGAGATTTATATCAGAGGAAAAGGGTCCTCGTATTTTCTGCAACTTACCCTCAAAGAATTCACACACACACACACACACACACACACACACACACACACACGAAGAAAAAGAAATAATAAAGGAAATCAGCAAAATGTTAAACGTTGGAGACTGTGGGTAAAGGGTAGCTCAGAATTGATTATATCACTTTTGAAATTTTTCTATAATTTCATTTTCTTTTGTTTTTCGTGGTAGGGTCTTACTCTAGCCCAGGCTGACCTGGAATTCACTCTATAGTCCCAGGGTGACCTTGAACTCACAGTGATCCTCCTACCTCCCAAGTACTGGGATTAAAAGCTTGTACCTCCATGCCCAGCTCTATAAAATCATTATTATTTTTAAACTTTTTATTTACTTGGGACACAGAGAGAGAAAGAGGTAGATAGAGAATGGGCACACCATGGCCTCCAGCCACTGCAAATGAATTCCATATGCATGCAGTACCTTGGCTTACGTGGGGCCTAAGGAATTGAACCTGGGTCCTTTGGCTTTGCAGGCAAATACGTTAACTGCTAAGCCATCTCTCCAGCCCTGTAAAATTATTTTTGAAGGTGAGGATTGGCAAGTATCTAAAGGACTTTGGGTTTCTCTTTAGAACTGCAGGGAAGTGAAGAAGCTGAGGTCAGACTGCCATCAGACAGGCAGATATGGGCAGCATGGGATCCCAAAAGTGAGCAGACAGGGTAGCCATGACCCAGTGGCCATGAGGCAGGACAGAGCCTAGCACTGGGGATTATTTCAGACAAAAGTTGTTCTGAGTTGTTTGCGATTTGCAATTCCTCTGGCATTGCCCAGTGTGGATGGGATTTCCTTATAACTGATTATCTGTCATGGGCTCAGTACTTTGTAGATCACTCTGTTTTGGTGGCTGAATGAATGAAGGAACGAAAGAAGAATGAACATGCATGTTCCTGCCTCCCCACCACATAGAGAGCAGTCAGCTCTACAGGTCTAACCAAGGCTCTAAAGGGAGGTCTGTGCCTCCCTTTACTGGCCGCAGTTGGGAGAGACGGCTAGAGCAGCTCCCTGCATTCATCTGAATGCTTAGACGAGATTCATTATTTAAGCCACAGCGCATCCCCCAAATAAACACGTGCGTCTTTGCAGCCTGCAGCCGGGGAGTACTATTAAATACGCAGCGGCAAAAGGCCCAGGCCTGCGCTGCTGCGTGCAATTTCCAGCCGGCTTGCTATTCTTTTGTCACCACCTTTTTATTGGTTTTCTCAAAGTGGTTACAATGCTGTTATTGTAAAACCCTCACACCAGAAGAGGGAGAGAGGCAGCAATGATGAGGAATGGAGCAATTTCTGTACAGAGAACCTGCAGACCTGGTTGAGGGAGGCGACCTGGCAATGGGGGAGGGGGACCGAGGCTTTTCTTTTGCTCAAGTCCACTTGATCAAGCCAGTCAATCCCCCAAAAGGCAGGGAAGCCCTTGAATTCCCTGTAGGGTAAATGGCTTTGGCATTTCCTGTCCCTTTGAAGCCCTTGTGAAGGGTTCTGTAACCCCACCTCTTCCCAGTCCCACTGGCTTCTGGAGGCCTAGGTAGTCCCTGGGGAGCTAACTGGAAGACAGAAACCATGCTCTTGGGGGCTGGGCCCCTGCCAGCATCTTCATTCCTCACACAAAAGATGACTCTTTTCCTCACCCCACTGGGTTTATATGTATTGAGGCATGTAATTGACATGCAGTGTAAGAGTCACATCCCAAAGGCCAGGCTCAAGAAATAGAGCCACCACTGTCTGATCTAACTCTGCCAAGGTGGAAACGATCTGGATGTGTCATATGTGGCTATTGAGCACTTGAGTTAGTGCAACTAAGGAACTGAATTTTTAATTATGTTTCGTTTTAATTTAAACATCCATGTTAGTTAGTCTAACAGTTGCTATATTAGACAGGACAATTATAGAACATTGTGATCATTCCAGAAAGTTCCCTTGTGCCCCCTTCCAGTCAGCAACTTGTAGGAGATAACCACTCTTCTAACTTCTGTCATCACAAACCCAAGTTCTCTATCTTGGCACTATAGACATTTGGGGCATGATATTCTTTTGTGATGGGGCCTGGCCTGTTCTCTGTTTAGCAGAATCCCTGGCCTCAACCCACTAGATTCCAGTTGTACATATACATGCACACAGTGTGAGAACAAAAATATCTGCAGTTACTGCCTAAAGTCTCGCAATAGAGGATGGAGTGGGCAGCCAGCACACATTGAGAATCCCTTCCCGAAGTTAGTTTGGCCTACTCTTAAACCTCACATAAGTAGAATCGTATAGAACATACCTCCTGCCTAGTTTCTTTTGTTCAACATGTCTGTGATTCACCCATGATTTTGTATCTGTAGCTGCTGATTCCAATTTGAATGGACATATGTTTATTTGTTTGTTGTGGTACTAGGGATTGAACCCCGAAGTTTGAGTATACTAGGCAAGCATTCTACCACTGAGCCATAGCTCTGAACTATAGTTATTGATTTATGTTCTTTATTGAGAAAAGGGACTCAAAAGGTCTGTCTCCCTTAGTCTTCTGCATGTTGGGATTACAGTGTGCACCATCATAAGCAGCTGGATTTCTTCCGAGTGCTGTGCACTACTGCACTGGATGAAGGCACCATGCCCATTTGTAAGTAAGTATCTAAGGGATTTGTGGTTTGGGGCTATTAGGCAACAGGCAGTTTGAACATTCGCATGCAGATATTTGTAGGTATATACGGTTTCATTTCTCATGGGCCAATACCCAAGAGCAGGTTTTCTGGGTAACCTTATCAGAAACTCTTCCCCAGAATGGCTGGACCATTTTCCACTCCCACCATGAGACTTCAGATCCCCCATGCCCTGGCCTCTTCTATCTTTCTAATTTTAATCGTTCTATGGCTGGGAGGACAAGCTAATAAATGTCACAAAGCCATTCACAGGAGCAAGACTAAACACAGAGCTATAGAACAAAGAGTAAGCCTCTTGGGACCCCAGACCTTCATGAGCTCCAAGTCAAAGGAGCTGAGTGCACCTTGGAGACACCCGGCACCCCACCCGCCATGGGAGATTGGGGTACAGATTTCTTCATGGCAAAAATCTTTTCTGGCCGGGCGTGGTGGTGCACGCCTTTATTCCCAGCACTCGGGAGGCAGGGGTAGGAAGATCGTCGAGAGTTCGAGGCCACCCTGAGACTACATAGTTAATTCCAGGTCAGCCTGGACCAGAGTGAGACCCTACCTCGCAAAACAAAAAAAAAAAAAAATCTTTTCTGACACAAAGCTTATGGGAAGGGGAGGTCCTGGGGTAAGGGACATGGACAGGGAGACCGTTTGTGTCACAGAGAAAGGTAACAAGAAAGATCTCCCCTCTCTCACCCTTACATCATTTGCAGCACACACTTGCTATGCCCTTCTATGAGAGACATAGGGCAGCAATTTTCTTGCAAAGGGCAGAGTGATATTGACAAAGAAGCAGAGAGGGACAAATGGGGTTCCTCAGCTGCCACCGGGGGAGTTCAAAATGGTTTAGCTAAGGACTTGCCAACTTTCGGATGACATGCATCTTGCCCAAGCTGTAAATTAGGCACTACAAAATAGGAAATACATCAAAGAAATAAATCCCACCCACCCCCACCTCCACAGAGCTTCTGGTCTAATTTTTGATAGAAAATAAATAATGCAGCTCCGAAGTTGGAAAGAATATAATGCCACCAGGACCTGGACGCAGAGAGCTGCCTGCATCAAGACTGACAGAGTGTGACAGGTTAATCCAGAGGGGCTTACCAGAGGAAGACAGGAATCCAAAGGGGAGAAGCGGCTGGAATTAAGCCTACGGCACAGGAAGCACCCCACTGTCCTAATAAGAATAAGTGTCTTAACCTGTTCTCCTGTTGGGGGCTTCATTAACTGCAGGCACCCTGACATTTTTGTCTTAGAGAAATGTTATTCCCATCTCCCTCCCCCCAAAAAAACCCTATTAATCTATTTCTAGCCTAAAGAAATTCCTGGTAATGAAGCAATGTACCTCCCCTGATGTAGTCAGTGTGTCTTGGTGTCTTGTGGCCAAAGAGGGAAGGTCTCTGATAGGCTGAGAGGTCAAAGGTAGTGGATAAGATGCCTCCTGAAGATGGCATCACCTGTTCTGTCAGTCACTCAGGAAAGAACTGGCTGGAACTGGAAAGGGGCCCTTCTGATGTTCAAATGGTCCATCTTAGTCAAGCAAGAGCGAAAACATGAGTCTAGTTCTCTTTAGCTGATGTCTTGGGCCTGAAACATTCTTTCTGTTGTTTTATGTTGGTGGTGGGGGAAGGGGGGCGGTGTTTGTTCTTCCATGGTGCTGGCAATGAAACCCAGGGCTTTGCACATGCTAGGCAAGCACTCTAGCACTGAACTACATCCCCAGACCCTAAAACATTTCTTTTTAAATCTGTGTGTGTGTGCGTGCACACGCGCGTGTAAGTGCACACGCACCCACGCACTGCATGCCACAGGGTATGTATGGAGGGAGGACAACCTCTGGTGTCAGCCTTTGCCTTCCAACCTTTTTGGTTTGTTTGTTTACACTCACTCTGTAGTCCCAGGTTGGCCTCGAACTCACAGTGATCCTCCTACCTCTGCCTGCAGGGATTAAAGGCATGTGCCACCATGCCTTCCAAGCTCTTTCCACCTTTTTTGAGGCAAGTTCTGTTTGTTTTTCACCCACTGAGTAAGCTAGGCTAGCTGGCCTGTGAGCTTCAGGGGGTTCTTTCTCTGCCTCCAAACTCTGGTCCTCACATTTATGGAAGCAAGCACTTTATCCACTCAACCAGCTCCCCATGCCCAGAACATTCTTTTTGTTTGTTCGTTTGGTACTTTTTTAAAAAAATATTTTGCTTATTTGTTTATTAGAGAGACAATGGGCACACCAGGGTCTCCAGGCACTGCAAACAAACTCCAGATGCATGCATATCCTTGTGTATCTGGCTTATGTGGGTGCTGGGAGAATCAAACCTGGATCCTTTAGCTTTGCAGGTAAGCTCCTTAACCATTAAGCCATCTCTATAGCCCTGTTTGGTACTTTTTATGTTGTTGTTGTTGTTTGTTTGTTTGATTGTTTTTGAGACAGAGTCTCAGATAGACCTTCAGTTTAGATTTTCCTGTCTCAGCCTCCTGAGTTTTGGATCACAGATGTAGCCTAGCGCACCCAAATGGAACATTCTCTTTTAAAACACTTTAATTTGATTTAATTTATTATTCATTTGAGAGAAAGTGGCACATAGAGAGAAAATGGGCACATCAGGGCCTCTAGTCACTGCAAACAAACTCCTGATGCATGTGCCACCTTGTGCATCTGGCTATATTCCTGGGGAATCAAACGTGGGTCCTTTGGCTTTGCTGGCAAGTGTCTTAACCACTAAGCCATCTCTGTAGCCTTGAAGCATTCTTTTTTTAAAAAAAAAATATTTATTTATTTGCAAGCACAGAGAGACTAGGGCCTCCAGCCAGTACAAACAAACTAAAGATGCATGTGCCACTTTGTGCATCTGGCTTTACATGGGTACTGGGGAATTGAACCTCAGTTGTTAGGCTTTGAAGGCAAGTGCCTTAACAACTGAGCCATCTCTCTAGCTCCTGAAACATTCTTTTTTTTTTTTTTTGTAGGGTCTCACTCTGGCCCAGGCTAACCTGGAATTCACTCTGTATTCTCAGGCTGGCCTTAAACTCACAGAGATCCTCCTACCTCTGCCTCCCAAGTGCTGGGATTAAAGGTGTGCACCACCATGCCCGGTTTAAGATTTTATTTTTATTTATTTATTAGATACAGAGAGAGGGGAGAGAGAGTGAGAATGGGCATGCCAGGGCCTCTAGCCGCTGCAAACGAACTCCAGATGAATGCGCCACCATGTGCATCTGGCTTATGTGGGACCTGGAGAATTGAACCAGGGTCCTTAGGCTTCCCAGGCAAACACCCTAACTGCTAAGCCATGTCTCCAGCCCTCTGTTTGTTTGTTTGTTTGTTTGTTTGTTTGTTTGTTTGTTTGTTTGTTTTTGAGGTAAGATCTCACTCTAGCCTAGGCTGACCTGGAATTCACTCTGTATTCTCAGGATGGCCTTGAACTCACGGCAATCCTCCTACCTCTGCCTCCCGAGTGTTGGGATTAAGGGCATACACCACCACGCCCAGCTCCCTGGAACATTCTTATAAGCACCTATGAGTGGCAGGGCTCAGAGGAGGCATTTGGTTAAGAAGAGATACCAGCCAGCCAGGAACTTACAGAGGGAGGGAAAGCAAGCTGAAGAAGAGTCAACTCTGAATTCTAAGTCAAATGGCTCAGCTTCCTGTTTCTCTGTTTATTTTCTCTTTGCCTGCCTCCAAACTGTTTATTAAAACACGCACTTCACAGGCTGAGGAGATGGCTTAGTGGTTAAAGGCATTTGCTTGCATAGTCTGCAGACTTAATTCCCCAGCATCCACATAAGGCCACATGCAAAGCGGAGCATGCATCTGAGATCCCAATGCATCTATAACAATGGGAGGTGGAGCTAGGAGAATCCAAAGCCAGCTAGTCTGGCCCTTCATTTGCAGGAGCAAGAGACCCTGTATCAAAGAAGGTGGAGCACAGCGACTTCTAAGTTTTCCTCTGACTGCATGAATGCTATAGCATCCACACCTACACACAAATAATTTTTTTCTAACATGTGACTCAGCGGGCATGGTGGTTCATGCCTATAATCCCAGTACTTGGGAGGCCTGAGGTAGAACAATCATTGTGAGTGAGTTCCAGGTAGCCTGGGCTAGAGAAAGACCCTGCCTCAAAGTAAAAACCAAAAATGTGGGCTGGGGAGATGGCTTAGTGCAGGCATGGGTACCTGAATTCAGAACCCATTTTTTTTTTTTTGTTTTTTTTTTTTTTGTTTTTCGAGGTAGGGTCTCACTCTAGCTCAGGCTGACCTGGAATTCACTATGTATTCTCAGGGTGACCTCGAGCTCTCGACAATCCTCCTACCTCTGCCTCCCAAGTGCTGGGATTAAAGGCGTGCACCACCACGCCTGGCTCAGAACCCACATTTTTTGAGGGGGGCGGTTGAGGTAGGTTCTCGCTCTAGCCCAAGCTCACCTGGAATTCACTATATAGTCTCAGGGTGGCCTTGAACTCTTAGTGATCCTCCTGGCTCTGCCTCCTGAGTGCTAGGATCAAAGGCATGTACCACCACGCCTTGCAGAACACACATTTTTTATTTTAAGTGCGGTCCATGAAGGGCAGGATCTTTTTCACAGCTAGCAATGTGCTTAGAATATGTGGCTTACTCAATATTTGGTGAGCAGATGGATAGCAATTGAAAGCTCAGGCCCCCACTTCCCTGAGCTACTCAATCTGGCGTGGCCCCACTCAGGTGCTGCTGAGAAACACAAGCACCTGGGAGTCTAGTGTGTCAGTCTCAGGGTGGCCAGGTCAGCCTGTGCTAGAGCAAGACCATACATCGGAAAACCAAATTAACAACAAACAAAAGTAAAGCAAAACAAAACAGCACAAAAAAAGACTTCTGGAGGAGAAGTCCAAGCAGCTCCTGCTAGCCACAGGCATGTCAGGGAGCCTGAGAAGTGCTGGCCAGGGGCCTTGGCTCAGCTTCAATCCCTCTCGTCCCACCTTGCACAAGTAAATGCCACCTTCCTTCGAGAGACAGTGGCCATCTCTCTTCCAGGGTTTCCCAGGAACTCATTTTTTCCCCCTGTCCTTCTGCCTGGGGGACCCAGCCCCTCCCAAGCCCCCTGGTCTCTCCTGCAGAGTGTGAGGGTAACAACTCGCTGCGGACAACACCGAGGACAGTGGTGCTTGACAGTGGGTCTGTGTTATCTAATCCGCCTTCCTCTGGAGCTTCCCTTGGCAACTCATCAGGAAGTGCCCTTCCCCCATGCCATCTGGAAGTGCTTTTAAAAAAAACCCTACTCATCATTGTTAAAAAGCAACACACACGGTTTTGCAAGCTACAGTTACAACAGCAGCCCCTAGAGTGTAAGATCCCGGAAGGTAGGGGTCTTTTCTTTGCTCACCACTGACTAACCATCACCTGTACATAAGAGGAGCTTGCTAAATTAAATGACTATTCAATGATGCATAATTAATAAAGTATTCTGGGCTCGAGAGATGGCTTAACAGTTAAGGTGCTTGCCTGCAAAGCCAAAGGACCCAGGTTCAATTCCCCAGGACCCACGTAAAGCCAGATGCACAAGGTGGTGCATGCGTCTGGAGTTTGTTTGCAGAAGCTAGAGGCCCTGGCATGCCCATTCTCTCTATATACATGCCTCTTTCTCGCTCTCAAATAAATAAATAAAAATATTTTTAAAAATATTCTATTTTGGTCTTGGGAGGTAGGGTCTCGTTATAGCCCAGGCTAACCTGGAATTCACTCTGTAGTCTCAGGGTGGCCTCAAACTCATGGTGATCCTCCTATCTCTGCCACCCCAGTGCTGGGATTAAAGGCGTGTGCCACCACCATACCCAGTGTCCTCTACTTCTGAGCTGCATCCCCCGCTCCAGAGATGAGTGGTGTGGGGGTGGTCTTGTTTGAAAGCTATCCCAAAGTAATAAGAGAAGTAATGGGGGTGGTGAATATGAGCAAAATATATTATTTGCATAATCGGACCTATTTTTGTGTGCTAATTTTAAAAAAAATTAAGGAGACTCGTGAGATAACTCAGTAAAATGCCTCCCAAGCATGAGGACTTGAGTTCAAGCCCAAGAACCATGTGAAAATGCCAAGTATGGTGGGTATGCCTGTAATCCCCATCACTGAGGTGGACATATGCAGATCCCTGGGCCTCCCTAGCCAGCCAGTATAGACTCACCAGTGAGCTCCAGGCCAATGAGCGACCTTGTCTCAAACACAGCTGGATGGCTAACCAGAGGCTGTCCTCAGGCTTCCACATGCACATGCACACACGTGCACACATGCCTCCCATACACATATGAGCACACATACACAAAAATGTTTTTTTTAGATTCATTTTTGATTCGTTTTGGTTTTGTTTTTATTCCTTATTAACACAATACTCAGTTTTGGTTAGCCCTTCAATTCAAACATAATGAATAAATAAAAATAGCTGGGTATGGTGACACAAGCCTGTAATTCTAGTACTTAGGAGACTGAGGCAGGAGGATTAAGAGTTCAAGGCCATCCTCAACTACATACTATATTCAAGGCCAGCCTACATGGGACCGTGTCTCCAAAGAAAAATGTTAAATAAATAAATAATCAATAAAATCACCTTACAGGGTAAAAGGTTAGAAAGCCCTAAAGTTGTACAATAATTCCTTCCACAGAATTAATAATTGAGTGTGAACCACATGTTAAGCCATGTGGTTGGGCCATGTGTAGGGACTGGATGGTGAACAAAATGGACATTGTCTCTGTCCTCACATAGCATGAAAACAAGCATCAAATAAAGAGACCTGCACAGCAAGCATAATTCCAGATTGTGCCCTACCCCCCTGCAAAGGGAGCCAAGAGGACGCAGAGGGCATAGAGAGATGTCCAAGGGGCCAGGAAGCCCTCCACAAACAAGTGATTATCTCAGAGAAGGAGCTTAAAGGTAAGAACACAGGATTTGTACATGGTCTGTATATTGTTCTGATCTATATGAATTTTTACCAAACCTCACCAAGATGCCAACACTTAACATGAATGCCTTAGACAGTAATGTGTTTTTGGATTTCTTCTCCACTCCCCCCCACCCCCCGAGTTTACAATTGTTAGGGGCAAAATGGCCTGGAAAGAGCAGAAAATGAAACAAGAGGAAAGATTTGGCTCACCATGAGAGACAGGTTTTATTGGGGAAAGCCAGAGAAAGGCTACCCCCACACTTACTCCTCATAGCGTCCCCACTGGGCAGAGGTGTTTTTGCCCTCAAACCTGCCCCGGATCCTCCTGGAACTGGGCAGCCCCAGAGTTAGGACCCATGGAATGTGTTTCACACCACAGCACTCCTTTAGTGTGCCATTGCAAATGGCAACCTCCCTCTCCCTTTCTGCCAACGATCTTGTTGTAGTGTGTGCACATGGCAAGCCGGGGACCCATGTGGCTATGAGGCTTCCTCCCAGGATTCGTTAGAGATGATGCTGAATAGACAGGAGGCAGCTCTTCAGGAGAGAGATAATTAGCAGAGCTGTTAGGAAAGAAACTCCTGGATCATATGAAACCCATTAGCCACTATAATCTGTCCTTTCTATAGGTATATAATTTTGTATGTGACAATGACTGTCTCTAAGGAACACCCATAAACCTTGTCCCTTTGCAAGGAGTCAAAAACATGGCAACATTCCCCATAGACAGGCAGGCAAGGTGGGGCTGTTTGTGCCCAGGAGGGCATTGTTCCCATGTGCCATGTGAACAGCCACACTTGGCAAATCTGATCTCAGTTGAGTATGGGTCAGCCGAGGCTGGTGCAGTCTTTAGCAATCACTGTGCAATCCCGGGGTGGAGGGGCAGAGGATATTTTTGGACTTCTGCGCTCCCCAAATGGGATTCCTCCTAGGGAAAGCTAGTGAGAGGCACAGTTGTAGAGGGCTCGCTGCATGAGCTGGAACTCAGAGATCACCCGTGCACAGTTCATGGTCAAGACTGGCTGAGGATGACCTGACATTCCAGGACCACATTCATTGGCTCACAGTTCCTCAGCCGAAGCAGGATCAAAGGTTACAGGATGGCTGGCAACTGGGGGTGAAGCCACAAAAACACGAATAAACCATTGACTAGAGGAAAAATAAGTGACCAACTCAGAAGAGCAAGTGTTGTTACAAAAATAATGCAACACTTTTATTTTCAAATAACAATAGGATTTGTGTACATTTTCCCAACAGCATTGGTCTGAATGGTCCTCTTAAAGCATCCTTCTTCAATTCTGCTGTGACTGAATGTCAAGGACAAGCCATGCCTTGTGTCAAGCAATTTTTTTTTAAGATAAAGATAATGACAGCCTCTGTGGTGACGGTGCATGGCAGAACTAGGTGACTGAATCAGAAATGCAGTCCCCAGCCAATTGTCCATTGTCTCCCTGCTGTGGCTGCTCACCTCAGGTATGAGTTTGCCTGGAGGCTCTGGAATGTTCTCTCTTGCATCAGCCTATCCTTGCTTCTGGCCTGGGTCACTGTCACCCTGGGGACACTAAAACAGTAGGGGAGAGGCAGGGAAAGAAAGAGCAGAGAGAGGAGGAAAGAAGAAGAGAAAAGGTAAAAGGGGCAGAGGATGAAAGGGGAGAATGGAGGAGGAGGCAAAACTGGAAAGGGGAGCCAAGTAGGGAAAAGTACTGGGCCAAAAGGAAGGAAGAGGGAAAGGAAAGAGGAGAGCTAGGAAGGAGGGGGAAGGGAGAACGGGAGGAGAAGAAAGAGGAGGAAAGGGGAGAGGAGAGAGAATTCTACTGGGATGGAAAAGCCAGGAAGTCAAATTCCTCACCCCGTGATAAACAGAATCCCAGCTGCAGCAATGACCAGAGCAGTGGTGAAATCATTCAAACTGTGAATTCCTGAGAATGGAAAATAAACTTACCTTTGCTGGTGAATGGAAAACTCAGGGAAGACAGCAACAGTGATGAGCTAGATTCGGGATCACATGTCCCCTGTGCCTGGTGTTGGTCACAGTAGTTAATAGAGTGAAACAGGGAGCAAGGGGCTTATACAAGGATGCCCCCCTCCCCCGCCAGCCTTCCAAATCTGAAAAGGACTTGGAAGCAGGAGGACAGGCCAGTCCAAACTGGCCTGGGGCAGGGAGGGGCCTCCAGATGAAGCCGTGGTAGTGGTGGGGTGATCTGAAGAAGAGACCTGCAAGTCCTGGGTAAGGAGGAGGAAGGGAGGGAGGAAGGGAGGAAGAAGCTGGACAGTAGGTAACAAAAATCCACGCCCCCCCCAAAACACCAGGGCTGCAGATGTCACTCCGTGGTAGAATTCTTGTCTACCATGAGGCCCCACAAGACAAAAAAAAAAAAAAACCTAGCATGGAGTAGCAAGGTAACCTTGCCTGTGTGAGGGACAAAAAGCTTATAGGCACTGCACTCCTGCCTTCGTAACCTGGCTCTTATTATGTAGGTGTTCAGCACTTCTAGAAGGTAGGCCCAATCAGAAGTTCCTTGTCCTTCTTCACCTTCGGGGGTGTGGGGCCTTGAACCCAGGGCCTCATGCATACTAGGCAAACAATCTACACCACTGAGCTATATCCCTAGCACTCTTTTTATTTTGATATAGGGTCTCATTGAGTTGACCAGGAGTCTTGAACTTAACTCTGTAGCCCAGGTAAATCTTGAATTTATGATTCTCTTGCCTCAACCTCCCGAGTAGCTGGGATTACAGGGCTGTAGCATTAGTCCTGGGTGGCTTTTTTTTTTTTTTTTTGAGATAAGGTCTTATGTGTTCCAGGCTGGCCTCAAACTCACTATGTAGTTAAGGATGACTTTGAACTTTTGATCCTTCTATCTCCACTTCCTAAGGGCTGGGATCACATGGATATGGCATCATACCCAGTTTATAACATGGTAGGGACAGAACCCAGGGCTTCACGTATGCTAGCAAGCACTTTAGCTACTGTGCTATATACCCCACTGCCTTCTTCATCTTGATCACTCTCTTCATTCACCCTATTGCTCTACCCTATGAAAGGACTTCTCCCCTCTAGGACCATAGTGCAGTCTACATGGGGTGCTTGCCTGACCCCACACTGATGGGAGGTACAAATGAGAAAGAAGGGTGTACCAGCACTATTAATGCTCCACCCCTTACCCCCCTGAGCCCCATTCCTGCTTATGAGCATTCTACATTCAGCCTCTAACAGCCTGCACATTTGAGTCTTTAGAGGCCAGTCATGAGGTGCTAATACTATTTTCCATTTATTCTCCAAGAACCAGAAGTATCTGGAAGTCTCTACCTCCCACCCCCAGGAACCTGTGGCCAGTAAGGGCCCTGTGAGGGAATAGGAAGGCGCCAATCTCTTGTTTGAAGTCAGGACAGGCTGGGAAGCATAACCTCCCCTACAGAAGTACCTGCGAGCTCAGACTGAAGTGAATCCATCATTAGGAATGGATAACTGTGTCCCCTAAATGCACGAGCTGAAATCCCAAAGAGATAGGATGAGGAGGCAGGTCCTTTGGGGCACGGTGTAGGATTGTGAGGGTGCAGCCCTTATGGATGGGATGAGCACCCTTCCAAAGGAAACTTCAGAGGGTTCCTGCTCTCTTTCAGCAGAAGCTGGAAGTCTGCCATCCAGAAGAGAACCTTCTCAAAGCTGATCCCTGAGAGCAGACTCTCTCGGCCTCCAAAACTTCAAGGGACATGCTTCTGTGATTTGTAAGCCTGGTGGTAGCAGCCAAGCTGACAATGACACTCTACAAAGGGACTTTTCAGTTGGTTTCCTCCCCTTCCCCACCCTTCTTCCACTGTGTCCTACTGTGTGTCTGGGGATCACTTCCCTACAAATCCTGGCCTCAGGGTCTGCTTCTGGGGAAGCAGAAGTAACAAGGTCTGTGGGTTGAGCAGTTATAGTTATCACAGAAGGCCTCTCATCCACTCCACCCAGCTAGCCAACCATGGTGGTAACAGTGTATTGCAACAGAGAAGTTAACAGAAGCATGGGGAGAAGGGACTTCCCCAAGATGGCACAGGCAATGAATGCAAACACCTGCTTTCAACTCAGCCACAAAGCCAGCATTTAGTGCTTGATGCCCTACTGAAAAAAAAAAATAAAAGAAACAAACAAAATAACAAGCTGGAGAGATGACTTAGCGGTTAAGGCGCTTGCCTGCAAAGCCAAAGGACCAGGTTCAATTCCCGAGGACCCACGTAAGCCAGATGCACAAAGTGGCGCAGGCATCTAGAGCTCATTTGCAGTGGCTGGAAGCCCTGTTGTGCCCATTCTCTCTCTCTCCCTCCCTCTCTCTCTCTCTCTCTCTCTCTCAATTAAAAAAAAAAAAACAAGGGACTAGCAGGCCTTCCTGTGAGGAGCCCTGTCTCTTTAGAAGGGAGCTGGCACCTCCTGGGGCTCACTGCAAGGGGTAGTCTAGGGCCAGCCAGGCACTTCAAACAGCTGACCAAAAGAACAAAAGCTCTGCTCAAGGCCTCAGAGTAGGAATTTATTCCTCAGTGTTGACAGACTTCTTGGAGTCAGGTCTCCACAGCCATAGCAGGTTTGCCAGACCCCCAGAGGTCTGCAGCTAGGGACCCACTGATTAATCAAATCTTCAATCTCCATGGGTGGGTGGTGGTGGTGGTGGTGGTGGTGTGTGTGTGTGTGTTTTAAGACAATCTCCCAAGGCACGACTTACTAGGAGGAGTTCAGAAACTGCCAAAAGCACCTTATGAATCAATGCTCAGGGTTCCATCCGGAAACGCCAACAGTGACTGGTGACTGATGAATCATTCCAGGGCCAGCTGTCACCACAGAGTGCTATATATAGAAGGGACAGGCCAGAGGGGTGCCTAGAACCTAAGGCGAGGAGGAGGAGGAGCATGGATCTAGGAGGTGAGGCCTTGACTGGGGGGACAGGCCTAGAGCACTCGGAAACTGTATCGTCAGCTTGCCCAGAACAGAATGTGGGTCAGCAATTCCCCAGCATGGAACTCTGTGTCAACTGGAAGCCACTAGTCACAGGGCTGGACATGGGATCCGCCAGCGCATTGATGATTACTGCTGATCAAGGCAATGGGAAGAAGAAAGGTTCGGAGATCTCTCCACACCTCGCCTGCTCCCTCACACGCAAACATGAAGGACATTTGCATGCGTCTCTCTCATTTGGCCAGCTGAAATGGAGGTGTAAGTCCCCAGGTTTGGCTAAGCTATGCTTCTCCTGTCTGGTATGGTTGCCACTGGCTGTGTATGACTATTGAGCACTTACAGTGTGGCTAGTCCAAATTGAGATTTGCTGTAAGTGTGAAAGACACAGGGGATTTCCAAGGCTTAGTTCCAAGAAAAGAATGTCAAATACCTCATTAAGATTTTTTTTTCTCCATTCCATAGTAAAATAGTAATATTTTAGATAAATGGTGTTAAATAAACTATATTGTTTAAATTATTCTCACCTCTTTCTTGTAAATGTGGTTTCTGGACCATTGAAAATTATGTATGTGCCTCACATTTGTGGCTCAAGTTCTATTTC
This sequence comes from Orientallactaga sibirica, assembly GCA_036365145.1. Classification (NCBI taxonomy): domain Eukaryota; kingdom Metazoa; phylum Chordata; class Mammalia; order Rodentia; family Dipodidae; genus Orientallactaga; species Orientallactaga sibirica. Next base: position 3,064,542 of record JAEOAD010000372.1, read on the forward strand.
TTTTGGACAGTACCAAGTTCCAGGTTAGAGGCCAGAGTCTTCAGGAAATACTGCCTATGCCTTCTGATGAATACAGCCTGTTTCCTAGTTCAAAGCTAAGGGGCCCAGGATGCATTCCAAACAATGCAGCTCCATATACTCCTTACAGAAGACCCTGGTGACACACAAAAGCCCCGAGTGTCTGTGACTCAAAACTCGCCTTTTATGCCTTCATCCTGAGGAAAGGATAACAAACTTTCTCTGGACAGGGCTCTTCCCTTCCCTGGTTAACCCCCAAGGGAATCCTATACTGTGTGTGACAAAAAGGGTCAAGTCAAGCCCTTCCCCAAATGAAGCGGCCCTTTTCCTCACATGCACAACTTCACAGAGAGTGGAAGGGGAGAAAGGAAATGAGAAATGCAGATGGAAAAGACCAATGATTCAAAGAGGGAGAAGCCATATCCCAGACACAGACAAGCACATGACCCACACTATACCCACTGAGACCGTGGGGGAGGGAGAAGGTGTGGCATGTGCGTGTATTAAGGAGGAGGATCTTAGAAAGGTTCAAGAGCAAGGCAGACAGGACAGGACAAGACAGGGAAAACATGAGCTCAGGAGGCAAAAACAAATAGAGGGAGGCTCAGAGAGCTGACAGATCCCTTCTTGTGGCAAAGGTTGTCCTTTCTGTGTCACTTTAAATTATTCACATCAGGACAATGGAAAGAAAAGAGCAAAATAAAAAATGCATTGGGGCCAGGTGAGCCTTGGATGCTCATGTGGTGGAAATAGCCCAAGGAAAAGAAGGGTTTATCCACCCTGTACCAGGAGTGGCCAGGCTTAGGACTTCCAGTGGCTGCGCTGGCTCTATTCTTCCACTTGCTCCACGGTGTTGAGCGCACACCTTCAGGGGCCAGGCCTGGGACATTCAGGGAACTGCACAGGTGTCCACAGACCACCAACCCCTTGGGGCCTGGCAGGGGCTGCCTTGGTGCCTGTGACCTTCACCTGCCCTCAAACTGCTTTGACACCTGGCATGAGCCTGAGCTGAGTCCTCACTAGTGAAACCATCAAAGTAGCTTTATGTGCTTATAGGTGTTGCAGTCAGGTTCGCATTGCTGGCAGAAAACACCCAACCAAGAGCAGCTTTGGGGAAAAAAAAAAGGTTTATTTTGTTTTACAGACTTGAGGGGAAGCTGCATGACAGGAGAAAACGATAACATGAGCAGAGGGTGGACATCACCTCCTGGCCAACATCAGATGGACAACAGGAACAGGAGAGTGTGCCAACACTGGCAACGGGGAAACTGGCTGTAATACCCATAAGCCCACCCCCAACAATACACTGCCTCCAGGAGGCATTAATTCCCAAATCTCCCTCAGCTGGGAACCTAGCATTCAGAACACCTAAGTTTATGGGGGACACCTGAATCAAACCACCACACTAGGTTTATATTGTATCTGAGAAAGGCCTCTGGGAACTTGTATCAACCCTACTCACACATTTGAAGGGGGCTTCTCTCAAGGACATTCAGGAAAAATGTCTTAGTCTGTTCAGGTTCTTACAACAAAATATCACAGGCTAGCTGGGTCTGGTAATGCAGGCCTGTATTCCCAGATACTCAGAAAGCTGTAGTAGGAGGATGCCAAGTTTAAGGCCTGCCTGGGCTATAGAGTGAGTTCAATGCCAGCCTAAGCAACTAAGTAAGAAAGACTCTGCCTGTCTCAAAACAGTAAAAATGCTGAGTGTGGTGGCGCACACCTTTAATCCCAGCACTTGGAAGGCAGAGGTAGGAGGATCCCCAAGAGTTTGAGGCTACCCTGAGGCTTGTAGTGAATTCCAGGACAGCCTGGGCTACAGTGAGATCCTACCTTGAAAACCAAAAAAATAAAAAGTAAAAAGAGGGCTAGGGATAGAGTTCAGTGGCAGAGCACTTGAGAAGAAGGAGGAGGAGGAAAAGTAGAGGAAAAGAAGGTGGCACCGTATGCTTCATTTGCAGGACACTAAAATCAAGCTAGAGGTGAGTTGGAACCCTCCTCCCTGTTGACTAGTGGTCATAGTGTTGGAAAGTGCTATGCAGCCTGCTGGGAGAGAAAAGTCATCAACCATCTTAGCCTTAACCAGCAAAGGACCTGCAAGTTACACAACTGACCAGCTAGGCATGATATGCCCACTAGTGCAATAGTGGTATATCTGTTATGGGAGTAACCAATTGCTCTCTGATTGCATTAGAGGCCTGCTCCAAGAGAGGAAATTCATGTCTGATACTGAAAACCTAGTCAAAAGCCTGTGCTGATAAGGTCATAAGCCCTAGAGGGAAAGCTACAGCTATTGCTTGGTTACATGGATTTATTATGCCCACCAAATTGCCCTCTAAAACCTTATGTTTATTCCCATATATTAGTGCTACTGTCACTTTAAGTTAGAGAAGTTTTCTCTTTTCAGACGGCAGTGACTTCTGGGGAGAATCAGAACTTGTCAGATTGCTGAGAAAAAATGACAGTTGAGTGTTCAGCACTTAATGAGACATATCTATCAGATCTTTCAATGGCTAAGGAACCATTGTGGAAGAGGTAGTGGGAAGAACATAAGAACTAAAGGATGGGGAGGAGAGTTTTGGATCACTGTTGTCTAGATACAAAGTGGTTGTTGTATTCATAACCCTAAAGGAGCTGTCATTACCTGCAAAAACCTGCATAATATTAAATATTTTGGAATATTTCTAACCAAGGAAGTGAAAGACCTCTACAATAAAGACATTAAAACACTGAAGAAAGAATATTGAGAAGACACTAGACAGATAGAAAGATCTCCCATGCTCATAGACTGAAAGAATTAATATCATGAAAATGGCCATCTGCCAAAAACAATTTACAGATTCAATGGAATTCCAATCAAACTTCTAGCACCATTCTTCCCATCAATAGAAAAAATAATCCTAAAATTCATATGGAAGCACAAAGGCCTTGGATAGCCAAAAGTGCTGTCAGCAAAAAGAAGACTCCTGGTGGTATCACCATATCTGGTTTCAAGTTATACTGCAAAGCCATAGCAATAAAAACAGCATGGTACTGTCACAAAAACAAACACATAGATCAATGGAATAAAACAGATGATCCACTTATGAGCTCAAGTAACTACAGCCACCTGATTTTTGCCAAAGAGATCTAAAACACATTTTGGAAAAAAGACAGCATTTTCAACAGATGGTGGTTGTTAGACTGGATAAGTACATATAGAAGAATGAATCTAGACCCTTTTCTTTTATACTGAACAAAAATCAACTCCAGGGCTGGAGAGATGGTTCAGTGGTTAAGGTATTTGCCTATGGAGCCTGATGACCTGAGTTAGATTCTCCAGTACCCACATAAAGCCAAATGCACAGGGTGGCATATTTATCTGGAGTTCCTTTCCAGTGGCTAGACACCTTGGCATACCTATTCTTTTCTCTCTCTCTCTCTCCTCTCTGTCTGGTTGTAAATAAATAAACAAACATATATATTTAAAAATATTTTTAAAATCAACTCCAAATGGATCAATGATCTCAATATAAGACATGAAACTCTAAATGATTATAAGAAAAAGTAGGGAGAACACTCCAAGACATAGGTATAAGGTTTTCTGAATAAGATCACAGTAGCCCAGCAAATAAGACAAACACTCAACCAATGGGATCTCATGAAACTAAAAGCTATTGTACAGCTAAGAAAATCATCAAGTCAATAAACAACCTAGAGAATGGGAGAAAATCTTCACCAGCTATACATTTGATGGAGGTTTAATATCTAGATAAACAAAGAACTCAAAAAACTAAGCAATAAAAATCAATCAACTCAGTCAAAAAATGGAGCAATTCTCAAAGGAAGAAATACAAATAGCCAATAAACATCTAAAAAATGTCCAATATCGTTATCCATCAGGGAAATGCAAATTACAACTACTTTGAGATTCCATCTCACTCCAGTCAGAGTGGCTTTCATCAAAAAATCAGCCAGGCGTGATACTGCATGCCTTTAATCTGAGCACTTGGGAGGTAGAAGTAGGTGGATCACTATGAGTTAGAGGCCACCCTGAGACTACATAGTGAATTCCAGGTCAGTCTGGCCTACAGAGTGAGATTCTACGTCAAAAAAAAATCAAATGACAAAATGCTGACGAGGGTGCGGGGAAAGAGGAACTCTTATTCAACATTGGTGGAAGTATAAACTGGTGGAGCCTCTATGGAAATCAGTATGGAGGCACCTCAAAAATCTAGAAATAGATCTGCCATATAACCCAGCTATACCACTCTTAGGTATTATACCATAAAGATTTGACCATCTCAGGCTGGGGAGATGGCTTAGCGGTTAAGGCGTTTGCCTGCAAAGCCAAAGGATCCCTGTTTGATTCTCCAGGACCCACGTAAGCCAGTGCACAAGGGGGCACATGCATCTGGAGTTTGTTTGCAGTGGCTGAAGGCCTTGGCATGCCCATTCTCTCTTTCTCTCTGCCTCTTTCTCTCTCTCTCAAATAAATAAATAAAATATATAAAAGAAGTTAAAAAAAGATTTGACCATCTCCACAGTTTACTATAGAGATACTTGCTCAGCCATGTTTATTGCTGCTCTATTCACAATAGCTAGGAGATGAGCCCAGATGCCCCTCAACTAATGAATGGATAATGAAGATGTGGTACATATATACAATGGAGATCTATTCAGCTGTAAATAAAAATGAAATTTTCAGGCCGGGCGTGGTGGCACACACCTTTAATCCCAGCACTCGGGAGGCAGAGGTAGAAGGATAGCCAAGAGTTCAAGGCCACCCTGAGACTACATAGTGAATTCCAGGTCAGCTTGAGCCAGAGTGAGACCCTACCTCGCAAAACCATAAATAAATAAATAAATATTCAGAAAAATGGATGGATCTGGAAACAATTCTACTAGATAAGGTTATCCAGGCTCAGAAAGACATGCTACATGTCCTTTCCCATATGTACAGTCAAACACGGAATAGTTTGATTTATTTCTAAGTTGTAGTAAGCATCACTATTCCTGGTTAGAAAGCTAGAATGAGGTTTGGAGAGAGAAGCAGGGTGAGATGAGAGGAGGGGATACTGGACAGGTAAGTAAAGGGAAAGAACACAGGGGTTGGAAGGGTGGGGGGATACTGGGGTAAGGGAGGGAGTAGGGAGATACACAAAACTAAAGATGGTAGGAATAAGTACTATAGAAACCTACTTCTTTGTTAAATTTTAAAAATCTAGTTTTGTTAAAAAAAGAGATAGATAAAGAGAGAGATAGTTTGGACAGAAGTACCCTCCTGGGGTGGAGAAAACTTTACCCTGAAGCCATAGGTTATGGCACGTAAATGCCAGTGCCAGAGATGGGTAATCCCTCACCCCTACAGTGAGCTGCTAGTGAGGGAGGATCATGAGGGTTCCAAAACAATGCAGGCTATTGCCAAAGTGCTTGGTTACCCACCGGAACTAGATGGTAAGACACTATGGCTAAAGACACCAAAGGCTGTTGCAGGACATTGGAAGTCATCTCCCTGCTGGCTAGCTGTCATAGTGCTAGGAAGCACTATGTGAGCTGCTAGGGGATAAAGATGATCAATCGTGTGAAGAAGCACTGGATGCTGCAAGCTTCAAAATCTATCTGCCGAGCAAGATTTACCCATAGGTGCACATAAGTCACAGGGGTAATCAACTGCTCTCTGATTGGTATAAGACCCACTCCATGGGAGGGAAGTCATGAGAACTTAGTCAAAAGAGAACTGAGTCAAAAGCCTATGGCTTGGAAAGTCATAGATCCTAGAGAGAAGCTCACACTGTTGTCTGGCTAAATGGAAACATTATTCCCATCAAAAATGGTAGAGAGATGGCTTAGCAGTTAAGGAGCTTGCCTGCAAAGGACCCAGGTTTGACTCTCAGGACCCATGTAAGCCACATGCACAAGGGGGCACACATATCTGGAGTTTGTTTGCAGTGGCTGGAGGCCCTGGAATGCCCATTCCCACTCTCTCTCTCTCTCTTTCTTGCTACCTGTCTATTTCTGCCCCCCCTCTCTCAAATAAATAAATATTTTAAAAAATTTTTCTAGAGCCAGGTGTGGTGGTGCATGCCTTTAATCCCAGCACTCAGGAGGCCTCAGAGGAAGGAGGATAACCATGAGTTTGAGGCCACCCTGAGACTACATAGTGAATTCCAGGTCAGCCTGGGCTAGAGTGAGACCCTACCTGTAAAAACAAAACAAAAGAAAAATAAATAAATAAATAACTTTCTAAATGTATATGTTTATGTCCTTCTATTGATACTGTTCTTACTTTTGGTGAAAGAACTTCTTTTTATAGATGGTGGCAAATACAGAGCAAACCCAAGACTTCTCCAAATGACAAAAAGAGAAAGCTGAATGCTTAGCACTGGACAAATCATCTCAGTCATACCCACCAGCGACCAGGGAGCACTGCAGAGGAAGTGCTGCTCTCACTGCCAGCCATCTCCTCTATGGAGATGGTGGTAGACACTGAGGAGACTCAAAACTCATTAAAGTAGAAAAGTAGAAGCTGTTGAGAGCGCAACACTAAAGGAGATTTCTAACACACCCTCCAAGGGTCAGGAAATATTGAAGAAGAGGAGGCAGACAGAATGTAAGCACCCCAAGGTGGGAAGGTGTACTACAGGGCACTCTCCTCCCAACATTGAACTAACTGGTTTCCATAGTGATTTCTGATTACCACCCCCCATACCTGAATAATACTATAACTCCTGAAGTCCATAATCATTTTGGCATAGAGTATGAAGGAGTACAAAAGGAATGAGACAACAAAACAGAGGAAGGACTGTCTTGAAAGAGGAGGGCTCCTCAGTGGAATGGGGGAAGGAGAGATTGAACCAAAGAAGACAACATGACAGGGACACAACCAAATTGCAGTATGTTCATATATTAAATTTCTCAATAAAAAAAAGTAATCATCATGGACTGGAGCGATGGCTCAGCAGTTAAAGGCGCTTGTTTGCAAAGCCTGCCTGAGTTTGATTTCTGAGTACCCACATAAAGCCAGATGCACAAAGTGGTGTATGCATCTGGAGTTTGCAGTGGCAAAAGGCCCTGGTGTTCTCTCTCTCTCCATGAAAATAAATAAAAATATTTTTAAAAAAAGTAATCATAGGGGCTGGAGAGATGGCTTAGTGGTTAAGGCGCCTGCCAAGCCAAAGAACGCCCATTTGATTCTCCAGGTCCCATGTTTAGCCAGACACTAAGTGACACAGGGACGCAATGCCGCACTTGCGCACAAGGTGGCGCACACATCTGGAGTTCATTCACAGTGACTGAGAGGCTGCTGGCACACCCATTCTCTATCTATCTGTCTGTCTGTGTGTCTCTCTCTCAATAAAACAAGTAATCATAGGAGAGATGGCTTAGAGGTTAAGGCATTTGCCTGCAAAGCCAAAGGACCTTGGTTTGATGCCCTAGGACCCATGTAAGCTGGATGCTCAAGGTGTCCATTTTTTCTCTCTCTCTCTCAAATAAATAAAAATAAAATATTAAAAAGTAATCATGAGCCAGGCATGGTGGCACACACCTTTGTACTTGGGAGGCAGAGGTAGGAGGATAACTGTGAGTTCAAGGCCACCCTGAGACTACATGGTGAATTCTAGGTCAGCCTTGGCTAGAGTGAAACCCTACCTTGAAAAACCAAAAAGAAATCATAAAAAATTTTCAACAGCTATGGTCTATACATATGTATATGTACATATACCTACACACACACACACACACACACACACACACACAACAAACACGGTTTATACAGCTACGTCTCCTTGAATGGGGACAGAGAAGTGACAATGATAGAAGTGTCAGCTTGTGACACATTTTACATGACACAGTTTACTCTTTTTTTCTTTTCTTTTTTCTTTTCTTTTCTTTCTTTCCTTTTCTTTTCTTTTTCTTTCTCTCTTTCTCTTTCCCTCCCTCCCTCCCTCTTTCTTTCTTTCTTTCTTTCTTTCTTTCTTTCCTTCTTTCTTTCTTCCTCTCTTTCTCTTTCTTTCTTTCTTTCTTTCTCTTTCTTTCTTTCTTTTTTTTTTTAAATAACACAGTTTACTCTTAAAAACAAGTATCCAGGGCTAGAGAGATGGCTCAGCAGTTAAGTTGCTTGCCTGCAAAGTCTAATAAGCCAGGTTCGATTCCCCAGTACCCATGTAAAACCAGATGCACAAAGTGGTGTATGCATCTGGAGTTCATTTGCAGGGCGGCTGAAAGCCCTAGCACACCCATTCTGTGTGTGTATGTGTGTCTGCTTGAAAATAAATAAACAAATAAACAAATAAATAAAAGGATTAAAATAAAAAAAAAAACAAGTATCCATGCTGTAGGGAAGTCCAGCCTAGATGGAGAGGATCTATAGAGCTACTTCAGTGGAGGTCCTAGCTAACAACAACCATCAACGGCCAGATGTCTGAGTGAGGAAGGAAGCCTTTAATGTGACTTTGCCCCAAGCAACTGCATAGGAAGAACCAAGAGAGACAGAGCAGGGCAGAGAACCTTCTACCTGAAGGCAGTCCAAGCCCCAGACCTGTGACAGTAATTACATGGCAGCTAGCTATTTAAGTCACCAAATTTTAGAACTATTCATTACACAGTAGATAACCAGAACATAAGCCAAAGCAAAATCACTGGGCATGTGCACGTTCACCCACATGAACACAAAACCCTCACCACACAGGACCTGTTTCAAGGTTCCTGGCTGTAGGCCTGGATGTCCAGTGAGCTCTCTGTCGGTTCTGGGGCCAGGCTGCCAGGATTCATACCCCTTTTCCACCATGTCTTCGCTGTCCAATATGGAATGAATAATGTACACCTCAGCCTCAGTTTCCTCATCTTCCAACTGGAAACCAGAGAGGAGCCCTGTGTGCGGGGCAGTGGTAGGATGTGACATGCCCGCCTACATCAAGCGCCTAGCGCCATGCCAGGCATGCAACAAGCATTTGGTAACTGTTTGCTAGGATGATATTACTCAACATCTCCCTTTCCGCTTCCTAACAGGTGGGCTGAGAAACATGCTATTTCTGGCAGCCAAGCAGCTGACCATCTTTTTCCATCACACTGAGGTCACCAGCTTGGCCCCACACTTATTTGCTTTGTAAAAATGTCAGCAGCTGGGCCCCAGTCCCTTCCCCCAGCGCTAGTGGGAAGTCAGCTCCTCCCCCATTCCCCACCCCCTACCTCATGCTTGAGTTCTGCCCCTGCCACTGTCATCTCATGCCTTTGCCTTGGAAACCACAGATTAGCAGAAGACAAAACACAGGCTCAGGATTGACCTCAATACCTGCTTTTTCAAAGTCCCTTGGCCTAGCCCGGGGCTGTAGGACACAGAATGAGCAATCAGCCAACAAGGACAGTTGGGTAACTTGAAGAACCTCCGGCCTGGCCTGTTGTACAGTGGTTGTGTGGCTGGGGGATGTAGCTTTTACTGTAGCCCCCAGAATGCTCTGGTTCCTTCCACATACTGCGGACAGAATGGGTCTCACTTTGCAGAGACTCCAAGCCTGCACCAAGCAGGCAAGGCCATGCCAGGGCGATTGCAGCTCAAATGAGTCCTGTTCACTGCCCTGGGTCCCCTCTAAGTACTAGCAGAGCCAGAAGCTAGGTCCCACCGGAAGAAATAGAGCAGGACATAAAGCCAGCATCAAAGACCCTTACTGCCTAGCCTAGGCCTGCCTTGCCTCTGGAAGGGTCCCCTCTGCTTGCTTCCTTTTCTTTTCTTTTCTTTACTGTTCTTTCTTTTCTTTTATTTTCTTTCTTTGCACCTGCATAGGTGTGTGCGTGCATGCATGCGTGGTGTATGCATGCGTATGTGCCCATGCAGCAGCTTGTGTGCTCACGGTGCTCACCTGCAGTGTCCTGAGCTGAATTTTGGGTGCCTTGCTCTGTCACTCTTCTGTCCATTCTTATTGATTTCATTGATTCAGCTTGCAGGTTTTGTCGAGGAGCCCCAGCCATTCTTGTAGTTTGTGCGCTTCTATGAGACTGGAGTTACAGACATGGCCACACCCAGCTGTTAACATGGGCTCTGGGAATCGAACTTGCACTATCTCTTAGGCCTCCGCAGACCCTCATGCTTACACACGAAGTGCTCGTTAACTGCTGTGCCATCTTCCCAGCCTCCCTTTGCTTCTTTATTCTGCCCTTTCCTAAATGCCTGTCTTGGGTCCCCTGACTTCCGAGCCCGTACATTCTGGGCGCCCAGCCTCACAGCAGAACTTTGGCCTTCTTTCCCACTCTATCCAGCCTCCCCACACTCTCCCTCGCTGACCTCTGCTCCTCCTACTGGGTGGCCTCAGCCTGACCTCCAGGGGCTATGCAGGCACCTGTTCCCCTCCTCTCCTGGGGCTGCACTCTGGCCAGGCTTTCCATGGGGTCACCAGCTTTCTTACTCAGAGCAGTCCCTGCCCAACCCCATGAGTCACACTAAAAAAATCATTCCTGGCCTCTATTAACCAACTGGTTCTTTAGAAAGGACACTTGGTATTAGTTCTGTTTGTCATTGGGCACGGTATTGGTATTTGAGCCTGGACAAATCCCTATTGCATAGAATAGTCTCTCCAATATAGGATATTAAGCACCCTTGACACCCTGTCCACTAAGAACAGTAGTACCCCCAACCATTGTGACAACCAAAAACATACTCCCACAGAGTGGAGTGGTTCCTATATTATATAAGCACTGTAGTATATAAGCACTATTCGGCTCCCTATAAAATGCTTTTTCTGGGTGGGGCGAGGCGGGGGAACTTGAGGAAATGGATCCGTGGATTAATCGCTTCCTGTGCGTAAGCATGAGTATCTGAGTTCGGAACCGCAGCACCCACATAAAACAGGTCACTGTAGCAGGAGTCTGTAATCCCAGCATGCCTATAAGCAAGACGGAAAGCAGAGATAGGAAAATCTACTGGAAGCTCTTGGGCCAGCTCCCCAGGCAAATGGAGCGGTGACCAAGACACCGACCATCCTTCAAACAAGGTGGAAGGTGAGGATCAATACACAAACGTTGTCCTCTGGATACCACACACATGCTGTGGCACGCACACACACATATGAACACACACACACATGCTTTTTCCTCCGTGACCTCCCCCAGGCAGCATGTTCCCTTAGGAGCAGCTAGATATTCTCGAACAGCAAATCTCCCTCCTGCTCTTCCACCCAGAACAAGGCTACAGCCATTCACACACTGTCTCCAGGCCCCACCCAGGAACTTGGCCCCAGTCTATGACTCTGCATTAAGGATTAGGTGTGGGTGGTCTCTAGAAGATAATTCAGAGCAAAGCTTTTATGGAGAAATCATTTGTATAATTCCACACCCCTCCCTTCCACTGTTGGCATCACTTAAAAAATACAAATAAAAGAGCAAGCATTGTTGGAAGAGTTCCATTGGAGCTGTCTGTTCTTCAAGGTCCATTGAGTCAAAATCCCCAGGTTAACCCTGGACGCTCAGCTCATCTGCCTCTCCTGTGACATTGTTGTTTGTAGCTGAGAAAAGAAGACGAATCTAGTATTTTAAAGAAAGAAAAGAGGAAATAAAAACACCCCCCAGAATCTCTGTTTTTCAACACAACGTGAGAGTGTGGGCTCTTTCCACTAGTCCCTAGGACCCAGGACTTGTTGCCAAGACTCACATAAGCCACATGCCAGACACCTTGAGCCATTTTCCTTTTTTTGGAACAATAGCTCTCAATACTGGTAGCTAAATGCTGGTGTACTAAAATCTCCATCTCACAGAAACAGACCAGAAAAAAAAGGGGGTGAGGGCTTTTTTTTTTTTTTTTTTTTTGTAATCTACTGGTGTTCACTTGTGCAGTTGTGATGAACTTATGGCTTTTCCTTCCGTGTGTGCCTATGGGAGGGGTGTGTGTGTGTGTGTGTGGGTATGTGTGTGTGTGTGTACAGACCACAGGACAACCTCAAATCTTGTTCTTCAGGAATTTCATTTTTTTTTTAAACAGGGTCTTTCACTGCCTGGGGCTCACCAATTAGGCTAAACTGGCTGGCCAGCAAACCCCAGGGATCCTCATGTCTCTACCTTCCCAGCGATGCGATTATAAGCATGCAATACCACGCTTGTCTTTTTTGTGTGGGTCCTGGAGATTGAAATCAGATCCTTGTGTTTGCAAGGCAAGCATTTTTCTAACTGGGCTATCTTCCTGGGCCCCTTTATGACTTGTCTTGCCAGAGCAAGACGCATGCTTACACATGCAGAATATGACCCCAAGAGTGCACCACGATGTTGCACAGATGATCATGAAGCATCCATGGGAAGCATGTCACTCATAGTATGGCCCAAGAAGAAATCTACTATGAAACAGCAGTATTGATGGTGTGGACAGGAATGATTCAGTTGCAGGGCATAAGGAGTCCAGGTCTGGGAGAGCTCCTCCTGAAACAAGCCGCAAGCCTCTTAATGATGACGGTCCCTGTAGGTAGCTCTACTGGTTTGAAAATACAGCGAGAGATAATGAGAGAAAGCTTTGGGAGATCACTGTTGCTCCTGGATGCACTAATATGTGGAATGCTAAGGAGAGAAGCCATAAAGCAAAATGACCTTGAAAAACTCAAAACCCATTCATTGCCCCAAAGGGAAACAATTGGATTCGATGGTAGGTAGTTCCTATAGATAATAACACCGCATTGCCTTGTGCTCCCACAGTGCTTTGCATGGCTAGAATGGCTTTCCTGGCATTAAGCCATCAGTCTCCCTGATGAAGAAAGCAAGCCAATGTGAATGTACCCACAAGGAGGTTGCAACAAACAACGGAAGACTCTAAGAGTAGAGATGTTGCCTGAAAGGATATGATGGTTGGTAGCAGTGTACTAGGAAGGGAACTTGGGAGTTGGTTGATCCCCAAGTCCAACATTGATAAGAATTACAAGGAGCTAATATACTTGATACCTTGGGGTATTCAACTAGCAATTCATGGGGAAATTGCACTCTGGGGCCAGGTGTGGTGGTCAATGCCTATAATCTCAGCCCTCAAGAGGCTGAGGCAGGATGACAGCAACTTCAAAAGAGCCAGGCCAGGCTACATAGAAAGACCCATTTCAAGAAATAAAACGGGCTGGAGAGATGCCCAACTGGTGAAAGGCACTTGTTTGTAAAGCCTAGCAACCCCAGGTTCGATTCCCTAGTACCTACATAAATCCAAATGCACAAAGTGGCCCATGTGTCTGGAGTTTGTTTGCAATGGTAAGAGGCCCTGGTGCACCCATTATCTCCTTCTCTCTCTCTTAAATAATAAAAACATATATTTATTTATTTGAGAGAGAGAGAGAATGGGCAGGCCAGGGCCTCCAGCCTCTGCAAATAAACTCCAGATACATGCATCACCATTTGTATCTGGCTTATGTGGGTCCTGGAGAATCAAACCTCAGTCCTTAGGCTTCACAGGCAAGTGCTTTAACCACTAAGCCATCTCTCCAGCCCTAGTACCAATTTTTCTATAGGCTAGATTATCCTGAGATAAGAAGTGATTCCGCAAACTTGGATCTTCTACTCTACATGGTTTTTTCATCACAAGGAAGCTAAATCAGGTTTTGCCACACACTGACAGCAGTGAGGGAAGTAGCCATCTTGGTCTTATTCTGCTGCCATAAAAAAAAATGACTTAGACTCTATAATTTATGAGCAACAGAAATTTACTTCTCACAGTTCTGGAGGCTGGGAAGTCCAAGGTCAAGACATAGACAGGTGCCTCATTGCTGCATCCTCACAGCACAGAAGGGGGGTGTCATTCTCAGGCTCCAGAAGAGTTCAAGTAGGGTCTCACTCTGGAGGAATTCATTCTCAGGGTGGCCTCGAACTCTCAGCGATCCTCCTACCTCTGCCTCCCGAGTGCTGGGATTAAAGACGTGCGCACCACACCTGGCTAAGAGTTCACCTCTTAATGCTCCTTGCATCAGTCACTTTGCTTATTGCCAAAACCAGATAGAGGACTGAAATGATCGCAAGGAAGACAAGCTTTGGGTCATGGTTTCGGAGGGTTCCATCTAAGGTTACTTACTTCCCTGCCCTCGAGCAGGACATCATGCTGTTGAGAGCATGTGCTTACCTCATAGTAGGCAGGAAATAGAGAAAAGCGAGGAATACAGGAACAAGCCAAGGTAAGCTAGAGTCCCACGGACAGACTTCCTCCAAAGACCTTACCTCTCCGTAATGTCATCATATTATGAATTCATCAAAAGATCAATCCATTGATTAGCCATCAGGATTTAATTGTCTCTGAAATTATCCTCACAGACACACCCTGAAGTGTGCTTTCCTGATCTCTTGAGTGTCTCTCGAGCCAATAAAGCTGACAAGGCTAACCATCCCACTAGCATGTTGAGTATTAGCATCTACCCTCTAAATTTTGGAGGGGCATAAAAAGTCACAGTATAATGATAGGCAAGCCTCAATGCTCAAGTACTTATCAAATCATGCCAACACCATGCAAGACATCTGACCAACTCAGTCAATGTGAGTGCGGTCTTTTCATGGGTGTACACTTTTCCATACTGGCAACAATCTACCACGTCCACAAGTACAAAAGTACTTCTCCACCCATATAATGAAAGGCCTTCATTTCCCTCTTAGACTGGCTGAAGCATTGCCTGGCACTGGCCTGCTCTTTGAAAAATAAGGAATGAAGACTGGAGAGATGGCTTAGTGGTTAAGGCACCTGCCTGCTAAGCCTAAGAACCCGGTTCCAATCTCCAGGTCCCACGTTTAGCCAGATGCAAAGTGACGCAAGGGCGCACTTGACCACAAGGGGGTGCACGCATCTGGATTTTGTTCACAGCAGCTGAGAGACTGTTGGCATGCCCATCTCTATCTGTCTCCCTCTCCCTCTCTGTCTGACTCTCTCTGTGTCTCTCTCCAAAAATAAATAAAATAATAATAAAAAAATTTTTTAAAAAAAAGAAAAATAAGGAATGACTTTATTGCATACCCTATGACACACAATTGCATTTTGAGGTATACAGCAAGAGAAATGAGGGTTTGTGTCCACCAAAAGCCATGTATACAAATGCATGTTGGCAGTATTATTCATTAAAGCCCCAGACCGGAAACTACCCACATGCCCATCAACACAGAAAGAAACTGATCATGGCATAGTCATAGAAAGGGGTACTCTACAGCACTGAAAAAGAGCAAATTACTGCTACATGCTTTAACAAAATGAACATCCCAGTCAATGTGGAGCAAAACAAGTCACATATATAAGAGTCTGTGGTGTGTGACCCATTTATTTGAGGTTCAAGGACAGGCAAGTGAGGTCTGTACCTTTGCAAGTCAGAATATCGCAGCCAAGCATGGCAACAAGCACCTCTAGTTCCAGTTCCAGTCTAGAAGCTGAAGCTGGAGGATGGCTTGATCCCAGGAGTTCAGGGCTAGCCTTGGAGGAGGGGGAGAAGGGAAAGAGAGAAAGGAGAAGGGCTGAAAAGCAGAGAGAGGAAGAGGAGTAGCGAGGAAGAGGAGGAGGTGATAATACTAACTACCTTTAAGGCATAGCAACTGGGAGGAAACATAAGGGTCTTCGGGGGAAGGTGCTGGAAGGCCTGTATTTTAAAAACATTTTTTTTACAATTTATTTGCAATGGGAGAGAGAGACAGAGAGGAAACACCGGGGCCTCTTGCAAACAAACTCCAGATGCATGCGCCACTTTGTGCATCTAGATCTACATGGATATTGGAGAATTGAACCCAGGTCATCAGTGTACGCAAGCAAGCACTTTAACCCCTAAGCCATCTCGCCAGCCCTCAAGCCCTATATTTTGACCTAGGTGGCCACAGGAATGTTCATATATAAAAACACATAAAGTTTGTTTCTTCTTTTACTCTGTATAAATTAAATCTCCCTTGTTTCAATGGGACCTCATTAACGTAAGAGTGGACTTCCTTTGAAATTGCTCTGCAAAGGCTGACAAACCTGAGAACGGGCTTGGTTAAAAGAGGGAGGGAACCCTTCAGCCAGGCCCACCTTGCCTGACCCTTGTTTTCACCTTGTGATGCAGCCAACAGAAGAAAGCCCTTGTTCAGGGCCCCAGAAGGTCTCCCACCCCCAGTTTTGAGTGAGGGGTATGTGGGCTAGGCACAGTGGGGGCCTGCAGACTCCTTCATGGAAAATGCTTTGAAAATCCTTCATTTCCCCAGAGTAGATCAAGAAAATGAGCTGGTAATGAACAGCAGAAATAACAATAATTTATAAGGGGCAGAATCAAGATGGATTTCAAATCCTACAGCTAATTTGCCAGGAGACTTATTCCTAAGGCAGGCGAAGCTCTCTCCTTGTCAGACTGCAGGACAAGCCAAGAAGTGGAAGCATCAGGACAGCAGGTCCTCCCTTGTTGAGAGGAGTGGGAAGGGAGGAGGGAGAGGAAGGGGAAGTGAGAAGGGAGAGAGGGAGGAGAGAGGAGGAGGAGGGAGTAGGGAAAGGGAGGAGAGAGGAGGAGGAGGGAGTAGGGAAAGGGAGGAGAGAGGAGGGAAAGCAGGATGAAGGAAGAAGGAGGGGGAAGAGAGGAGGGAGAAGAGAGAGCAAAGGAAGGGAGGAGGGAGACCAGAGAAAGGAAAGAGGGAGGGAGGGGGCGGAAGGAATCTGAGCAGCTCTTTGGAATTGTGTAGAGAAGCAGAAGTTCCAGAAATCTCTGGAAGAGGGAGTGGGCAGAGGTTTGTCTGGTTATGGGCTTGTCCTTGGCTCTGTAACTCTGCCAGGAAGAGTAGGAGCCCCCAGATTCCAAGGATGCCTCTCAGGTCCTAGAGTCTCCCACACCCCAGTGGTGGCTCCAAAGCCCAGGGATCCTCTCCTAGATCAGCCCCCCTCCTACTCTTGACCCCTTGGCACGCACCTCCCACCCATGCTTGTACATCCTCCCAGGAGCCAAAGTTGGAGGGGAAAGGGACCACCACACAGCAATGGAAGGAAAACCCTTGTCAGAGAAGGAAGATTCTGACCGGAGCTCTAATACTGCAGAAAATTGTATTTCCAGCTCCCATTGCAAAGAAAGCCATGAACAATTGCCAGAGCCGCTGAGCCCTTTTCTTCCATTGCCTCGTTCAAACTGCTTCCTTTCCATAGCTGCTGTCATATCGTTTGAAAATTGAATGCTCAGAGATCCTTCCAGCTCCTTCTGTGATGGGGGCCAAAGGCAGCCTGGTTCTCTTCTGCTAGCATTTGATGTGAAGACGTCAGTGTGAGAACAGCTCTGAGCACTAGGCATTAAGGGGTCAGGGCTTGTATGGGAGGGTCAAGTCTATTAAGACCTGACCACAACCAGGGTCCTTGCCAACCTTGACTGTGGCCATTGAGAAAAATCCTTCCCTTCCCATTATATCTTTTCCTGTGTGTACATAGTTCCCAGTTCTGATGTCCCTGGCTACTCAAGGCTTGTGCCCTGCCTCTCCCACAATGGCACGGGCTCTAAACACAGTTAGCTATGTCATCAACCTTCCCCCATTTGTTCTTCTTGTCATGTGTGGGCAAGCCAATACCTATGAGTCTATCTCTGTCTTTGTGAGTTACTCTATCAGAGGCTCCAGGCCTTAACCCCAGGCTGCTGGACAAGCACTAGGGACCTCTTCAATTCCCAGGACTCTAGCGGCTGCCCAGCTTGACAAATGGATCACTCCCTTTTCAACTGCAGCACAGAGGAGTCTTCTTGTTAAAGGCTAAGTACTCGCTGAGTTGCAAGTTTGAGAAAATGAGGCCATCGTGGGGCTATTTCTGAGGCAAAGAAGGGCCTGCCACCAGTCCCATCCACCTCCCACAAGAATTGGGCATCATCATTTTTACACTGGGGAAAATTTCATCTCCTATTTCAAGAAAAACAGCTGAATCCGGTTGCATCTTGAGTGAACACATGCATTGTGAGAAAGGGCAAGAGTTTAACTCTTTTATTTTATTTTATTTTATTTTATTATTTTAATATATATTTTTGGTTTTTCGAAGTAGGGTCTCGCTCTAACCCAGGCAGATCTGGAATTCACTATGTAGTCTTGAACTCACAGTGATCCTCCTACCTTGGCCTCCTGGAATTCTGGGATTAAAGGCATCTGGTCACCAAGCCAGGCAAGAATTTAACTCTTAAAGACAGCACAGAGCAAGGGACCCTGTGAGCTCCATGGGGGCTCAGGTGGCGAATCCCCTGCAGTTAGGGTGTCCACTGTGGGATACCTGGGGAGACAGCCCTTGGGGGTGGTATATACTGAGAACACAGCTGGGATTCAGGGTGCAGAGGCAGCCCCCCAGGGATTCCTGGAAGATTTTATTTAAAATATTTTATTTATTTATTTGAGTATGAGGGGGGACAGATAGAGAGAGAATGGGCACACCAGGGCCTCTAGTCACTGCAAATGAACTCCAGACACGTGTGCCCCCTTGTGCATCTGGCTTATGTGGGTACTGGAAATTTGAACCTGGGTCGTAAGGCCTCACAGGCAAGCACTTTAACCATTAAGCCATCTCTCCAGCCCTCTTGGAAGCTGTTGAAACAATTATACGCATTTGATTGACTGCCATAACTACAGACTGGGGTGCTGAAACAACAGAAGTTTATTTTCTCACCATTTTGCAAGCTGGAAGTCGGAAGTCAAGGTGTCAGCAGGCTGGACTCCTCCTGAGGCTTCTCTCTCTGGCTGGCAGATGGCTGCTTTCTCCCTGTGTCTTCACATGGTCTTCCCTGTGTGAATATCTTTTTGCTTTTTCGTTTTGTTTTGCATTTTGTTTGTTGTTTATGTGATGGGAGTGCACAGGTGCACATGCATGTATGTGCACATGTGTGTGCATTCACGGGGAGAACAACTGGGTATCTTTCCTCAGGCACCATCCACCTTTTGTTGTTGTTGAGATAGGTCTCTGGCCTGGAGGGATGGCTTAGCGGTTAAGGCATTTGCCTGCAAAGCTAAAGGACCCAGGTTAGATTCTGCAGGACCCACGTTGGCCAGATACACAAGGGGGCACACGCATCTGGAGTTCATTTGCAGTGGCTGGAGGCCCTGGCATGCCTATTCTCTCTCCCTTCCTCCCCCTCTCTCTTGCTCCCTCTATCTCTGTCAAATAAACATATAAATAAAAAATTTAGAAAAAAAAAAAGAGAGAGAGGTAAGGTCTCTCATTTGGTTTGGAATTCACCAAATAGGCTAGACTGGCTGACCAGTGAGCCCCACAGATCTTCCTGTCTCCACCACCCCAGCATTGGAATTACAAACATGCACCACCACACCTGGCTGTTTTTTTTTTTTAATTTTTCATTTTTATTTATTTATTTGAGAGTGACAGACCGAGAGAGAAAGAGGCAGAGAGAGAGAGAGAGAGAGAGAGAGAATGGGCATACCAGGGCCTCCAGCCACTGCAAACGAACTCCAGATGCGTGCGGCCCCCTTGTGCATCTGGCTTACGTGGGTCCTGGGGAATTGAGCCTCGAACCGGGGTCCTTAGGCTTCATAGGCAAGCGTTTAACCGCTAAGCCATCTCTCCAGCCCTGTTTTTGTTTTTTTTAACCATGGGTTCTGGGACTCAAACCCAGGTCCCCATGTTTGTGAGGCAAGAACTTTACCTACTGAGCCCCTGTTTTTTTTGTTTTGAGACAGGGTTTCACTGTGTAGCTCAGACTGACCTGGAACTAATGAGCCCCTCCCCTGCCACCCGTATCCATCCCCAACTCTCCCAGCCCTGTCACACACCCTACTCCAGGGATCCCCTGATTGGCTTAGTCTGGAAGGAAAGCCATACATGGGCAAATTGGCTCCATGTCAACCCCACATTCCCACTCATCTGGGGCTGCAAGTGAACAGCTTGTGTAGCGACGGCAAACAGCTGCCAGTGCAAGCCTGTCAGTGTCCCAGGACCTCAGAAGACCCCACGGCACCCACAGGAAGACTATTGGGGAGTGGAGTGGAGTGGAGTGAGACGTTAAGCCCAGCAGGCTCCAGAAGGGACAGAACTATGTGGGAAGACTCATATGGATGGTGTCAACCAGAGCTGGGAAGACTGAGACACCAGGCGGCACAGCATGTAGAAGAACAGGGGTCCCTTGAACATCTTTCTCCAGCATGGCGGTCTTAGAGGCCAGATTTCCTAAATGGCACCCAATCACTCCAGAGATGTGGAGTGAAAGGGGGGAGGAGAAGAGAGACAGACAGACACAGAGAGATCCTAGTTGAAGCCATACCATCTTTTACAACCTGGCTTTGACCCAGGCATTGCGGCTCATACTTGTAATACCAGCACTTGGGAGGCTAAGAGTGACACAAGTTAGCGTGGGGATTTTTTCTTAATTTTGGAGGGTTATTTTTTTGTGAAACATATACTTAAAGGAATTTTATTTAGCAATAAACAGAAATACAATTATGAAATTTGCAGAAAAAAATGGATGCATGTGGAAATTATTGAATTTGTTTCTTTTTTTTTTTTTTTGGTTTTGCGAGGTAGGGTCTCACTCTGGTCCAGGCTGACCTGGAATTCACTATGTAGTCTCAGGGTGGCCTCGAACTCATGGCGATCCTCCTACCTCTGCCTCCCGAGTGCTGGGATTAAAGGCTTGCGCCACCACGCCCGGCTCATATGCAATGTATTTTGATCATATTCAACTACCACTACTCTCTCTTGTCCCTCGCCCACTCTCATTGACCTTCTCTTCTGAAATCGTCTCCCTCCTACTTCCGTGTCTTTTTTGTGACACACTGAGTTTAGTTAGTGTTCTGTACATGAGGTAGGGGTTATTTACCAGAGCATGGGCAACTTACTAAAGGCTATACCACTGGAGAAAATGTTTCCCTCTCCCCCCAGCAACCATTAACTGCCAATAGCTCCTCAGTGAGGGAGGAAGAGGGGCCTCGTGAACCCCTCCACAATTCATGATGGAATGTTGACCAGCCCAATCTTATGCAGGTTCTGTGAAGATAACCACCGCTTAGCACAAGTCTTGAGGCAAGCCTGGGCTATGTGTGAGTTCCAGGCCAGCCTGAGCTACAGAGTAAGACCTTCTCCCCCCCACACACATACACACACACACACACCCTAACATTGGACGTCACCCCATCCTTAAGCTTTTAAGCCAAGACTGGCTAAGGGAGGTATATGGCTAATGGAGGAAGTGGGAGAGGACCCACTAGACTACGCATGATAGATGTGTTCTCCATGGTCCCAGATGTTCATGTCTATTTGTCAGAGAACATCCCAAGATCTAGTCAATAAAGTGAGACAGCATACCAAGCATGTAAGTTCCTTTTCTCCTTGCTGTGACCAAACACCTGACAAAAGCAGCTCGGGAAGGAAGGGAGGGAGGAGGGAGGGAGGGAGGGAGGAAGAGATGGAGGGAGGGAGGAAGGGGAAAGGGTTTATTCTGGCTCACAGTTTGAGAGTTAAGTTTTTTATGGCAGGGAAGGCATGACAGCAGGAGCATGAGGTAACTGGTCACACCGTATCTACAGTCAGGAAGGAGAAAACACACACACACACACACACACACACACACACACACACACACACAGAGGGAGGGAGGGGGAGAGACACAGAGAGATGAATGCTGATACCCAGCTTTCTTTTTCTTTTCTATTACACCCACATACATGGTAGATCTTCACTCTTCATTCAATCCTCTCTGCACATACCCTCATAGAGATCCTCAGAGGTGTGTTTCCTAGGTGATCCTAAATCCCATCAAGTTGTCAATCAAGATCAACCATCACACCAAGGAAATACAAGTAGGTATGGGGAAGCCACGGGGCAGACAAGGCCTATGGATAGAAGCCATAAATGAACCGTAATTACAGGGCATGAAGGGGCACGGAAAGGCTCAAAGCAAAGTTTTCAGATGTGGCCCAAGTGCCCAGACCAGCTCAAGGCCACATTATGAAGATATCCTTTGTCTTAGAAGACTTATTTTTTCCTCTCCCACCCCACTTTTTTTTTTGTAGAGAGACACAGAGAGAGAAGGAGAGGAAGACAGATAGAGATGGGCGCGCCAGCAGCCTCTCAGCTGCTGCAAACGAAATCCAGACGTGTGCGCCCCCTTATGGTCAAGTGCGGCATTGCACCCTTGCATCACTGCATCTGGCTAAACGTGGGACCTGGATATTGGAACTGGCGTTCTTAGGCTTAGGAGGCAGGCGCCTTAACCACTAAGCAATCTCTCCAGCCCCCACCCCATTTTCTTATCTTCTTTTTTTCTTTTTCTTCTTCCTCTTCTTTCTCTTTCTCTTCTTCTCCTCTTTTCCTCCTTCTCCTTCCTTGCCTCCCTTTCCTCTTCCTCCTTTCTGTCTTTCCTTTTCATCTCCTTCCCTTTTATCCATCTCTCTCTCTCTCTCTCCACATTCACCTATTCTTAGCTACAAACATACATACATACATACATACATACATACATACATACATACATACGCATGACCATGCACATTTTCACACACACAGGGAAGGTCAAGCATTTGCTGATTTCCTGGTTAGAGTGAAGACAAAACCAAATGAGACACGGATCATTTCTAGACAGGCCTGGTAGATGCAGTCTCGGGACCCTATTCCTTCTCTCCCTCCATCCCTTCCTGCCTCCTTCCCTCCCCACTTCTACCCTTCCCCACATGACCTCTCTCCCTTCCTTTGTATCTGAGGCTCTCTCTGCACAGATATCTGGCTCCCCTTCCTGCTCTGGTCTAGTCTACTTGACCTTCCCACTCTGCTCAGGTGTCACCTCCTTGAGATGCAGCAAACCAAGCTGACACGGCAAAGCCAGTTGGGGATGGTGTCCTAGAAGCCCTGCTTCCTTTTGTCAGATATGTAGTCACCCCCCCCCACCGCCCAGGGATAGAGCAGCCAGCCTTGGATAGGCAGCCTGGACGGTTTGTTCTTTACTCCAAACCTTTGAGAGAGAGAGAGAGAATCTGCCCTCTGGGATGACTGAGTCTGAGAGCAACTCCACTGGTTTAATCTCTCCTGGATTGATCCCACAGGGTGTTTCTGTTTGCAGTGTGTGGGGATGCTCAGAACAACATGGGTATGTGTGACTGAGTACAAAGGAACACTGTATGCTCCTTGGGCTGGTTCTCTGGAATTTCAGTTTTTACTTGTTTAAGCCATAACTTTCCCACTCTTTTCCCAGACACATCTACCAGGATAGGTTATAGCCCTCAATTATAACCGTGGCAATATTTCCAGTCCCATGTATTTTTCTGGAACCTGGCCACTATCATCAAGAGGAAGGGTCTTTTTTCCTCTGCCCTTGAACTCACATTGGGTTAGTGACCTTCTTGACCTATAGGATATGGTGGAAGCAATGCTATGTGTTTTCCTGCCGGGTCATAAAATGCAAAGCACTTCCACTTGGCACTCTCTCCCTCTCTTTTGGGACACACAACCATGGAACCCCAACCACCCCGCTATGAAGAAGCACAGGCTCCATGACAGGTCACATGTGAATGTTTGGCCAACAGCCCTAGCTGAGGGTTGCAAGGACAGACATCCACACAGTAGGTGGCACAATCCCTAGTGCCTGACAAGCATGATCTCCGGTGTCATCCAAAGCCCGAAAGCCAGGACTTAAAAAGACACAGGCCTCACTATGCTGTCAGTGTGAGTTAAGTCAAAACCCTCATAAAAGTCCCTGCCACAGCCCTAGCTAGAGGCAGCAGATGTAAGGTAAGGTTACACGGACAGAAACCAGGCCACTGAAGGCAAATGGTCCAGCAAATTCTTTCACCCCTCTATCTGGGTTTCCTGGATGCAAAACGAAGACCATAACATGGCACTGTGAGGATTAAAAAAACGCTAAGCCAGGCAAGACAACACACCAGACACACAGGGAAGTGTTCAATAAATGCTAGTCTACTAGAAACTCAAGAGGCTTGGGTGGGCCTAGGAAGACTTTGGCAAATCTATCACAGATCGACTGCTCTGGAGAGTCAAGACTTCCAAATGCAAGCACTAGGGGCTTGGAATAGACAGCGCTTTGGAATTCTACACTGGATTTTTTTTTAGATGTCCTGGATTGGGAGCATTGATTTTATAGCATAAAATGTAGAATGAGGGAAGACAGACACGAGCACTTTTCCTACCATGGAGAAAGTGTAAAGGTTCCTCCTGTCTGAGGGGTTGGCTTCCTAGTCGAAGGGTCTACATGCTGACTGGGGTCCTGGAACAGGCCTGAGACTCTTGTGATACCAAGACAGGAAAGGCACGATGTCAAGAGTGTTTTCTGCTGTTGGAACAGAATACCCAAGGGTGGGTACTGTATAAAGAAAAGAGATTTATTTGGCTCATGGTTCTAATGCCTGGACAGTTGAAACAGCATTGGGCCAGCATCGTGGCAAGGACACCCTGGTGACATCACAACATGACAGAGCAGCAGAAAGCAAGCCACTGTGTGAAAATTAGGAAGAGAAGGGAGGGGCCAGGTTCCTGCTCTCAGCACACACGATGGCACATGTCTGTGATTATATCACTAAGGAGGCTGGGACAGAAGGATCTCAAATTTAAGTCCAGCCTTGGCACCAAACAAAACCTGGTCTTGCCAGGTGTGCTGGCACACGCCTTCAATCCCAGCACTTCGGAGGCAGAGGTAGGAGGATCGCTGTGAATTCAAGGTCACTCTGAGACTATATAGTGAATTCCAGGTCAGTCTGATCTAGAGTGAACCCCTACCTCAAAACAAAACAAAACAAAACAAAACAACTGGTCTCAAAAACACCAATATAATAAAACAAACAAGGGCTGGAGAGATAGCTCAGCCGTTAAGGTGCTTGCCTTCAAAGCCTAACAACCCAGACTCTATTCCACAGTACCCACATAACACCAGAAACACAAAGAGACACATGTATCTGGAGCGGCTGGAGGCCCTGGTGCACCTATTTCTCTATCTGTCTCTCTTCTATCTCTCTCTGCTTGCAAATAAATAAAAAAAAAATATTTAAGGGCCTGAAGAGATGGCTTAGTGGTTAAACACTTGCCTGTGAAGCCTAAGGACCCCGGTTCAAGGCTCAATTCCCCAGTACCAATGTAAGCCAGATGCACAAGGTGGCGCATGCATCTGGAGTTCATTGGCAGTGGCCGGAGGCCCTGCTGTGCCCACTCTCTCTCCCTCTCTCTCTCTGTTGCTAATAAATAAATAAAAATAAACAAAATTTAATATATATATATATATTTCAGAAAAAAATAAAATAAAATAAACAACAAAAATCCCACCTGCTCTCCCAGGATGTAACCTAGTCTCTCTCAATACCAGTACCCCAATATATTGGACCAAGTTTCCAGCATATGAACCTCTGGGGGACACATTCAAATCAGATTCAAACCATAGCACATGGAAGCCCCAGAAAGATTTCCAGGAGAGATGGATAGAATTTCACCCCATAGCAGCAAGCAGGAACAGTCCAGATGCCTTATATAGGAGGTCTACAGTTACTGTGCAGCTGAAGAGACACTATAAAAAGAGCTGTGGCACACCAGGTCCTGCATAGGCTTGCACAGCAGAGGGGGCAGCCAAGAGCACCAAGCCCCTATGGGACTCAGAGGGCCCAGTGGGTAAGGGGCCTGCTGGGGTATGTAAAGAAACAGTATGAGGGGCCTCTGGATGGGAGCCCATAGCCACCTGGAACATCAGAGTCCATGTTCAAGTCCAAGGCAGCAAGGCCAGTGGATAGAGACAGGAAGCAGATGGCAGCATGTGGACATATGTCTCTTGCTCAGTGATAGGATGATATAGAAACCCTTCCCTTTACCCCAATCCCAGGACCTAAGTTCATAGCCAGAAGGGAATGAGCAAGAGAAAACCCTGAAGATCAGCGTCTGCCTAAAAATGACCATGATTTCAACCAGTAGTGACTGTTAACATGACTTGGCAATTTTAAGTTGTTCATCAGCAGAAATGGAGACTCAAGAGCTCAGTGAAGGCTGTAGTTTGAAAAAAAAACTGGGGGGATGGAGAGATTGCTTAGCCATTAAGGCACTTGCTGGGAAAGCTCAAGGACCCAGGTTCGATTTCCCTGTGCCCTCTTAAGCCAGATGCACATGGTGGCACATGCATCTGGAGTTCCTTTGTAGCTGCTGCCGGCCCTGGCACTCCCATTCTCTCCCTCTCCCCGCCTCAAAGAAATACGTAAAAATTAAAAATTTTAAAAAGAAACAGGGAAAGTTCAGCTTTACCAGACCTGAGGTAGAATTTAAACCCATCCCACATGGCTTGACTCTAGGCTTGGCAGTAGCAGGAGGGAGGAAGGCAGAGCAGAGTTTAGGCATAAATAACGCAGCTGACAAGCTGGGACTTGCTCTCCTGGGCCACGTCCCTGCAGGAGGCACTCACTAGGAGGGGCAGGGAGGGAGAGGAGGGAAGGAGGTCAGGAGTCTGTCCAAAAGAAGACAAACTGTGTGCCTCTCCAAAAGGATCCTACCGCCTCTCTCAACAACTCTTAATTACCAGCAATCAGCTCTTAATTACCTACAACAAGAGAGACCAGGGAAAACACAGATAAATGAAATCCACAGATAATCCCCAAACCCCAATTTGGTCGATAACATCATCCAGCTTCCCCAAGTCACCTCTTGCCAGGATTCTGCTCTCTTGACAAGCCCTGAACGACTCCCAATTCCCAAGCATTCTTTGCCCTTGCCCCAGTCAGCCTTCCATTGGTACAGGGGGGAAAGGCAGGTGGATGCTAAATAATTCCCAACTGGATATTCTTTCCTCCCATCCCTGAGATGCACTGCCAGGGCCCCTGGCCAAGTGCCAGGCTCCAAGCCTCCTGGCGTTGGACCGTTTTCACTCTCTGTTTGCCCAACAAATAGGAGTGCTGGCTATGAATTCAAACCACCTTGGAAGACACAGGGAACAGGGGTTCCAGAGCAAGGGTCCCTGGGATCATCCCTGTCCAGGGGCTGCTGTGGGCTACCTGTCAAAAGGCCTCTCTGTTCACACATCAAATACAACAGCTATCAGAGCCAGAGGACAGAAGCAAGGCAGAGTCGAAGCTAGTTTAAGAGTGGGAATGGAGGAAAGATGGAAAGCCTGGAGTTCCCCATTTTTCAACTTCCTGAAGTCAGGATTTCTTCTTGGGGCCATCACTTGGGAAAACATGTCCAGGAGTGACCCAGGAGCACAGCAAATAACCTCATTTCAATGAAAAAGAAAGAAGTAAGGTTAGGGAGATGGCTCAGTGGGTAAGAGCATTTGCTGGCCAAGCATAAGGACCCATGTTCAATCTCCCAGCACCCACATAAACAACAAACATGGCCATGCACACCTGTAACCCCGGTTCTGAGGGGCACAGACAGAAGGATGCCAGAGGCTTGCTGGTTAGCCAGTCTAACAGAAAAATGGTTCGGTGAAAGATTCTGCCTCAGAGAAATAAGGCTAAAGAACATAGAAGAGGAGGACACCTCTGGCCCCTGCGCATCCATGCACACACAAATACATATACCACACACCCAACACACATACCACACATTACACATTTTTTAAGATTTTTATTCTATTTTATTTTAATTTGAGAAAGACAGAGAGAGAGAGAGAGAGAGAGAGAGAGAGAGAGATGGACGCACCAGCAGCCTCTAGGCCGCTGTAAACGAACCCAGATGCATGTGCCCCTTTGTGCGCATGTGCAACATTGCGTGCTTACGTCACTTTTGTGTCTGGCTAAAGGTGGGACCTGGAGAATCAAATTGGTGTTCTTAGGCTTTGCAGGCAGGTGCCTTAACCGCTAAGCCATCTCTCCAGCCCACATTACACATTTTATACCACACAAAAGAAAGCAGTAGTAGGGATGTCCGTAGAATCACCAACAACCTTTCTACCCCTCCCCTTCCTCTCCCTGCCCCTCAGAGCAATGACCAAGGCAGCTGTGAGCATGTGTCCTTTAGAGTTCAAGGGAGCAGCAACAGTTGAGCATGACTCTGAATATAGATCTCTTCTGACTTTTCTCTCCTCCTTCCATCCAGTTAACACAGCGTACAAGCAAACCAGTCCGTCATTTCTGCAGGTCTTGTTAATGACCCTGCAAGAGCCAAGGGGCCTCGTGATTGCCAGGAACCTGGAGACAGCATGCTCCCCACCAGTGTGCAAATACCACGCAGGAAGATCCCTCTTCCTCTCCCTCCCCCGAACCTGTCCTCCCTACCTCACTCAGGGTGCTGTATACCTAAAGTCCCAGATCTATCCAGGGCACGCCTATGCCCTTACTCATCTTCACAGCTTCCTCGGTACACACAGAGGTCCCAGAGAGATCACCTCCTGCAAATTGGGGCCAAACAGTGCACTGCCCTGAGGGAACCACCAGCTCGGGATGGAAAGAAAGAGAAGGAATGCTAAGAGCTGAGAAGGGGGCAGCCAGAGCCTCACCCCACCCCCTACACACACATAGCCTTGACCAGATCACAGCCCCTTCCCCACTCCAAATGGGCATTAATGCAGCCAACTCTAACTCAATTTCCTCACAGAGAGGAATAATTTTTCTCCTGTCCCTTGCTTCTACTCTGCCTAGCTCCTCTGATGGGGATGGTTGGTTCTGCCTTATAAGGTTAGATATTCAGGCTTTTTTGGCTTTTGGGGCCTTTTCTTACTCTATTTGAGGACTGAGTAAAAGAGAGGCTGGGAGAGAGAGATAGAAAAGCAGCCAGGACCCTGGGACAACGCAGCTTCCTAGAATCCAAAGTCCCATGTTTCTGGGAGGTCATTTTGCATCTCTCCAGTCACCTGGCAGTGACCCCCGTGGCACAGAGGGTGAGATGTGCTAATGGCCCTACTCATCAAACTGATGTGGAGTGCAACAGTGCAGTGAAGTTTTGAGAAGGGGGGAAAAAGAAAGAAGGGAAGGAAGAGGTTGGATTTTCCCTGCTGAGGAGGCTGACATCGCTCTCCGCCAAACAGACATTGCCTGCCTTTCTCCAAGCCAGCGTTTTGAGGCTGGCTTCTGATTATTTCAATCAGCTGAGAATGGGGAAGGCGGAGGCAGCCGCCTTTGCGGTTTGCAGTCTTGGAGACATTGGCTTTTCTGCTGGCTCCTGCAGCAGAGCGCGTCTGACTCCCTAACGTTCCCATGCAGTTTAGGAAGAAAGGGTTGCAATGGATTTTCTGACCCCAAAATATAATAGTCCCACACTTGGTTGCAAAGGCCAACAGCCTTTTTGCAATGGGTGCCTGAATTGGAGGCCCCGTTGATGTGTTCGGCTCAGTGTTCAGCATTCTCAGCCAGTTCACTTGATGATACTACAAACTGGCTACATTTGGGTTCTGTTCATTCCTGTATGTAGTCCCCAGGCCTCAGAACCCCATGGGGTGCACTGTCTGGATGTCCAGAGCCTGGCTAGGATGGCTCCCCTTTGGTGCTGCTTTCCTCATGCCAGGCTCGTGCAAAGGAGTTGTCGGTGGTGCTAACAAACTTCTACAAAATCACAGAGGCGTGGTGGCACACACCTGTAATTCCAGCATTCAGAAAGTTATGGTAGAGAGTTCAAGGCCAGCCTGAGCTACATAGCAAGACCTTGTTTCTAAAACCAAAGGAACATAAACATGAGAGTGCACAGAGAAAATAAGCAGGTACAATGCTGGCCACTGTGTGCTGTGCAGCCCAAGAAAATTACTGCAATTTATTTTTTATAGTGGTACTTGGGATTGAACTCGGGGCCTTGTATGTTTGGCAAGCACTCTACCACTGAGAGATATCCTGTTTTTTTTTTTTTTCTTTTTCTTTTCCTTTTTCTAAAAATATTTATTTATTTTTTTGAGAGAGAAAGAGAGAGAGAGAATGGGCACACCAGGGCCTCCAGCCTCTGCAAATGAACTCCAGATGCATGAGCCCCCTTGTGCATCTGGCCTACGAGGGTCCTGGAGAGTTGAACCAGGATCCTTTGGCTTTGCAGGCAAATGCCTTCACTGCTAAGCCATCTCTCCAGCCCCTGTTTTTTTTTTTTTTTTTTTTTTTTTTTTTGGTAGGATTTCACTCTAGCCCAGGCTGACCTGGAATTCACTGTGTAGTCTCAGGGTGGCCCTGAACTCATAACAATCCTCCTACCTCTGCCTCCCAATGCTAGGATTAAAGGCCTGTGCCACCACACGCAGCAGAAAGAGACAGAGAGAGAATGGATGCACCAGAGCTTCGAGCCACTGCAAACAACCTCCAGATGCATGTGTCACTTTGTGCATCTGGCTTTATGTGAATAATGGGGAATCAAACTCAGGTAGTTAGGCTTTGCATGCAAGTGCCTTAACCACTGAACCATATCTAGAGCCCCCTAGTCCTTATACAACAAATTTTAAAGTTTTTCTTATTTTTGAGACAGAGGCTTCCTAAATTGCTCAGGCTGGCCTTAAACTCAGTCTGTAACCCAGGAAGTCCTTGAACTTGGCAATTCACTATATTTTTATATATTTATTTATATTTATTATGTTACTTTTATTTTGTTTGAGAACAGGATCTCATGTAGCCCAGGCTGGCCTTGAGCTCCTGCTCCACCTTGACTTCACTTCCCTCAGTGCTGGGATTATAGGCATGACCCACCACACCTAGCTCTTGCCATTCATTTTATAGGACTGGGTCCAATTCGGCTGGTTCTCAAAGTGCCAAGGCTAAAACAAGGCATCTATTATCAAAAGAAAAAAAAAAGGCGGGGAGGAGTGACATCATCGGATCATCAGAAAAGGTTATACCCAGTGCGTGAAATAGCACTAACAGTTATTAGAATACTACCTGTCCATTTCTCAGTGTCAGCTTCTGAGCAGAAGCGGGGCTAGGTACTTCTGTAAGCATCACTGTCATTTAATCCTTACAAGAGAAACAGATGTTACACTCACACCAGCAGACATTTCAGAAATCTAGAACACAGTCCTGTGAGTTCATGTGTGTCTGCAATGGCAAACGTTATCTTCTCAGGACCTATGTAACACATGGGAATGTAGATCAACCTCATGATAGCGCTGTCTTTAGAAAACAACACCGGGGGCTGGAGAGATGGCTTAGCAGTTAAACGCTTGCCTGTGAAGCCTAAGGACCCCGGTTTGAGGCTCGATTCTCCAGGACCCACATAAGCCAGATGCACAAGGGGCCACATGTATCTGGAGTTTGTTTGCAGTGGCTGGAGGCCCTGGCATGCCCATTTTCTCTCTCTCTCTCTCTCTTTCTCTCTCTCTCTACCTGCCTATTTCTGTATCTCTCCTAAATAAATAAATAAATAAATAAATAAATAAATAAATAAATAATAAATAAAAAATAGTATCATTAAAAAAAAAGAAAACAACACCGGAAGACCTTTCTCTTCCTCAGTGTCCTAAGTGATGGGAAGGGGGTGGGCCAGGCAAAAGAGTAGACTAGTCAGGGATCCTCGCAGCTACGTGCACCCACCCCCTCACTTGTTCAAGGCCATTCCTTCCGTAGCTCATGAGTCTGTCCCAGAATGCAAGTTTCTGATGCTAATGTACATGTGCACAAGTTGATGAATATCTTCTGTTAGGGTCAGCTTTGCATCTCTCTAACAAATACCTGAGATAATAAACTTTTAAAGAGAAAAGGTTTCTTTGGGCTTAAGAGTTTTGGAATTTCCAGTCTGTGATTGGGTAGTCACATTGCTTTTATGCTTCTGGGGATGGGATAGCAGCACATGACAGAGCTATGTCACTCCCCACAGAGTAAAGAGAGAAAGAGAAAGAGAAAGACCAGGATCTCACAAGCCCCTTCAAAGGCACATTCCCCAAGGACCCTAAGACCTCCTTACCAAGCTCCACCTTTTAAAGGTTCCACGCTCTCCCAAGGGTGCCAAGCTGGGAGCAAGCCTTTAACACAAGGAGACAGACATTCAGCATCCAAACTAGCATCTTCCTTCTTGATTGCAAAACATGATCACCAGGCTAAGTGCCCAGGATAGCTCCTGATACTCCTCATCCTCCAGGATTGTCAGAAATGGAGAGAAGGTTAGGGCCGATACTTCAGGAGCCTGTGTCTACTGTCCACGAGGGCACAGAACATCAGCCAGACAGAGTGCGTTGAACAACCTTGTACTGGGCCACCCATAGCTCACACACAAGGATCCTGCCCCTACTAAGCCTGTCATATCCTTCATGAGAAAACTCTCCAGCAAGACAGGGTTATAAAGTGACAGCCCAAGACACATATACCCAAAGATGTCCCCTTCCCTGCTGATGCCTTATGAAGCCATCAGCTTATTTTAATAATGTAGGCAAGGCTCAAAACCTCATGAAAATGTTCTTTAGTACCATTGTCAAAGCTAGAAAGGGTGGCTCACACCTGTCATCCCAGCACCTGGGAGGCTGAGGCAGGAAGATTGTGATGAGCTTGAGTGGAGTGAGGTTCAGGCCAGACTGGGCTATAAAATGAGACAAGAAGGAAGAAAGGGAGAGGGAAGGAGGCAGGAAGGAAGGAAGGAAGGAAGGAAGGAAGGAAGGAAGGAAGGAAGGAAGGAAGGAAGGAAGGAAGGAACGCAGCTGAGAGACCACATGATAAAATGAGTTTTCATTGAATTGAGCTTCAGTTCATGCTTGCCCCTCCCTTAAAATACTATTCCCTAAATATAGTAATCTATTTGAAAGGTAATCCCAGGAAATGCAATTGATAGAAAGGGGAAAGTGAGATAAGAAAGGAGAACACAGAGCTGGAGAGATGGCTCAGCAAATAAAGGCACTTGCTTGCAAAGCCTGATGGCTTGAGTTCGATTCCCCAGTACCCACATAAAGCCAAATGCACAAAATGATGCATGCATCTGGAGGTTGTTTGCAGTGGCAAAAGGCCCTGGCATACCCATACTCTCCCCCGCCCTCATTCCTTCTCTCTCCCCTTGCAAATAAATGAATAAGAAAAGAGAAGCTGAAGATGTGGCTCAGGTGGTAGAGTGTTTGCCTAGCATGCATAAAGCCCTGAGTTCTGTCCCCCACACTGTATGAAACTGAGCGTGATGATTCATGCCTGTAATCTCAGCATTCAGGAGATGGAAGCAAGAAGAAGTTCACGGTCATTCTCAGCTACATAGTGAGTTCAAGGCCTGCCTGGACTCCATGAGACTTTGTGTCAATAAGGACTGAAGGAAGGGAGAGAGAGATGAAGGGAGGAAAAGACAAAAGAAGAATGTGTGAAGGGGAGCCAGGCGTGGTGGCACATGCCTTTAAACAAAGGTAGGAGGATCACTGTGAGTTCGAGGTCAGCCTGAGACTATAAAGTGAATTCCAAGTCAGCCTGGGCTAGTGTGAGACCCTACCATGAAAAACCAAAAAAAAAAAAAAAAGAAAGAAAGAAAGAAAGAAAGAAAGAAAGAAAGAAAGAAGAAAAATGAATGCGTGAATGATTATTGCTGTGGACAGTAGAAACCTGATCCTATTTGGGCCCTCTAAGGGAATGTAGAACATTCCACAGAATTGTCCCACTAGGCAGTAATGGACACGTGCACTGCTCTGTTATCACCTCACCACACTGGTCAGGAGGTGGTCCTGAGGTAGCCTTTTCCCTGCCTTCCCCACCTTCGAGCCATAGCTTCATTCCTCCCCAAGCCAAACTCTCTGCAGAGATGTGAAGGAAGTTTCCTGTAGGTTCAAGAACTGTTTTTCTTTTATAAAAACGTATTTTTATTTATTTGTTTGCAAGGGTGTAGAGAAAGAGAGAGAGAGAGAGAGAGAGAAAATCATGAGCGTTTCAGAGCCACTTGCCCCTGCAAAAGAACTCCAGATGCATGTGCCACTTTGTACATCTGGCTTTCCATGGGTACTGAGGAATCAAACCCAGACCATCAGGCTTTGCAAGTAAGCACTGTAACCGCTGAGCCATCTCACCAGCCCAGGTTCAAGAACTGTATGCAAAGGACCGGTGAGGTGAACCAAGGGCACATAGGCACTGACAGCTCCTGCTACATATCCGAGGGATTTTTGAACCATTTGGCAAGAAATCAAGTCTACCTTCAGAAGATGAGCATTGTTATCAGCAACGACCTGGGGAGGAACGGTAATAATTGCTGGTTTCGTGAGTCTCATTGTACACTAGCTGTCATATACACTGACCCATCTATTTCCCACATATCTGGGTAAAAGGGGCACCATTATTCCTTCCTGACAGACAAGGAGTTAGGTATGCTGTATACTCCAAGGCAATTCCACAAACATCTCGGAGCAGCAAATCCATCAATGGAATAAGAAAACAGCCATCAGGTGGTAGCTTTAAGGATAGAGAGTGGGTTGGTGTCTCTCTAAATATATGTATATGTAAGTGAATCTGGATATGGTTGTTAAAAGCAACAATAGCCAGGCATGGTGGTACACGCCTTTAATCCCAGCACTCTGGAGGCAGAGGTAGGAGGATCACCGTGAGTTCAAGGCCACCCTGAGACTACATAGTGAATTCCAGGTCAGCCTGGGCTAGAGTGAGACCCTACCTCGAAAATCCAAAAAAAAAAAAAAAGCACTAATAGTCTCATCGCATACATGAACTAATGAGTAACCAGTTGAATTTTGAACACCCTAAAGACCCCAGAATTTTAGGAATGGTAAGAGATGGACTGGGAGTTGTAACTAAAGATGAGGGAATAGAAAGGTGTTTAAGTCCTAAAGACAGGATGGAGTAGGGTAAGGAGGCCAGAAAATATAACTCTACCATATGCCAGAAGAGCAGAGAGCTGGGATACTTGGTGACCTCCTTTTGAAGTCAGGAGGGGCCATACGACTTAGCTTGGTCAAGGGAGTTAGTACACGTGACTTGGGTCCATTCTAAGTAGAAGTTTTAAGAGTCAGGTCATAATTTGCTATGGGCTCCCTTCCTCCCCTCTGAGGTGATCACAGAGCACACAGTTACGTGGACTCTCTGTCTACCTGGATGCCTGGGAGATGACCAGGAAATAAGCCTCCTCCTGCTGACCCATGGAAACATCCAGCATGGGTGAAACACAAACCTTTATTGCATTATAAGCCACTGCGATTTTGGAGATGTTGCCACAGCGGAGCTAGCTAGCACATCCTGACCCACATGCTAGGTTTATACTCCTATAACAAACAACCCTCAGACCTCAGTGACTTAACACACAAATTTCATGTCCGCACAAAGTTCGCTGCAGGTGAACCGCTGAAGGAAGAAAAGCATTATGCTCCACAAAGTCACTCAGGGGCTCAGGGTAATGGGCTCCAGCATTTGAAGCATTGCTACCTGCCAGCACAGTTGAGGGAAATGGGATAGTCCTGCACGGAGGGCCTTTGCATGACTTCAATGTCAAAATAATACACACCACATTCAGATCTATTTTGTTGATTACAGCTACTCAAATAACTCTCTACTTAACTGCAAAGGGCAATTCAATCATAAAAAGGAATGGAAATCTCCCCTATGTCTGGAAGCAGGGAACTGGCTATTGGTCAACACTAATAATTTCCATCTGGCCTCTGAATACGGGCAAGTAGTGAGCCTCTTGGGATATGGAGGGCATGGTGACAGGTGTGTGAGGAAGGCTTTTGAGAAACCAAACATGACTCTTGATGTATTGAAGAGCTACTGCAAGTATATGAGCGGGGCAGGGACATAAGAAGACTGAGTTAAAGTATCACTGGCACGCTGGGGGCCAGTGCAGGGGTAGGTAGAAGCCATATGCCATTGGTAATTAGATATAATGAAGGCCATTGTATTCACCTAGGCCTGACCCACTGTTATCAGAGGAACAGAAATGAGAAATGAGTCCTGAGGCATTTCAGGGAAGAGGAAGCATGGTGTACTGACTGCCTGGGCTTTGACATATTGGGATGTGAATCCTACCTCTGATAGCTACTGAGATTTTGCTCTTAGGCAAAATGCATAATGTCTGTGAGCCTCAGTGTTCTTACCTGAAAAATGGGGTCAATATTACCTTATATAGTGGTTGTGATGATTAGCAGACTAGACATCATGTGTATAACTAGATAGACGTGGTGGTGGTGGTCATAGTGGTGGCAGTGGTAATAAGGACAGTGGGGTCACATAGCGAATTATGAAAGGACTGAAGTTGAAGCTCTGGAGAATAGAATGCCTATAATTAGGAGGAAAGATGATGAGACTCCCAATATAGAAAATGTAGAAGGAAAGCCGGGCATGGTGGCGCACGCCTTTAATCCCAGCACTTGGGAGGCAGAGGTAGGAGGATCGCCATGAGTTCGAGGCCACCCTGAGACTACATAGTTAATTCCAGGTCAGCCTGGGCTAGAGTGAGACCCTACCTTGAAAAACAAAAACAAAAAAGAAAAAGAAAATGTAGAAGGAAAAATTAGAAGATAGAAAGTAAAGTATGAAATCCAGGGCCCTAGAAACCAAAGGGGAAAAGTTTCAGTGAGAAAATTGAAGCTCAAAGTGGACAAGGAAGATATTGGATTTTGCTGGAATAAAGTGACTATGACCTGGTGAGGGGGCAAGTTGGTGACAAGGGATTAACAGAGACAGGTAATTGAGAAGTGGAGCTCAGCTAGGGTAGACTGTCCTTATAAGGAGCTTGGCAGTGGAAGGACAGAAGATCAAAGGACTTGCATAAGTCAGAAATGTCTTTGGCTACAAGTGCTAGGACTTTTTTTTTTTTAATCAAAGACAAGAGAGAAGGACATGGAGAAAAATAGAGCAAAATTTCATTTTAATGTATGGATCTGGAAAGGATTATATTAAGTGAGGTAACCCAGGCTCAGAAAGCCAAACGTCACATGTTCTCTCTTATGTGGATCCTAGCTACAAATGTATAGACTTATGTGTGAAATGGAACCAAAAATAGGTACTAGAAACCAGTAAGCTGGTAAAAGGCTATAAGAGAGGCAGGAGAGGGAAGGACTTAAGTGGATGGTATTGTACATATGTAAGTAGAAGAACAAATTACAGGGAGGGGAAAGGCCTGGGCGAGGCCATGGGAAGTGAATGCGTAAAAGAAGGGCAGGGGGAGGGTCAATCAAAATTCAAGATATTGTGAATAAGACTTATGTAAACCTACTTTTTTGAATAATGGCACATCTAGAAGCTGTAGACTGTTACTAGAAAATTTTCAGTGCCTGGGATGGGATAACCTTCCAGTGAGTTGTTGGCCAAGGAGGTCCTGGTAGCCTCCAAAACATTAAAGACTATTGCCAAAGCCCTTCGTTTCCCTTGAGAGACAGATAGTAAGACCCTATTGCTGAAGACATCTCTTGCCTGAGAGGCAAGGTCACTGAGAAAGCAAGCTGGTGCTGAGCAGAAAACCTTCTCCCTGTAGACCAGCCAACTGAAAGCTGGAAAAAAGCTGCAGTGCATGCAGCTGTATGGGAGACAGAAGTCATCAGCAGTGTAAACAGTGGACACTGAAAACTCAAGTTTGGCAATACAGGCCCAATGACTGAACGGGTGCAATAGTGGCATGTCTGCTCTTGGGGTAACCAACTGCTCCATAATTAGACTGAAGGCCCTCTCTATGGGAGGGAATACATACCTGGTACTGAAAAACCTAAGCAAAAGTCTATGGCAGGGGAGGTCATGTGCCTTAGGCGTATAAAGCCTGCGCTTGTCTGGTTAAATGTATATATTATTCCCACCAAGCTACCCTGAAAGCACTACGCTTAATGTTCATATTCACATATTAATGCTACTCTCACTTCTGGTTAGAGAAGCTTCTCTTTTCAGATGGCGATGACCACTGGGATGACCCAAAAGGCAACATAGTGCTGAGAAGAAGGGATGGAGGAGTGCCCAGCACTGAAACATCTCTGTCACACCCTCCAAGGCTCAGGGCCCATTGCGGAAGAGGGGGCGGATAGAATGGAAGAGCCAAAGGAAGGGTATGACTCCTTACAATGCAACTGTCCAGACAGAAATTGGCCTCGATATCCATGATCTTGCAGTGCCTAGCAATACCATTGCAAGACCCTCATAATAGAAGAAAAAGATGATGACATCAAATTAAAAGAGAGACTAATGGAGAGAGGGAGGGGATATGATGGAGAGTGGAGTTTAAAGGGGAATGGGGGAAGGGGAGGGAAATATCATGTGTTTTTGTATGTAAGTATAGAAGTTGTCAATAAAAATATTGTAAAATTTAAAAAATAGAGAAAAAGAGGAGGAATACTTGTTTAAAATATTTTGCATAGGCTGGGGAGA
Organism: Orientallactaga sibirica; assembly: GCA_036365145.1. Lineage (NCBI taxonomy): Eukaryota > Metazoa > Chordata > Mammalia > Rodentia > Dipodidae > Orientallactaga > Orientallactaga sibirica. The sequence continues at coordinate 3,102,570 of JAEOAD010000372.1, forward strand.
TGGCTCTGTGGGTAAAGGACGTGCTGTACATGGATAACCACTTAAATTCAGGGGCCCAGAACCCATGGAAAGCTGGCCAGCAGCAATAGCAAGCACCTGTAATCCCAGACCTCCTAAGGCAAGATGGGAGGTGGAGACAGGAGAATCCCAGATGCCCATGGGACAATCAGCCTGAAATTTACAGCAGTGAACAAGAGACTGCCTCAAACACACTAGAAGAAGAAAACTGACACTTGACATTGCCTCTGACCTCCACATGCATATTGTGGCATGCATGCATGCATCCGTACTCACGCACATGAACACACACATACACACATACACACAAAGATAATCATAAGCAATATTTTGCATTCAGCATTTGAAGAATCAGACATAGTAAGGCAAAGTGTCAATAGCAAAAATTAAAAATAAGACTCACTGGGTGTGGTGGTGCATGCCTTTAATCCCAGCACTTAGGAGGCAGAGATAAAAGAATCACTGTGAGTTCGAGGCCAGCTTGAGACTACATAGTGAACTCCAGGTCAGCTTCAGCTAGAGTGAGACCCTACCTCAAAATAAATAAATAAATAAATAAATAAATAAATAAATAAATAAATAAATGACTCAATTTAATTTGCAGAGCCATTTTTTTAAAAAAAAAAGATTTTATTATTTTTTTTTGAGACAGAGAGAGGGAAAAAGAGAGAGGGAGCGTGAGAATGGGCACACCAGGGCTCTAGCCACTACAAATGAACTCCAGACGCATGCGTCCCCTTGTGCATCTGGCTTATGTGGGACCTGGAGAATTGAACCAGGGTCCTTAGGCTTTGCAGGCATGTGCCTTAACTGCTAAGGCATCTCTCCAGCCCTGCAGAGCCATTTCTTAGCCCAACAGATCTTTTCAGAGTATTTACATAAAAACCTCCAAGATTTAGGTAAGGTTGAACTATTTTTTATAGTCTTTGCTAGTTGCCCATGCATAGCTCCCCCAATGGCCACCTATGAGGAAAGGTAATCTCTTAGCAAGGCCAAGTACTAATGGGACAAAAGTGAAAATATAGCCGGCATGGTGGTGCACACCTTTAATCCCAGCACTCAGGAGGCAGAGGTGGGAGGATAGCTGTGAGTTCAAGGCCAGCCTGAGACTACATAGTGAATTCCAGATCAGCCTGAGCTAGAGTGAGACCCTACCTCGAAAAACCAAAAAATAAAAGTGAAAATATGACATGTCAGTTCCCAGGAATCATCTTTAAAAGCCTCTCAGTCATGGCCGGAAGAATAGTTGAATGGTAGAGCACAGGTGATGCCCTGGGTTCCATCCCCAACACTGATGATGAGGATGATAACAAAATGTTCAAAGAAACTCAGCCTTTATGAGGTACCTAGAGTACGCACAATCATAAATAGAGAAAATAGAATGTCAACTGCCAAGGGCTGGTAGCAGGAGTATAGAATCTCGGGTTTTAGAAGATGAAAAAATTTCTGAAGATGGATGGTAGGGGTGACTACCCAACATGTTGCACATTATCATTGTGTTTAATACCATGCTTAAAAATGTTTAAGATGGGCTGGAGAAATGGCTTAGTGGTTAAGTGTATGGCACAATACAGACCTGGCCCTAGCCAGACCACATGGCAGAAGAAACCAGGAAGTGGCTTCTGTGAACACGGCGTTCTGCGCAGGCCTGGTGTGACAACAGCTACAGTCCCATGCTCACGAGAAACCTGCTACAAAAGATGACCTGTCCAGAGACAGACTGTCATTGCTCACAAAAAGGGGACCACCCCATACAATGATTGGCCAGTGAAGCCCCTTAAAACCCCGCTGCACTTCCTCAATAAATGAGTTTTGCGGCAGCTCGCTTCCCACTTTCATCCAACTCCCGGAGTCTGGTTCATGATTCCGCCAACTCTGCTGTCCCTCCTGAGCTGGCCTTGGGGGACCACAACATCTGGCGCCCAAACAGGTACCCTCTGCCCCATTGGCATTGGCGAGATGCCCCATCAGTGATCATCGGTGAGCAGCCCCTCCCCAGCGTTGGCAAGACCCCCCTTCTTGATCGTTGGTGAGAAAAGCCCCTTGCTGTTCAATGTGCTGACGGTTGCCCGAGGGTGAGCTGGCAGCCCACTCCTCGCCCCTCCTGCTACAGCCACACTAACAACCACTCCTCCCCTCTTTTTCTTTGTTTGTCCTTTCCCCTGGTAGGAAGGCACACACTGCCATACGGCCCCGAAGCCCACATGGGCCCCTCCATTATCTGGTTCATCCCAGCAAAATCACATAAGGGTTTGACCAGCCCGATTTCGAGGCCTTTGGCTGAGCATCCCCGGAGACACCGTATGGGCATACAGCTGTGGAGTAACGACCCACAAAGTCCCCCACTAAGCACAAAACGCATGGGTCCTAAACATTCTATCTGTATGTCTCAGCTGGCCTTGGCATTAGGACTTGTGGTTTCCATGATCATCCTTTGGGCTATCATTTTTGATCTGGGTTATTATTTTCTCAGTCCTTTCAATTCAGGAGTGTCCCAGCCTAGCCCCCCTGCCAAACAACACCACACCGTAATGGGCAACCTCCCTCCCCACCAGAGGACACCACAATTGCAGGCTCTTAAGGCCCTCCTCCTGCAATGTGGCTTAAAAGTAAAACAAAAAGACCTCCATAGCTTTTGGGATGAAACTCTTGTTTTAGCCCCATGGATTAGTCTGGAGAACATCTGGGACACTTCCATTTGGTCCCAGGTTCTCTTTCTCGCAAAGAAACGTGAGATTTACGAAGGCCACACACCCCCTGCCCCATTCTTTCCTATCCTCCTTGCCCTAATTGCTGGCCTTAAAGGCTCCACTGTGGAGGAAGTCATTTCTGCCCATAACGAACACGCTACAAGCAGGAACCTAAACTGGCTGTTCAAAGCTCATCCCTCTCAGCCCCCTCTTACAATAACTCGGATGAGGAGAAAGTCAAACCTTTAAATGATAATAGACCACCACCCCAACCCCCACTTGGCCCTAGTGGAAGCTCTCTTCAGCCTCAATTTTCTCACCTTTGATGAAGCAGGACTCTCCCCAGCCTACAAACATTGGAGATCCCAACCAACCACAACACCCTTACCCTTAGTCCGCTGGAAGGATCCTCTTACTAATATCTGGAAGGGACCCCATCCTCTTTTAACACAGGGCCGAGGGTATGCTTGTGTCTTTCCAGAAACTTCACAGATACCAATCTGGATCCCTGCCAGAAACATTCATCCAGCCACTGACTCAGGGATCAACCTTGATGAAGAGGATGATGCCAAACCCCTCAGGCTGGATACGGGACTTTAAACTTATTCCCCTTTTTTTCTCTTTATATCACCTTTTCTCCCTACTACCACTTCCCAGAAACCATTTTGGACACCTCTTTTTAGGCCATACTTGTTTGGTGCAGTAGGCCTATATTACCACACTTTTCCTAGGCTTTATTTTAGCCACTCTATTTTGCTGTATTCCTCCCCCTTCAAGCACTCACTTCTCCTTAGCCACACCTTTGCCTTTTTTGCTTATTAATGCCTCTTATTGTAATGCTACCCTCCAACCAGCCATAAATTCCTTTGCAACTCCTTTGATTACATTGATCTGCTACCATTAAGGACACTCAATGCTACTAACTATGATGCTAGGGTGAGCTCATGACAGTCACCCAGCAACCTGTCCTACCCCAGTCTTTTTCAGGTTCTGTAGTTAATTCTAGCTCTCTGGGACTGTTCACACACTACAAAGCCACCACCACTTGGCCTTCCCATGCCTCCTAGGCAACAGCCACATATGTATGGCACAATGTAGGTCTGGCCCTAGCCAGACCTCATGCAAAAAACCATACCAGGCCATACCCCTCGGGTTTTCTCACTAGGGTGGCGAGTAGCCAATGACGGGTAAGACTCCATGAGATGGGACAACCTAAGACAGGCACCATCATGTATGATGATCCCTTGGGGCCTGGGTTCAACAATGGCTTAACAAAAATCCATACCTCTCAGGGTTGCCAATAATAAAAACAAAAGGAGGATATGTGTGGCACAATATAGGCCTGGTCCTAGCCAGACCACATAGCAGAAGAAACCAGGAAGTGGCTTCTGTGAACATGGCATTCTGCGCAGGCCTGGTGTGACAACAGCTACAGTCCCATGCTTGCGAGAAACCTGCTATAAGATGACCTGTCCAGAGACAGTCTGTCATTGGTCACAAAAAGGGGACCACCCCATACAATGATTGGCCAGCCAAGCCCCTTAAAACTCCCCTGCACTTCCTCAATAAATGAGTTTTGTGGCAGCTCTCTTCCCGCTTTCACCCAATTCCCAGAGTCTGTGTCGTGATTCCACACTGCTCACCCCCAACTCGGCAGAGACCCTGCCATCCCTCCTGGGCTGGCCTTAGGGGGGACCACAACAGTTAAGGCATTTGCCTGTGAAGCCAAAGGACCCAGGTTTGATTCCCCAGAACCCATGTAAGCCAGATGCACAAGGGGCACATGCATCTGGAGTTCATTTGCAGTGGCTGAAAGCCCTTGCATGCCCATTCTCTCTCTGTCTGCCTCTCTTCTATTCTCTCTCTGCTTTCAAGTAAATAAAAATAAATTTAAAAATGGCTAAGATTATTTTTTCAAAAAAACTTTTAAAAATTGTTAAGGGCTGGAGAGATTGCTCAGTAGTTAAGGTGCTTGCTTGCAAAGCCTAACAACCCTGGTTTGATTCCCTAGTACCCATGTAAAGCCAGATGCACAAAGTAACGCATGTACCTGGAGTTCGTTTGCAGTAGCTAGAGGCCCTGGAGTGCCCATTCTGTCTCTCCTTGCAAATAAATAAATAAAATATCTTTTAAAAATGGTTAAGATAAGCCAGGCATGGTGGCTCATGCTTAGAATCCCAGCAATCAGAAAGCTGAGATAGGAGGATTGCTGAAAGTTCAAAGCCAGCCTAAGACTACAGAGTGAGTTCCAGGTCAGCCTGGGCTTGAGTGAGATCCTACCTTGAAAACCAAAAGCAATAATATATATATAAAATTAAAAATGATGGAGCAGGGATGATGGCTCAGTGGTTAGAGGTGCTTATTTCCAAAGCCTGCCCTCCAGGGTTCAATCCCCAGCTCATTCACATAAACCAGAACACAGAAATGTGGTCCAAGTTGCCTGTGTTCATTTGAAGCTGCAAGAGGTCCTAGTGTGCCCAACACATACACACGTGCACACACACACAAACACACACACACACAAATGCACATGCACCCGCACAAATACATAATTTTTAAAAAGGTTATGATGGTAAATTTATGCTGCATGTAAAGAAATTTGGGGGGATTGAGAACTGGTCTGAGTCTTTTATTTCTTGCTCCATCCCGTAGCCCTCAATGTGAGTATCATGGGCACCATCTTGGACTGTGGGGTGAAAGGTGCTGAGCTGTGCAAGGCAGAGTTGTGACCTTGGAGGAACCTGGACCCCTGAGGTTGTCTTGGAACGGAACAGTTAATCCAGCTCTGGACGGCAGCCAAACCTCATCTTTCCAGATGCAGGCCCCAGGCAGTGGACAAATGACACTCTCTGAGATTCACCCCGAGAAACCAGCTCTCTCTTTCTCTAAATCTCTCTCTCTCTCACTCTCCATCTCTCTCTCTGCAGGCCAGCAGTTTGTCACAGGGTCAACAATTTGAGGAGGGAGCGTGAACACCATGTGGCGCTGGCCCTTTGAAGCACCTATGAACTTGGCCTCCCCTTGCCTGACTGGAAGGACAGGCTATGTACCAATTGTGCATAGCTAACAAGCAGTGACTTCACACTGGAGAGGGGAGAAGATTTGAGTGCTTTCAAGGACAAAGCTGTGGCCTGATACCTGGAAATGAAAATCAGGACCAAGCAGCCTTACCTCGTGATTTCTAAAAGCAAAGAACAAAGCTTTCAGAGGCAGAGTCCATCCCTGTTCCAGCAGGAAGTCCTCTCCACAGGCACCAGCCCCACCACACTGCCATGCCTTCTTACACACCACTTCTCCCTAGGCACTCATTCAGTGTGTCCTGCCCGCTATCTGGCTCAGTGGTCATCTTTTGGGTAGGCATCCTCTTTCCCCATCTCTCTGCATTCGTTGTTTTTGCCTTGTTGTGACAAAATACCCCACAGAAACAGTTTATGGAAGGGAACGTTTCTTTTGGCTCATGGTTTTAGAGGGTCTCAGTTCGTCAAGGTGGGGCATGCATGGTGGAGTTTGTGGTGATGGGAGTGTGTCGTGGAGCTCCTCATCATGGGCCAGGAAGCAGAGTGGCTGGAAGTAGGAGCCCAGCTCTAGCCTTCAAAGCCCTACACCTACCTCCAGCCAGGCCCCACTTCCTAAAAGTTCTACAGCCCCCAAAATAGTATCACCAGATGGGGAGCAGACATTCAAAACATGTGGAGGGCATTTCAGACTGAAAACCTAACATTCCCCACGATGCCATTGTGAACTTCAAGGAGCAGGGGACCGTGCCTTTTCGACCTCATGACTCACCACCATGCCTGGCTTCAAAAAGGTTTCTGATTGATCACCACCAAGGCTAATCTAGGGATCTTTGTAAATAAGAGGAAAGGAGTCTCAATAAAGTCACTTGTACCCCTCCCCCAATGGCAGGCCAGCCTAACAAAGCTGCACCCAGTCCATTTCAAAGGCCTGGTGCTAGTAACCACCAAGTTTCCACCCATAAAACTTGGTAAAAAGGTAGTTTTACCTTTAAAAGTATAAGTTTCCTAGTGACAAGCCAGAATTTCTCTTGTCGCAGTTTATAACCACTCCATCTGCTCTTAACGTCAGTGTGACAGCACAGCTGCTGACTGCCACCTACAACCTGGGCTGACATTCAGCCGAAATACAAGGCTGCGACAGCTGCACCGGTTGTTAAAATACTGAAATGCTTCTGTCACCATATAGTAAATAGCCACTGGCCCAGGCCCCCTGAGTGTCCCCACCTGCCACCCTGGCCACCCTTTTCCACCTCCCTGAGACCTCCCAAACTCTTCTCTATGCAATCCAGAGTACAGGGGGCCTCCAGGCCCCAGATCTCAGAAGCTAATGAATGACTTGTGCCCAAGTGTGACTGTCACCCTGATGGGACAACCTCACCCTTCCCTTCTTCAAGCTGAATAAGAGACTCTAGCAGTTTGTCCACTCCTCAGAGGCATCCATATGCAATGACTGCAGCCTGTGGCAGATGTATAAGTCATGCATGTGCCAGCTACTTTTGCAAGCTACTTAATCCTGAGAAGGGAGGTAAATTTACTCAGTACAGACAGCTGGGGTTCAGGAAGCCAAAGCCTGAGTCTGAGAAGCCACCAGGAGCCAGTACGGGGGCTTGGCTGAATGCAACAGGACACATATCTGAGTAGATACGAGGGAAAGACCAAATTCATGGACAAATATGAGGTCAAAGCCAGCTAGGTAACATTCACATTCTTCTGGAAACTCCAGAGGAGTGAGAAGGAAGAATGGATTCCAGATGCCAACCAAAGGCCTTATGGGAAGCTCCCAGAGAAACACAAGGCTGTTTTGAAGTGGGATGTTGAGGGATGGTAGTAGCATTTTTTAAAATGTGGTTCTTGGGACTGGGGACTTCCGGTCAAGATGGCAGCTACCTAACCTCGCCTCACTTCACGGGGAAGAAAAGAGAAGAATACTTAAGGTGGACAACGAACCTGAAGGGAGGATCAGCTAACCACACCTCACCAGCTGAAACCATAGAACAACGCAGGGGAAGGGCGAGAATACAGCGCTCAAGGCGATCACAACACCAGAAAAAGGCTGAAGGAGATAAACACAGAGAACATCCAACTCCAACTAAGCCAGAAATCCAGAGACACAGAGGCTCCCAAAACCTCATCAAGGAAGCAGAACTAAAATGACCCCAATGTGGCTCAGGGAAACTCGCGGAAGAGGGGGCGGAAAGATTGTTAGAGTCACAAGTTGGGGCATTATGCACAGAGACTGGGGCCTATCCACCAGAACACTTGAGCAAACTCACAATACACGATCCACATTCCCCATTGATGAGGGCCCCTTTGAAAGTGGGAGGACGGGGAGGAGGACAATGGAACCAATACTATGAATGTAAAATCAGAATAATATAAATAAATATATATATATTTATTAAAAAAAAAAAGAAACCCCATTTCAAAGATGGTGGGAAAAGATCCCAGGGTCCTTAAGGTTGTCCTATGACCTCCACACATAAATAAATAAATAACCAAATAAATAAATACAAATAAACCAAAAAAAAAAACAATAAAATGTGGTTCTTAGGCCAGGCATGGTGGCACACACCTTTAATCGCAGCCCTCAGGAGGCAGAGGTAGGAGGATCTCTGGGAGTTCATGTCCAGCCTGAGACTACATAGTGAATTCCAGGTCAGCCTGGGCTAGAGCAAGACTCTACCTCAAAAAAAAAAAAATGGCGGGCTGGAGAAATGGCTTAGCAGTTAAGACACTAGCCTGTGAAGCCTAAGAACCCAGGTTCAATTCCTCAGTAGGCACGTAAGCCAGATGCACATGGTGGTGCATGTGTCTAGAGTTCATTTGCAGTGGCTGGAGGCCCTGATGCACCCATTCTCTCTGTGTGTTTCATAAATAAATAAATAAATAAAATTGGGTTGGAGAGATGGCTCAGCAGTTAAGGCACTTGCCTGCAAAGCCTAATGACCTGGGTTTGATTCTCCAGTACCCACCTAAAGCCAGATGCACAAAGTGGTGCTTGTATCTGGAGTTCATTTGATGTGGCTAGAGGCCCTGGTGTGCCCAATGTCTCTCTTTCTCTCTGTCTCTGTCTCTCTGTGTTTGCAAATAAATGAATAAATAAAAGCAAATGTTTGACTTTTGTACAAGCACTTATTTAGTTGGCCATGTTTCCCCTTGGCTGGTGGCAAGCAGCCTTCCCTGCAGAATCCTGGCTTCAACTACATTGCTTAGTATACCTGTGGTGAATGGTAGCAAGGGTGGCCAGGTGTGGTAGCTGCTCATTGCTACGCAACAGGCAGACATAGGTTGACCATGTAATCTTCTAGAGGCTCCCAGAGCTTTCTGTACATTCAAGCCAACAGCTCTTATGTCTCTTCTTGTGTCCAGGGGGTGAGCAGAGGAGAGGAGTGGGCACTCAGTTCACTGTTAGGAACTCATGGCGGGGGTGGGGCCCGAGAGACACACCAGGACCGTGTTATGACCCTGCCACAAGTTCAGGAGTGCATCTCCTGTTATTTTGGGTTTCTTTGATTGTCAGAGCTTGATGACAAGGACTTATGTCATAGAAACTTCTTGGTACTTGGCTCCAGACATTTACTGAGCATAGGATCCCAGCATGCTGGCATTTGAAGAGCAAAGGAACACATCCCAACTCGAACCAACTCCCAGATGTGTCTACAAAGATGCATGTGAAGTATCACATGCATCTTTGTCACCCCCTGATCAGGATCAAGGGGTGAGTGGGTAAGTTTGTCATTGCTCCTTAGGAACAGCACAGCCCATGGGTGGGAAACACCAACCTTTTGCTTTTGGACCTACAAAAGGCAAAACAGGCCAGGAATGACAGCACACATCTGTAAGCCCAGCGCTCTGAAGACAGAGGCAGGAGGATTGCTGCAAGCTTGAGTCCAGCCAGGCATCCATGAGGGGACACTGTCTCAAAAGACCCATCTCCCCCCAAAAAGACAAAGCAGACTAGAGTGTAAGGTTTAAATTAGGTACAGGTACTCAGCCTCACAGGTAAGGCCCTTGATTTAGATTTACTATTTCTATTATTTTCTTAAAATGTTTCCTTTCTTTCTTTCCTTCTTTCTTTCTTTCTTTCTTTCTTTCTTTCTTTCTATCTATCTATTTATTTATTTATTTATTTATTTATTTATTTATTTATTTTGGTTTTTTCGAGGTAGGGTCTCACTCTAGTCCAGGCTGACCTGGAATTCACTATGTATTCTCAGGGCGGCCTCGAACTCACGGTGATCCTCCTACCTCTGCCTCCCAAGTGCTGGGATTAAAGGTGTGTGCCACCACACCCGGCTTCATTATTTATTTTTGATATGCTGAAAATGGACCCAGGACCTCTTGCATGTACTAGGCAAGTGTTCTACACCTTCACCTTTTTAAAAGAAAAAAAAAAAGATCAACTGTTGAGCGTATGGAGATGGCTCAGTAGATAAAGTACTTGTGGCACAGGCCAGAGGACCTGAGTTCAGATCTCCAGCACCCACATGAAACGCTGGAGGTGGCAGTGCATACCTGTGATCCCAGCACTGGGGAGGTAGAGCCAAGAGAATCGAGCTGACCACGAGCTCCATGCTCAGAGACCTTGCAAACGTCACAAAATAAGCTAGAGAGCCACTGAGGAAGACACATAATGTCAACTCTGGCCTTGACACACACAAACATACGTGCACATGCACTCACACACACATGCCCCTATACACATGAACACTCATACACACATGCACGCGTGCGCGCGCGCGCGCACACACACACACACACACACACACATCTACAGAGGTTTCTGGAAGCCACACAGACCTGTTACTCTCTTTTACTGTTTGTTTTCCTAACCTTTCTTATTTTATTAGTGCACCCCAGGATGTTTTATGGTAATTTTGGAACATATATTATTGTATCTGCATGGGGCTTATTTTATAAGATTTCTATAATGAAAAAATGCCTGCTCTGTCTCTGTTCCCTGTCCAGCAGGCCCCCCTACCTCCACTTATCTACTGCCAGTAGTTTCCTAGTTTTTCTTCATAGAAGCAATTTATTCAAATACCAATAAATATAAATGTGGATAGCCTCTTGTTTCTCTCCCATTTTGCACCTATACACACCCCGTCGTGCACCTGGCTTTTCTCACTGAACTATCTACCTTTGGGATTTTTCTATCCATACACAGGGCTTTGTCATGCTTTTTCATCCTCACAAGTTGTTAAAGTGCAGACATCATGGTTCATTTAGCCCAACCCTTTGTGATGGCCTTTTCAGTTAGTTCTGTCACCAGCACTGCTGCAGTACATACCCACGTACAGTATCATTTCACACTGATGGCATCAAGTCTTTACTTCTCTCTTGTCCTCTGACCCCTGACTTGGTTACGCCTCTCACTAAAGAGGTGAACTTATTTCCTTGCCCCGTCACTGTTTAACTGGCTTAGCAGAGGATGCCAGCAGCAGCTTAAACACGCACCTGAAGTTTTCTTTTGTCTGCCTGCAAATGTCAGGAAACATGCCCAGGCAGCCTGAGAACAAGCTAGCCTGCAGGAGGATGACACTGGATGTGGAACAGAGCCGCACTGCCCAGCTGAGGCTCTGGGGATGAGCCAGGCCCTCCCCACCAACCTGATCCACCCACTGACCACACATCTACCAGGGAACCAGGTGGAGATGAGCCTAGTCTAACTCAAACCAGCAGGACCACTCAACCAAATGAGGAGAAATAATAAATACTTGTGTTTTGAAGGCACAAAAAGTTAGGACAGTTGATCTGTAGCGACAGCTGACCGATACGGGACATAGTACAGATGAAGGAGGATTCATTCTCAAAGGAGGAAACGCTGCATTAAAGTGTATGCACATTTGGGGCTGGAGAGATGGCTTAGCAGTTAAGGTACTTGCTGGCAAAGCAAAAGGACAGAGGTTCAGTTCTCCAGTACCCTTAAAGCCAAGGCAGCACATACATTTGGAGTTTGTGTGCAGGGGCTAGAGGCCCTGACACACATTTGAAATTAAAAAAAAAATGTTACATGATAGGGATTTATTTTATTTTATTTTATTTTTATTGACAACTTCTTTAATTGTAGACAATATCCCATGTTATTTCCCTCCCCCCCCCCACTTTCCCCTTTGAAACTTCACTCTCCATCATATCCCCTCCCCCTCTCAATCAGTCTCTCTTTTCAGTTTGATGTCATCATCTTTTCCTCCTATTATGATGGTCTTATGTAGGTTGTGTCAGGCACTGTGAAGTCATGGATATCCAGGCCATTTTGTGTCTGGAGGAGCATGTTGTAAGGAGTCCTACCCTTCCTTTGGCTCTTACATTCTTTCCGCCCCCTCTTCCACAATGGACCCTGAATCTTGGAAGGTAGGTTTGAGATGTTTCAGTGCTGAGCACTCCTCTGTTCCTTCTTCTCAGCTCATGGTGCCTTCTGAGTCATCCCAAGGTTGCCACCATCTGTAAAGAGAAGTTTCTTTAACCAAAAGTGAGAGTAGCATTAATATATGGGTGTAGCATTAATATATGGGTGTGCTTACTGGGCAGTTTGGTGAGCATAGTATATACATTTAGCAAGATACCAGCAGACATTACACCCTTAGGGCTCATAACAGACATGCCACTATTGCACCTGTTGGCTCATTTGGCCTGGCTGGCCAAACTTAAAGCTTGCAGTGTTCACTGTTGAGTACCTTCACTGGTGTTTTCTTTCTGCCATTGAACTGCATGCAATATAGCTTTTTCCAACTTTCTGTCAGCTGGTCCACATGGAGGAGGTTTTCAGTTCAGCTCCAGCAAGATTTCTCAGTGAACTTGCCACCCAAGTATGTGGAGTCTTCAGCAATAGAGTCTTACCATCTATTCCTGGTGGGAAACCAAGGGCCTCGGCAATGGCCTATAATGTTTTGGGGGTATCTGTGACCTCCCTGGCCAACAACTCACTGGAAGGTATCCCATCCCTGGCACTGAAAATTTTCTAGTAACAATCTCTGGCTTCTGAGTGTTCCATTGTCCAGAAAAGTAGGTTTCCATATGACTTTTTTATATCCTCTTAGATTTTGATTAGCCCTCCCTCCACCATTCCTTTACTCAATGTACACATTTGAAATTTTGATCATGCTGCCAATTTCTTTGCATAAGAGTTGAACCAACTTATACTCTATTTTTTTTGGGGGGGGGTCTATGTAGGGTCTTGTTTTAGCCCAAGCTAACTTGGAACTCACTATGTAATCTCAGGCTGGCCTGGGACTCACAGCCACCCTCCTACCTCTGTCTCTCCAGTGCTGGGATTAAAGGTGTGTACCACCATGCCTGGCCCAATTTATTCTCTTACAAGTGACATATTAGAACATCTGTTTGTAGACAGGTTCACCATCATAGTACATTATCAAAATTTCAAGTTTTTAGACTTTTGACAATTTGCTAGGTTAAAAAATAAGAGGTCGGTAGTATTTTAGAGTTTTAATTTCCTTTTTTTTCTTTCTTTCTTTCTTTCTTTCTTTCTTTCTTTCTTTCTTTTATTTTTTTTTGGAGACAGGATCACTCAAGCTGGCCTGGATTTCTTTGTGTGGCCCAAACTGGCCAGCTATCTTAAAACTCTGCAGTACTCTTGTCTTGGAATCCCAAGAGCTGTGAAGACAGGTGTATGCCACAATGTCCAGATTTACATTTTCTTTTTAATAGATTTTATTTATTTGAGAGAGCGCACGAGAGAGAATGGGTGCGCCAGGGCCTCCAGCCACTGCAAATGAATTCCAGATGCATGCACTCCCCTTGTGCATCTGGCTTACGTGGGTCCTGGAGAATCAAACCGGGATCCTTTGGCTTTGTAGGAAAACTCCCCAACCGCTAAGCCATCCTCCAGCCCCAACATTTTCTTATTATATGTAAGGACAGTACCTCTTATTCTTAGAAGCCATTTGCAGTTCCTTCTCAATAAACTATGTGTCTACACCTGTTGCATATTTTCCCTATTATATCACTGGTATTTTCATATTTTTACTGATTCCTAGGAACTCCCTTTTTTGTTTGTTTTTTCAAGGTAGGGTTTCACTGTAGCTCAGGCTGAGCTGGAATTCACGATATAGTCTCAGGGTGGCCTTGAACTTGCAGAGATCCTCCTACCTCTGCCTCCCAAGTGCTGGGATTAAAGGCGTGCTCCTCCAGGACCAGTGCAACTCTTCATATATTAGTGAAATTAGCCCTTTGCTTGTGGATCATCTTTCCCTGAAATCGTCTATTTTCAGATAAGAAGAATAATGGCAAGCAGAGGCAAGAAACCACAAGCAGTAGATCTTGAATAGAAAATAACAGGCCCTCAGTTCGTCCTGATGGTACAGGCCTGTAATCCCTTGGGAAGCTGAAGTAAAAGGATTACAAACTCAAGCTCCTAGAGAACTTAGTGAGACCCTGGCCAAAACACCATGTAAAAATGGGGCTGGGGATGTAGTTCAGTGACAGAGTACTTGCCTAGCACATGAGAGGCATATAGTTATGCACAGTATTAAAGACACTTCAGTCAACAATGAACTGCATATAAGACAATGGTCCCATAAGATAACAATGGAACTTTAAAAAAAGTCCTTCGGGGGGCTGGAGAAATGGCTAAGCAGTTAAGGCATTTGCCTGCAAAGCCAAGGGATCCCGGTTCGATTCTCTAGGACCCACGTAAGCCAGATGCCTGAGGGGCACATGCATCTGGAGTTCGTTTGCAATGGCTAGAGGCCCTGACGTGCCCATTCTCTCTCTGTCTGTCTCTCTTCTCTCTCTCTCTGCTTGCAAATTAATTAATTAATTAATTAATTAAAAGTTTATTTAAAAAAAAAGTCCTTCGGGGCTGGAGAGATGGCTCAGAGGTTAAGGCACTTTCCTGCAAAGTCTAATTACCAGAGTTCAATTCCTCAGTACTCATGTAAAGCCAGATGCACAAAGTGGTGCATGCGTCTGGAGTGTGTTTACATTGGCTAGATGCCCTGAAGTGCCTGCATACCCTTTCTCTCTCTACGTGTCTGTCTCTCTCTCTGCTTGCAATATATATATATATATATATATATATATATATATATATATATATAGAGAGAGAGAGAGAGAGAGAGAGAGAGAGAGACAGAGAGAGAGACAGAGAGAGAGACAGAGAGAGAGAGAGAGAGACAGAGAGAGAGACTCCCATGGCCAGGTGACAGTGTAGGGCAGTGCATTACTGGTGTGTTTGTGATGGTGGTGGAAACTGCTCTTTGCTGCTGGACAGTCATATATAGTGTCTCTCTCTCTCTCTATATATATATATATATATGTGTGTGTGTGTGTGTGTACGTGTGTGTGAATAACTGTTACTGGTTTCTGCATTAACTACACTATACTTTTGATTTTTTCAGAGTGTAGCCCTTGTGCTTATAAAAAAAAAGGCTAGTGCAAAACAGTCTGTCGTCTGATGCCAGCAGCAGCCTCATACATCTCATTTTTACTGCCTTGCTTAATTGCATCAGATTGACCTGTGCCATTTAGATTTGCGAGTGTACTCTGATGTTCACAAAATGATGTAATCACCTAACAATATGTTTTCCTACACTGTGTCCCCATTATTAAGTGACACATGACTGTATTGAGCACTTTTCTTGGTGTAGGATTCTGGGTTGGGCATCCTTGCATATTCAGAAAAAAGATATGACACAGTCTGCAAGGAATGTTGTAGAGACTATATATAGCCCCCATTACCCAACCTTCCTGGCCACTGCTGATTGGCCAAGACGAAATATCTGATCTAGATGAGAGAATTAATCTCTCATCGGGAGTGAACCAATGCAATTCTTTTCTGAGATTTTGAACTCTGGACATAGAGTGATGGGCCAGGGAGCTGTCAGACCAGTTTGCAGAGCTAACACTGCCATTTGGGACAGCCAAAGTGGGCTGTGGGGGAAGATAAGGCACAGCTGTCCCCCAACCATCTTTGAGGGAGGTGGAAAGGTACACAGGCCTTAGCTGCTGATCCAACTCTTTCAGGGCTCAGTTCTCGCCTCCATTGTCCCCAACCATTTTTCTACAGTTGGGTTTTGTAACCTTTGCATCCTGTCCCTGAGCCTCGTGTTTTCTTGAGATAATTTAAGAAGCTTTCTGATTCTTGTTATCAGGAATATCCTAAGACAAGGTATTTTCATATCAACTGAAAAAAATGAAACCTTTTGATCTTGTATTACATATTTCTGTAAGAGTTTTGTGGTTGAGCTATGGAAATGTCTCAGTGGAGTTTTTGCAGTACAAGCATGAAGGCCTGAGTTCAGATCCCCAGAAACCCCATAAAACCAGACATGGTATAGCGTCTGTAACCCCAGAGCTCCTATAGTGAGATGGAAGGTGAGACAGAATCCTTGGAAACTCACAAGCCAGCTAGTCTGGCCTACACAGCAGCAAACATGAGACCCTGCCTCAAACAAGGTGAAAGGGGAGGACCGACTCCAGTCTTTTGACCTCCATACATGCACCTGTGTGTGTGGGCACGCGAGTGCGTGCGTGCACTCACATACACACAGATTTTTTTTAAGTGTTGTGGTTGGGCTAGCAGTGTGACTCAGTGTTCTCAGATCACTTGCCTAATATGCAGGGAGGCCCAGGGTTCCATCGCTACCACCACAAACAACAAACAAAACCAAAAGTGTTGGGGTTGCCAGCTCCTCTCGTTTGTAACTAAAGAGAACTTGGGGGCTTGGCCAAGGTCACCCTGACCACAGAGGTTAAAGCTTAGCTTCCAGGTGGATGTGTCTGCCACCAAGTAGGCTTCCCCCTCCCCACTTTCTTTTCTTTTTAAATGTTTATTTTATTATTTTTATTTAAGAGCGACAGAGAGAGAAAGAAGCAGAGAGAGAGAGAGAGGGAGAGACAGAGACAGAGAATGGGTGCACCAGGGCCTCTAGCCACTGCAAACGAACTCCAGATGCATGCGCCAACACGTGCATCTGGCTTACGTGGGTACTGGGGAAACAAGCCTGGAACCAGGGGCCTTAGGCTTCACAGGCAAGCGCTGAACCACTAAGCCATCTCTCCAGCCCTCCCCCTCCCCACTTTCTGTCTGAAGGCCTAAGCATTATCTAAGCATGTGCTAAATCACAAACTGAGGCACCAAGGACTAATGAGTTCCCCAGAAAGAGTGATCAATACTGGCTAGGGCAGCCAGGGGACAGTCCCAAATGGCTTCTCTCACTGCCACCAGCACCCCTTCCCTATGCACCCCCACCCCAGGGATGCCTCCCAGTCTCTCAGGCCTATTTCTCCTATCCAAGTACTAACCTGGCCCCACCCTGCTTAACTTCCCAGATCAGGCAAAATCATTTGCATTCAGGGTCGTATGGCCATAGACTAGGCCTATTTTTGCACAAAGCATACTTCTTTTTAAAATATTATTTATTTATTTATTTGAAAGAGAGAAAGAAGCAGAGAGAGAGAGAGAAAGGGAGAGAATGGGCACACCAGGGCCTCCAGCAGCTTTAAATGCACTCCAGGCGCATGCGCCCCCCCTTGTGCATCTGGCTTACGTGGGTCCTGGAGAGTCGAACCAGGATCCTTTGGCTTTGCAGGCAAACACCTTAACCACTAGGCTATCTCTCCAGCCCCAAGCATACTTCTTTGAAGTGGGACAGGTACCCTAAAGGAAAATCAAAGAAACTGGTTCCCCACAGAAGACAAGTTTTGTGTGCAGGGCCACTCACATGTCCCCTGCAGAGGTCTGGCAAGCTGTTCAAGGATGTAGACAGCTATGAGTTAGTTCCATGCAGAACCCATCCCTTCCCCCTACCATCATTGCTCACTGCATCTTATACTGGAAATAGGGAATGGAGAAAGCTGAACAAAGTGGCCTCCTTCCATCCCATCCCATCCCATCCCATTCCATCCGGGCACCCTGTCTCTCCCAGCAACTTGCAGCACCTCTCCACCCACATGCATCAAGGAGTCTCAAGTTTCCTTCAAAGTAGAATACTGATGTTCAAGTGTGGAGACTGCAGGCAGCTTCCTGCATGGTGGTCTCTACTCTAGGGGAGACTCTCAGATGTCCCCTGTACGGGCAAATACCCACTCCACACAAGACGTCCTTCAGGGCACTGCCAGCAGTTCTAGAGGCTCTCCTGTGTGGTGTGTTGATTATGGCAGGTGTGGGGGAGGGGCAGAAACGAAACCAGCCAAACAGGGCAGAAATGGTTCGGTTGCCCCCACCCCCTTCTTTGCCTCTCTCTCCCACCCTCCCTGATACTCACTTTTTAAAACTCTCACCAATTACAGTTTTAAGCATTTAGGGTGTTGCTGTTTTAGTTTTAAAATTGGTTAGGCTCAATTTATGCCACTTAGTAAACCCTCCGTTCCAAACTAAGCCAAATGAGAACTAAAATACAGCAGGCAATAAAATGCAGGCATTTCATTTGAGCTGGGTTGGCTTTCTGATTGTTGAAATGAAGTGGAGAGAAGTCAGGAGCCTTTTCCACTACCTACCTCTTGCCTGTGACAGGAATCATTCCCTGGTGAAGCCCTGGAGATCTGGCTCTGGCTAACCTTTTCCCAGGCAACTCGGATCTGAGACAGCCCATGCAGCTGCCCCGGGAGCAGCTCTCAGGATCCATGCCCTCCCAGCCCCTCAGCTGATGGTAGGAAGCACACATCCTCCAAGCAACAGTGTGGCCAATGCTCCTGTCACATGGCTTATGGCACCCTGGCAGGCCCTGCTGCAGCCGAAGGCAGCCACCTACTGCCACTGCACAATGTATGATAAATAAACATTGGACAGAACTGGCTGTCACCAAGGACACAATCTGAAAACATGTCCTCCGCAGTATTATTGTCTTGCGGTAGTGCTATTGCCACACTATTGCCTGAGAATGACTTTGCCACCCTATCCTGATTCCAGGGGTGTCCATGGGGGTAAAATGTAGGGTAGAAAAGGAGAAAGAGATCACGGGGAACTAACCAGGCACCTGCTGTTAGAGGAGGTGGCTGCCAAGCAGGTCAGAGAAGTTCCTTGCTGATGGGAACTGGGCTTCCTCTGAGCACTCCAGAGGTGACATCTAGAGTTCCCAGGCTGGCTCTGGCTGTGCCAAGGGGGAAAGGACAGAGAATACCACGAGGACAGAGAGCCTGAGAGAGGAGACTAAGGCAGCAGTGATGGTCACAGGGATAAGACAGTGACTAAGGGCTGGCGGGCAGTTTGCCAAGCTATTTGGCTTGTCCTCATACCAATGATAAAGGCTGGGTGTCTGGCAGGAGATAGGGATTGTGTGTACAGAGGGACACCTGACGACTGACCCTGGCTGAAAGCCACAGTCATCAGGAACAAAGACAAGAACAGACACAGGGGGAAGGTAGAAGTGTCCTTTACAGCTTCAGGGACTGCACTTTAACTTCAGCAGAGTGTGGATGCAGCAGGGTGGCCTGGAGAGGAAGTGCAGAATGAAATGGAAAAGAGAAAAATTCATATGGAAGGACAAAGCCGGGGTGGGGATTCCCCTAATGGAATGTATGTATGTATGTATGTATGTATGTATGTATGTATGTATATACGGATGCATGCATTTAATGTGTGTGTTCTTATGTGTGAATGTAGGCATTCGCATGTGTGTGGAGGTCAGAGAACAACTTTCTGGTGATCCTCACCTTCTACTTCATTTTGAGACAGAGTTCACCGCTCCTTTGCATGGCTTTGTTCAAGGCTCTGAGAGCATGAGCTTCTGGGACTGGGCCTGCGCTAGGATTAACAGAAGCCTGCCACAACTTCCAGCTTGGTGTGGGGTCTGAGGAGTTCAACTCAGAGCTGCTTAGCAGGTGCTTTATGCACTGAGCTAGCTCCCCAGCTTTGGAGTCTTCCCCCCCACCCCACTTGTGCTGGGGATGGAAACAAGCGCCTCATGCATGCACCCTACCACTGAACTACAGCCTTGGAATAATCTCTCCAAGCGAGTGAAAACAACGTATAACCAGTAGTAGAAACTTCTGGAACAATTTAGGGGCTACTGGACCAAACCCCAGAGACTCTAATCAAATGACATCTATAGTTTTGCTGTCTCCTGGGATGGAATTCATGACCCAAAGGTCTAAGTTACTCTCTGTCATAGCTTAGGGCCTCCTGGAAGCAGACACTGAGAAGGAGTTTAGATGTAAAGAGACATTTGGTAGGCCTCAACCGCTGTAAAAAAAAAGGGGGGGGGATGGCCTGGAGAGATAGCTCTCCACTTGCATGCAAAATGTGACAGCCCAGGTTTGAGTCCCCAGTACCATGTAATTCAGATGCACAAAGTGGCATGTGTATCTGGAGTTCGTTTGCAGTGACAGGAAGCCCTAGCATGCCTGTGTTCTTTCTCTCTTTATCTCTGTCTGCTTGTAAATAAATAAATAATTTTTTTAAAGGACAAGGGAGGAAAGCAGAATTGCTGGGGGGAAAAAAATCCCCAAAAGTGCGATTTCTGTTTAGAACCAAAATAGTGGGACCTTTATAACAGCAGCCAGATAGAGGCCACCCCAGAACAGTGTGGCCTTGGGCAAAGTGCTCTCCGCAGCTGAGGCTGACCTTGAACACCTGACAGCTGGAGGCTGTGTCCAGATGACTGGGCCCACAGATGGGGCAGCCAGTCCTTCCTCAAAGGAGAATTTGGGCTCTGCTCTACTGTGTTATGCACATCCTGGAGCGCTAGGACCCTGGCACATGTGTCAGATAAATCTTCCTCTGGGCCCTGCTGCCCTCTCACTCTTCCTGAGGAAGCTGGTGTGCTTGCAACCCAGCCTGACCTGAGCCTGGCCCAGTGGTTTTGATTTGCTAAATGATCCAGCCTGGGGAGGAGACCTCTGCTCTGATTTCCCCCTTGTGCATTCTTCCTCCTCTCTGACACCTCCTCTCAGTAACCAGCAGCCATCACAGTTTGCCACTGCAGGGGGCATGATGCTTATGGCCTTTTCTGGGCACTGGTCATTAGCGTTTATTGTGTCACCCACCAGGACATTGGGCAGCCTAAGACCAGCTCCATACAGCTAAATAGGACAAACCCATCAGAACCACAAAACAGCCACTGCTTGTTCCATCAGCTGTGGTGAACCCGGTTCTTATTGACCTCCAGCTCATCCCCCTTCCTCCCAAGCCTTGCCAGTCACCAGTTGTGGCTGTTTGGTGGCCATGCAGCTTCACCTCCAAAGGATCCAGAGCCCCTGCTCCTCCCACAGACATAGGCATAGCATACGCCAGATATCCACCAAGTTTCTGGATGTCTGATACTGATCAGAGACATGACTTCTCTCCCTAGACTCCCCAGGGTCCCGAAGAGGAACACAACAGGTCTGAGGCAATACAGGGCTGTGAACTAAGCTTTCTGAGCAAACTCCACCCCTTGCATCTGCTCTGATGTCTGTCCCAGTCTCCTGTTGCACAGCCTGCTGGGCCCAGCCAGGGTAGCTACTTTCCTCATCAAAGATGGCACAAAATAATCAGTGCAGCCAGAAGCCACTTCTGCTCATGTGGTAGTGGAAGAGGCTTGCCTAGAGCCCTACTGTGCTCCAAGCTAGGGGAAACGCTAGTCTCTACTCTCCCAGGAAAGGGGTCTTGGCTGGAGCCGTCCAGCCCATTCTTGCTTGTAACTGGGGTCAGCAAGAAGCTGTGGTCTTCCGTGGGTGACATCCTGAAGGAGACCTTCTACAGGCCTACTTAACCCCTATTACATCCATTCCTTAATATACTTTTCACCTTGGGCAAATAGCGCAAATTTGAATTTTTACTCACTGATCAAATATTTACCCTGTGGGCTGCCAGTCTGGCTGCGCTTGCCTTTTCTCCACATTTGTATTAGAGGAATTAGCATTTTATTGTTGGCCTGGCTGGGTGAGGACTGGAAGATGAGAGAAGGAAGGCCAGTGGTAACAGTTCAGGAGAGTATCCACAAAGAAGGGCTTCCTTCACTTTAGTCTGGGGTCTTAGGGGAAGTGATGCTTCCCACACAAGTCACCAGCTATTTGAAAGCATTGCTTCGAAAGCCTAATTACTCCAAAAGTAAGAAGACAGCTTTCTGTACTTCTCATTATCACTCGTGCCACCTTCAGAATCTATTATCTGGTAAAATGGGTTCAAGGCTCATATCATCTTGGCCTTGCTTGATGAATTTGAGCAAACCAGGGCACCTCGGAATCTCAGTTTCCTTATACATGCTAGGCAAGCACTGTACCCCTAAGCTGTATCTCTTGCCTATTTTTATTTATTCATTTGAGACAAGGTCTCATGTAGCCCACATTAGTCTTAAACTTGCTATGTAGCTGAGGATGGTCAGCTGAATAGCTGGTCCTCCCCCTTTACTTCTCAAGCGCTGGGATTACAGGTGTGTGCCACCAGGCTCAGTTTTATGTGGAGCTGGAGAATAAATCCAGGGCTTCATGCATGCTAGGCAAGCAAGCACTCTGTCAAGTGAGCTACCCAATAGCCCCCTCAGTTTCCTTATCACCATGATGGGTACAATCTCATGACCCTTATCAGGGTTGTTGCAAGGATCAAAAGAAATACAAATGGAGACAAAGCCGTAACTATATCAAGTGCTAAATGTTGAATTGTCTATGAACAAAAACTATGGATGTTGTAAAACACAGCTTCCAAATTCTTTGCTACTCTTCCGATTAAGTTACCATAGTGTTGAGAAGAAGTGACAGTGGAGTGTTCAGCATTGAGACATCTCTATCACACACTCCAAAGCTCAGGGTCCATTACAGAAGAGGTGGCAGAAGGAATGTAAGAGCTGAAGGAAGGGAGGAGTGCTTACAGTGCTGTCTTCCAGACACAAAATGGACTTGATATCAATGACCTCACAGTGCCTGACATTACCTACATAAGACCTTCATAATAGAAGAGAAAATACGATAACATCAAAATAGAAGAGAGATGAATTGGAAAGAAGGGATTCAATGGAGGGTGAATTTGGGAGGGGGAAATTGGGCATGGTGGGTAAGAATTACCATGGTTTATTGTCTATACTTATGGTAGCTGTCAATAAAAAGTTTAAAAACAGAGTTAGAGAGATGGCTTAGCAGTTAAGCACTTGCCTGTGAAGCCTAAGGACCCCAGTTTGAGGCTTGATTCCCCAGTACCCACGTATGCCAGATACACAAGGTGGCGCATGCATCTGGAGTTCGTTTGCAGTGGTTGGAGGCTCTGGTGTGCCCATTCTCTCTCTCTCTCTCTCTCTGTCGCTCTCAAATAAATAAATAAAAATAAACAACAAAAAAAGTTTAAGGAGCCAGGCGTGGTGGCGCACGCCTTTAATCCCAGCACTCGGGAGGCAGAGGTAGGAGGATCACCAAGAGTTTGAGGCCACCCTGAGACTACATAGTGAATTCCAGGTCAGCCTGAGCCAGAGTGAGACCCTACCTCGAAAAACCAAAAAAGAAAAAAAAAAGTTTAAGGGGGTCGGAGAGATGACTTAGTGGTTAAGGCATTGGGCTGCAAAGCCAAAGGATCCTGGTTCGATTCTCCAGGATCCACGTAAGCCAGATGCACAAGGGGCACATACATCTGGAGTTCATTTGCAGTGGCTGGAGGCCCTGGTGTGCCCATTCTCTCCCTCTTTTTCTTTCTCTCTCTTTCTTTCAAATGAATAAAAAAATATTTTTAAAAGTTTAAACAAACCTAAAACAAACAACAATGACAAAAAAGAATTGGGGTGTGACCTACACAAGGCCTGCATAATAGGAAGGAAAATGATGGCATCAAAATAGCAGAGAGACTAGTTGGAAAGAAGATTCAATGGAGGGAGGATTGGAAGAGGGAAAGGGGAAGGTGGCGAGAGGGGATTATGAACATGGTATATTGTCTATATGTAAGGAAGTGTCAATAAAACGTGAAAAAAAAAGAATTGGGGTCTGTGGTCGCTGGGCTAGGGTGATGGCTCAGCAGTTAAAGGCACCTACTTGCAAAGAGTGCAGACTGGAGTTCGATTGCCCAGTACCACATAAAGCCAGATACAAAGTAGCACATGCATCTGGAGTTCATTTGCAGCAGCAAGAGGTCCTGTCATTCTCTCTCTCTTTCTTTCTGTCTCTCTCTCACACACACCACACATGTGCTCGCTCACTCTCTCTCTCTCTCTCTCTCATAAATATAATAAAATATTTTTTATTTATTTACTTGAAAGAGGCAGAAAGAGGCAGAGAGAGAGAAAGAGAGAGTGTGCGGGTATACCAGGGCCTCCTGCCACAGCAAACAAACTCCAAACTCCAGACATATGTGCCACTTTGTGCATCTGCCTTTATGTGGGTACTAGGGAATTGAACCCAGGCTTCCAGGCTTTTCAAACAAGTGACTTTAACCACTGAGCCATCTCTCCAGCCCCAGTAAAATATTTTTTTAAAAAAGCATTGGCCTGGGGCTGGAGAGATGGTGTAGCAGTTAAGCACTTGCTTGTGAAGCCTAAGGACCCTGGTTTGAGGCTTGACTTCCCAGTACCCACATAAGCCAGATGCACAAGGTGGCGCATGCATCTGGAGTTTGTTTGCAGTGGCTGGAGGCCCTGGTGCTCTCTCTCTCTCTCTCTCTCTCTCTCTCTCTCTCTCTCTGTCCCTCTTTCTCTCAAATAAATAAATAAAAATAAACAAGAAAAATTTTAAAAAGTAGGGTGGTTCAACCTTAGGGTGCTGGAGATATTAAAAAAAAAAAAAAAGCATTGGCCATCCAGCACTTGGGAGGCAGAGGTAGGAGGATTGCTTCGAGACCACCCTGAGACTATATGGTGAATTCCAGGTCAGCGTGGGCTAGAGCAAGACCCTGTCTCAAAAAACAAAACAAAAACAAAAACAAAATAAAGCCAGGCATGGTGGCACACAGCTTTAATACCAGCACTCAGGAGGCAGAGGTAGGAGGATCGCTGTGAGTTCGAGGCCACCCTGAGACTACATAGTGAATTCTAGGTCAGCCTGAGCTAGCGTGAGACCCTACCTTGGGAAACCAAAAAATAAAAATAAAATAAAATAATAAAATAAAATGAAACATTTTAAAAAGAAACTATTCATTTCATTGAGTTCCTGAATCTGACAAGAGATGAAATCTCTTGTCTGCATTTCCTTCTTTGATGCTAACAGACAGGGAAAGATGGGTTTTCTCACAACCCAGCTTTGTACTTGCAGACCGCAACATGCTCCAGGGTCCATGGAACAATGGAAGACATGACCCCTGAAGTCCTGCTTCTGTCACAGGACAGAGCTGTCACATCCCCAAGGGAAGAGGCTCTCCTCATGAGTTCTGATCCTATAAGGCTTACCAACTATTCAACCCATGAAGTCGAGGGGTGCCACAGAAAACCACAAACAACTCCTGTTGTATCTATCCCCGCCCACACACACACCCAGCTACAAGAAAAGCTCAGGAAACTTAAAAGCTTCTTATTTATGGCCCCTCCACAAGTTCATATAAACAGTAAATGGTAGCTGGGGAGAGGAGTGTCTTCAATGGAGCTGCCTACAAGTTGGGCAGGAAGCTCCAGGGACGCAGCTTTCATTAACTGCCAACCATACTAGGTTGGGATTATCGGTGATGCAGCTGTTTTTGCTTTTTTTTTCCATTTTTGTTAACTTTTTATTAAAAAAAACTTTGGGCAACTTTTATAAATATAAACAATGATCATAATCCCCTCCCACCATCCTCCCTTTTCCCTCTCCCAAATCCCCCCTCCACTGAATCCCTTCTTCTTTCCAACTAGTATCTCTTCTATTTTGATGTCATCTTTTTTTTCTCCTATCATGCAGGTCTTATACAGGTAGCATCAGCCACTGTGTGGTCATGAATATCAAGGTCATTATGTGTCTGGAAGATGGCATTGTAAGCACTCCTTCCCTTCCTTTGGTTCTTACATCCTTTCTTCTGCCACCTCATTTACAATGGTCCCTGAGTCTTGGAGAGTATGATAGAGATGTCTTACTTAGTGCTGAGCATTCAACTGTCATTTCTTCTCAGAATTTTGGTGAGTTTTGAGACACCCCAGTGGTCACCAACATCTGAAAAGAGAAGCTTCTCTAACCAAAAGTGAGAGTAGCAATAATATATGGGCATAAACATAAGTATTTAGAGGGCAAGTTGGCCAGACAAGTATAGTAGTTTCCCTCCTAGGGTTTAGGATCCCTTCCCAGAACCCACACTGCCGAGAAAGAGCTCAGTGTGGCCTGGGGGGTATGACAAGCATGTCAGTGGTAGCCTGCCAGAAATCGTCAAAATCCAGAAAATGAGCAACGTGCACCTGGGAAACAGGTTGCTGGCTGTGTGGAGCTTTCCACGTATGGATCGCGTTTCCACTTGCTGAAGCACAGCTTCCTAATTCCAGCAGTTCGTGAAACGGCACGTAGGTCCTCCATTACGTCAAACCATTCTTTCATCTGAGCATACTTTCATTCAATGATAGGTTTGGAGGGGGTTCAGTGATGGTGAGGTTTTTTAATGAATCATAAATGTGCAGATCAGATTTAGTGTTATGACTGATGTACAGAGCGCCACTGTTGTTCCTAAGCGCTGACAGCAGGAACAGCCCCCAAACAGCCCTGCCAAATGTCCCATTCCAACTCTGGAGGCATGGGGACTGCATAATTACAGGAGAGGGACAGCAGTCATTGTCATCACCAGAACATCTCAGCCAGGCATGGCATCTTTGATCCAGAGAGCCCCCTGGTGTGCCTGCCAGCTCTGGTGGGAGGAGTCGGCCCCCATCATTCCAGTAGAAGGCAGAAAAAGTCCCCCAAAGTTGGGCAGAGCAGTACCAGAGTTCCCACACTCCTCGGTCCTGAAGGCTGCAACCCACGGCTGTCCTGCTTCTTCAGAAGGCTGCTAGGATTGAGCCAGAAGGACAGGGGTGGAGAGCTATGCAGACTACACATCAGATTTTGCTAAACAACTAACAACTAATTAAACAATTCTCCACGGCTAAGGATCAGCCAGTGACTCTCCTCAAAGGCAGGGAATGGGGGCTGAAAGTCAGCATGCCAGACGAGGCGCCTGGTCACTGGTGAAACCCAGGATTGCCCAGGGCAGCTGAGAAAGCCACTACTTGGCTGTTTCCACAGCAATGAATAAAGGGATCATTACAACCATATTTGGGTTTTCACACTACCTTTCCAACCAAAGACAGAAAGGAAAGCCAGATTCCTAGAGTCTGTTGAATTCTGTCTGAGTCCCTGCAAGGTTTTCAACGGGAGTGAAGAGGGCAAAGGAGTTTAGAAGGTAGTGGCCTCAGACCCTTAGTATGCAAAGGTGGCTTTGGATCTTCCAGCACAGTAGTTGTGGCCCAGAAATGCCCATAGCCACCCATTAGTATCCATCATCGCCTCCAATACCTGCCTCTCTGTTGCCACTTCACATACAAGAACTGCCTTAGCACCACCTGCCTGACAGTGGGGAAAGTGAGGCTCAAGGGCAGCATGCTGATCAAAGGCACTGCTCTTTCCCACTGAAGCGAGCCCCTGCCCATCAGTGGACCTCCCCTTGGGCTGTACATGGGATTCCCTGGGGAGCTTTTAGAAACCCACACCCCCAAATCACAGAAGTCTGCATTCCTAGGGCTAGGGCAGAGACATCCAAACTGTGTGTGTGTGTGTGAGAGAGAGAGAGAGAGAGAGAGAGAGAGAGAGAGAGAGAGACAGAGAGAGAGAGAGAGAGAGACAGAGGGAGAGAGAGAGAGAGAGATACTGAGTATCAAACCCAGGGCCTTGCATGCTGAGCAAATGCACTACCACTCAGCTGTATATCCTCAAACCTCTTTTACTTTTGACTTTGTAACAGGGTCTCACTAAGTTGCCCAGGCTGGCCTTGAACTTGGGATCCTCTTGCCTCAGCCTCCTGAATAGTTGAGAATATGGGCCTGTGCCACCAGGCCCAGCTTACATTGGCACATTTTAAAGACTCCAAAGTATTTCTAACATAAGGTCAAGGTTGAGAAACAATGTGGTGCACCACTTTAGTAATCTCTTTCTGTCTTTCTTTCCTTCCCATCTTGCCTCCCTTCCTTCCAACAGATATACACTGTTTTGTGACATAGTAAGCCCCTGACTTATAGTGAATAAGCTAGCTTCTCTCTCTCTCTCCTATAGGATTTTCAGGGGAGTCAGGTGGAAAAGAGTGTTCTCTACAATTATCCAAAGTGACGAGATGACTCTAGCAAGAGTGAGCTTTTGAGAGGGGACAGAGTGGAGGCAGAAATTGGGATGCAATCTAGGAAGCTAAAGAATCTTCCAGCTCTGCTCACATACTCTGGAAAAGATGAAATTGGGTGGTGATTGGTCTAGGTGGGGACGTTTTAGTTTTGAAGTGGCTTCCATCTCTCCAAGGGGAAAAAGAGCCACACCAACCAAAATCGGAGCAGAGCCTCAGGCCTATAGGCCCATCCATAACCAAGGGAGTCACCCAGGGGCAACTTCTACAGGCATCCATCAAGTGCTGAAGTGGGTTTCTCCAGGCAAGAGGAGTCCTCGTCTTTGTATTAGTTACAGTTCTCATTGCTATGGCAAAATAGGTGACAAGAACACCTTGAGGGAAGAAGGGTTTATTTTGGCTTACAGTTTTAGATTAGAGTTCATCACTGCAGGGAAGCCATGGCAACAGGAGCATGAGGCAGCTGGTCACATCTCATCCACTCTCATGGAGCAAAGAACAAATAAATGTTGGTGTTTAGCTTGCTTCGTCTGCTTTATTCAGTCTGGAATGCCCAGCCCATGGAAGGGTGCTATCTACACTAAAATGGGTATTCCCACTTCAATGAACCTGATGTAGAACTCTCACAGACATTCCCAAGAGTTTTTCTCCTAGGTGGCTCTAGATCCTGTCAAATTGACAACTGAGATAAACTTTCACCCACAATCTCTATGGTCAGGAACTGAAAAATGGAAGGAGCGCCCTTTTCCTGATTCTAGAACCTTCCCTCTCACATGGAAGTCAGGGACAGTGCTGCAAATCAATTGTTTTCCAACTTAAGGATGTTCTGTGCATGCTTCTTGTATACTGCATTGAAAGGAATGTCCAACTTCTGTATTGAGATAGAGTGAATTTCTCAGGCAGCCAGCTAAAATGCTTTATTTTTAAGACCCAACATGTATGGGAAACATTAACCCCTCACTATCCAACATCAAAGAGGAAATTATTCTTTGAAAGAAATGAATTGCTAATGGAGAGAGGGAGGGGATATGATGGAGATTGGAGTTCTAAAGGGGAATGGGGGGAGGGGAGGGAAATATGCATTTTTTGTTGTAAGTATAGAAGTTGTCAATAAAAAAAAAAGAAATGAATTGACAAGAGATGCAATGCAGCTGGGCTTGGTGGCACACGCCTTTAATCCCAGCACTCGGGAGGCAGAGGTAGGAAGGTTACCGTGAGTTCGAGGCCACCCTGAGACTACATAGTGAATTCCAGATCAGCCTGGGCTAGAGTGAGACCCTACCTCGAAAAACCAAAAAAGAGAGAGAGAGAGAGAGATGCAATGCTTACTCCCTGTAAACAAAATGTGAACAAAAGGATGCCAATTTGTTTGTTTGTTTGTTTGTTTTTGAGGTAGGGTTTCACTCTAGCCCAGGCTGACCTGGAATTCACTATGTAGTCTCAGGATGGCCTTGAACTCATGGCAATCCTCCTACCTCTGCCTCCTGAGTTCTGGGATTAAAGTCGTGCACCACCACGCCCAGCTAAAAGGTGCCAATTTTGTGTGCATTTGCATGTGTGGCATGTATGTGTCTATGTATATAGATGAATGCATGTCATGTGCATGTATGCAGAGGCCAAAGGAGGAAGTCAGGTGTCATCCTCTACCACTATTCTACATTATTTTCTTTTTAAAAAATATTTTTATTTATTTATTTATTTGAGAGAAAGAGGAAAGAGAGAGAGAGAGAGAGAGAGAGAGAGAATGGGTGCACCAGGGTTTCCAGGTTTCCACTGAAAATGAACTCCAGATGCATGCGCCACTTTGTGCATCTGGCTTACATGGGTCCTGGGGAATCGAACCGAGGTCCTTAGGCTTTGCAGGCAAGCGCCTGAACCTCTAAGCCATCTTCTCCAGCCCCACATTATTTTCTTGAGACAGGGTCTCCACTGAACCTGGAGCTCACCATTTTCAGTGCTGGGATTACAAGTATACATTGCCACACACAATTTTATTTTTACTTTTATTTATTTGACAGAGAAAGAGGCGGAGAGAGAGAGATAGAAAGAGAATAGGTGTGCCAATACCTCTAGCCATTGCAAACAAACCCCAGATGCATGCACCACCATGGGCATCCAGCTTTCCATGGGTACTGGGGAATCGAACCTGGATCCTTAGGCTTCACAGGCAAATGCCTTAACCACTAAGCCATCTCTCCAGCCCAACACCCAGTTTTTACATGGGTGCTGAGGCTCAAACTCAGGTCCTCATGCTTGTTCAGTAAGTACTCTTACCCGCTAAGATATGACCCTAGCCCCTGTGTCTATTTTTATAAACAAATCTAGGCTAAGCCATATTTCATAGTTCCCTGTCCCTGAGACAAAAATGACACAATTGATGCTATCTTTATGGCCCACTCATTCAAAACATGGACAACTGGGACTTGCTGAAAGATGAGGAGGCCATCTGTGTGCCCTATCAGTGCATTAGGGTACCCCACCCTCCCATCGTCTTGGAACTCTGCTTTCTGGTTTATTCCTGTCGCCTCTTTTGCTCTGATGCCAATAACCCTTTCCTGCTACTTTGGTATCCCAGAGACCTCTCTGGCTATGCCCAAAACTGAACCCGAACTCTTAAACTTTCCCCCAAGTGGCTCCTCTTCCTCTCAAGTGCTAATACAAACCATGAAAATCAAAACAGAAAGAAAAGTAAAATCAGGAGGGATTTTATTTATTAGTGGGAGGGGGCACATGCCATGGGTGCATGTGTGGAGGTTATAGGACCACTTTGAGGTGGCTGTGCTCGGCCTTCTTTGAGACAGGTCTCTTGCCATTGTAAACAAACTGCCAGACTACAAACAAATATCAGACTAGCTAGCCCTTCTGATTCTCCTGGGTCTTCCTCCCATTGTTGTAGGCACATTGAGACCTCAGAAGCATATACCACTTTGCATCCGACTTTACATGGATCTTGGAAAATTGAACCTGGGCTGGAAGCCTTTACAAGTGAATGCCTTTAACCACTAAGACAGCTCCCCAATCCCAGGAGGAAGTTTAGAATCATTTAGTACATTAGAAGAGCATATTTAACAAGAGTAAAGAGGTTCCGATGGGGACTGGGGTGATGCTTCAGTAAATAAAGGCCTTGCTGTGCAGACATGAGTATCTTGAGTTCAGGTCACCAGAACCCACATGAAAGCCAGACACTATAGTTAGTGACTATAATCCCAGCACTTCTCCAGTAAGGTGAGAAGTGGAAAATGGAGAATTTTCCAGAAGTTTGTAGCTAGCCAGCCTGATGAATGTAGCCATGAACAATGAGAGATCCTGCCTAAAACAAAGTGGAAGGTGAGGACACATCTGAGGTTGTACTTTACTTCCATAAGTGCTCTGATACATTTACCCATACATATACCCCCACCCACCAAAAAAAAAAAAAAAAACAAGATTCCAAAGGAAAGGAATCTGAACACTTCCATGGTGAAGTACATCAGTGAACTTCACAGCAGGAAATGCCTAACATTTTTATTAGCTCTCCTTAATTGTTCTAGAAACCTGAGTTGTTTAAGTCTAAGTAACTTCTGGATAAGCAAGGTATAATGGTTCATAGTTTGTTGTTTGTTTCCGTCTGTTAAAGGCATCAATTTTGTATGCTTCCAGAAACAGGCTACAGGGCAGGGCTCCACAAGAGCTTTCCACCTCCCTTCACTTCCCCCAAGACACAGTTCCCCCAGGCTTCCAAGTTGGAAAGAGTAGCTGCCCACCCACGACCAATGTGGAAATGTGGAATAAGGCCCGTGTGTCCTCTTTCCCCTCTTCTGTTTTTTTTTTCTTTTCTCCTCCACAAGAATGGCCCCACCCCATCCCATCCCACCCACACATCCACCTGTGTTGTGTACCAGTTCAAAACCAGGGCTCAGGGAAGGGCGGGCTGAGAATAATAGAGCAGCCTTACAAATAATACTTGAGCTATGAGGAACGACTCCGACCTGGAATCCCAGCACTCAGAAGGCTGAAACAGAAGGATGGCAAATTTGAGGCCAACCTGGGCTACATAGTTGTTTAAGGCCAGTCTGGGTTACAAAACCAGATGCTATCTCAAAAAAAAAAAAAAAAAAGTAAAATGATAATAAAGTATAAGCACTTAAAAAAAAAACAAAAACAAAAAATCAGTCAGGCATGGTGGTGCATGCCTTTAATACCAGCACTGGAGAGGCAGAGGTAGGAGGATTGTTGTGAGTTCGAGGCCACCCTGAGACTACATAGTGAAGTCCAGGTCAGCCTAAGCTACAGCAAAACCCTACCTCGAAAAACAACAACAAAAATCAAAACACATATAAACACTTACTCAAGTTCAAGTTCCAGATTCCAGAGAAAAAAGGAGAGGCCAGCTCTAAAAAAAAAAAAAAAAAAAGGAGGGGCTGTCCACTGGCCTGACTTTGAATTTGAGTCACCAAACTCCAAAGATCGATGCCTAAGTCAGTACCGGCACCACCACTGACAATGTGCCAGATCCCTTTCCCAGGCTGGAAGGCGCACTCCCACCTCTTTGTAGCTCCATGAAAACGAATCAGCTATCAGAGTATGTTATGGAAAGGAGAACCAGAAGCCACAGCCAGCATGGCCACACTGGGTAGAGTTAGATACAATCTGATACTCGCTTTAGAGCTCTCAACTTCCAGCCCTTGTGCCTTTAACAGTCAAGGCGTCACACTATGATAAGCTAGGCTAACGCCCTCCTAATGTCCTGAGATGGTACCCCTGACGTTCTGCATGGGTCAGGCTAGCACAGCCCTCTCCAGGTCCAGCCTTAGATGAAAGGGAAGAAGAAAGGGTTTGGGAGATGAAACAGGATAGACCCAGCTTCGCAGATGGGGTTCTCGCTTTCCCAAGCTCTGTGGCACTCTGGTCCTTGTGGAGACTCCAAGTGCTACTTGTAAAATAAGACCCTCTGGCTTTTCCCCCACCACCTTCCAGGAGCCAGAAAGCTAGCTGTCAAACTAATGAAAGGTTCTAGATTCTTGAAGAAAGCCAGAAAGGAGACTGGGGTATGTGTCACATCTCAATGTACTTGAACATCACATCCGGTCTGATTGCTTAGTGCTGTCCCAAGAGCACACGCCCTGTTCTGAGCTGCAAAGTCCTCCCTGATCTCATGGAAGCTGCAGGAGAGAAACCTGGCAGGGTGGCTTACCCACAGCCATGGCCTGCTCTTTGACCTCCTGGGCAATGAGTTCCCACAGGAGCTCTGGAAAGAGGCAAAAAGATGTATGTGGTTGAAGGTGGGAGACCTTTCTCCATTTATTAAAAATCTTTTGTGTGCCATAGAATAAGTCCTGTGTTGTCTAGCTTGACTCTCCCCTTCTCCCCGCCCCGCCACACTCAACTTCTTCAGGCCCTGTGAGCTGAAATGCTTCAGTTAGTCCATGAAACCAAAGACCCTCCTTGGCTTTTCACTGGCTCTTGGTTTCATTTATGCGGCCATCATAATTAGACAGTGTGGCCTGAGGTGTCTGCTCCAACTCTCCATGGCCCTGTTGTGCCTCAGAGGACTCACACGCTGTGCCAGGCTGGAAGAACAGTCTGGAAGGAAAGCCCGTTGTCAAACAAATCATCATTCTGAGAACACAAAGCCGCAGAGACGCTCAGGGTGCTGCTGACACTCGGCCGGCAGCATCAGGGAGTCATGTCTCCTGTGTGGCACCAAAGCTCCAAGTTTGGAGACAGAAAGCTGGCTGGTGGCCAGCAGTGGCGGTGGCAGACACCTTATCTAAACAAAGGGAGAGGGCATGGAGTGCTAGAGAAAGGAGTGGATGGACGCTGCGTGGGTGGTTTCATGTTGCAATTTTTTTTTCTTTTGTGGCTCTTGTTTTCTTTTTTTTATCTATTCAGTTTTGTAGTATTCAACAGCCAGGCGCTTGCCAAAACCTGGCAGCGATACCCACCCTGCCGTTTCCAGTCCAAACGGCTCCTGTCAACTTTTACAACCCTGCACTAAAACTCCAGGCACGTCTCTTATTGCCAGCGCCAGGTTATTTATTTACCCAGCCTGTCTGGCCTCCCATTTTTCACGTGTGTGTTACCCTGCAGTTGCTTCGACTTCCCTCCGGCCCTTAAAATGCCAGTAAACGCCCAGTCCAATTTAGAACTCTTCAGGCGCCTGCGCTGCCTAATGTCATTTTCCTTTCTGTTCAGCTTTGGACCCGAAGGAAGAGGAAGACTTCTGTATTGTGAAAATTGCTCTCTTTCGCTGGAATCCATTGTTACTAATAATAGTCTCACCAGACATGCCCATCAAAGGGCTCACATGGCCCCTGCCTGCAGGGGTGGGGTGCACACAGGCATGACTCAAAGGGGACATGGCTGGCCCAGGTCAATGGGTGAGGGCCACAGCTACAGCCACTCCATGTTCTGGAACCTTCCCTGCTCGCATTCTGGAACTGAGGCTTTCATTCTTTAATCCTTTACACAAACAGTGTGTGTGCATGTGGACCCGTGTGTGTGTGTGTGTGTGTGTGTGTGTGTGTGTGGCTTTGAAATCACCCCCACAAAAGGGGGGTTTCATGGTTGAGCCTCACCCGGTGCAATGCAGAATATATTATTTCTTTCAGAGCGTGGCTAGCAGATCTCCACGTGAATCACAGATCAAACGCAGCCCACAGAAACAATGGTAGGAAGCATAACCAGAATGAATCAATTCCTTGATCCTGCTATACCAAAAAATTAAAGCAGAGCACTCCTGGGGTTTTTAACCCAGATAAAACTTCAGCCATGGCCGTGTTTCCCGTGTTCCTGCATTGCTCCTTTCGGATCCCTTTTTCTGCGGATGAAATGTGGGATATGGAGTGAGCAGTGTCAAGTCCTGCTGGTCCATCAAGGCTTCTAGAAAATGACATCTGCTGCCCTCATCACACATATGCACATACACACGTGCACGCACACACACAAACACACAGAAACCATGGGCTTTTCTTTACCTTTCCCCTAGAACCAAACAAGGATAGGCTCTCCCATGTGTTCCAACAGGGCAAAAAGGAGAAAGCAGAAAGGCTCTCTCACACGAACATCAGCTCTTAAAGGAAAATTTCTCAAAGCAAAGAAACTTGTAGTTTCCAGCCTGAAACTTGTTCTCTATCTGCAAGTGGTGATACAGCCCCTTCACTCCCAAAGATCTATTTAAATATGTAGGTGGTCTGGCTCGAATTGGCTGGGTTTTATGTCGGCATTGACCCCAGGCTGACCCCAGCCCTGAGGATCCCTGATGGCTCTGCTGGCTGAGCACTGGAGGGTGGAGCTGGCTTGTGAAGGCAGCCAACCTACTCCCGGCCTACTGATGGGCCACTAAGGCCACCCTGTCAGGCTGGTCAGCTGCAGCTATGTCCTCTCCTGACCTCTGCTCTAATCCCAAGGATGCTCTTTATTTAGACACCACAGTCCAGTCTGATCCTCTAGTCCCAGATTCACCGACTGGAGATGAGCCAGGCATGGCCACAGGCTGGCTCCAGAAGGCTCCCCCAAGGAGACCACAGAGGCCTGAGGAAGCAGGCCTGGCCCAGGAAGGCTGTGGCTGAGCTGGACTAGAGAATGCATGCATGTCTGACTTCCCTTGGCCTGAGTTCGGATTATAGCTATGTCCACAGCTCTGACTTAGGCTATGGGGAAACAGGAAGATGCTAGAATTGTTGTCTAGAGTCTTCAGAGGATGCATGGCCCTAAGGCACTATGATTTGGGTCCAAAGAACCTGACTGCAGCTCTTACTTTCAGCTACTGAGCGTGTGGTCACATGGCATGGCATGAGGCACTAACACAGACCATACTGAGGGCTGCTGGGACACTTCAGATGTTACCAGGTATAGGGGCTGGGATCATCCTGTTTTTAAAAATATTTATTTATTGGGGGCTGGAGAGATGGCTTAGCGGCTAAGGCGCCTGCCTGCTAAGCCTAAGAACGCTGGTTCCAATGTCCAGCGGTTCCAATCTCCAGGTCCCACGTTTAGCCAGATGCAAAGTGAGGCAAGGGCGCAATGCCGCACTGGCCCACAAGGGGGCACACGCATCTGGATTTGGTTCACAGCAGCTGAGAGACTGCTGGCGTGCCCATCTCTGTCTCCCTCTCCCTCTCTGTCTATCTCTCTCTGTCTCTCTCTCCAAAAATAAATAAATAAAAATAATAAAAATATTTATTTATTTGTTTGGGAGAAAGAGGCAGAGAGAGAGAGAGAGAGAATGGGCGCGCCAGGGCCTCCAGCCAATGCAAATGAACTCTAGACACATGTGCCCCCTTGTGCATCTGGCTTACGTGGGGCCTGGAGAATCGAACCGGGATCCTTTGGCTTTATAGGCAAATGCCTTAACAATTAAGCCATCTCTCCAGCCCCATCCTCTTTTTTAAAACCATTTATTGACAACTTCCATATAGACAGACAATGTACCATGATCATAATCCCCTCCTACTACTCTCCCTTTCCCCCCTACTAAACCCTCCTCCACTGAATCTTCTCTTCTTTCCAGCTAGCCTCTCTTTCTATTTTGATGTCATCATTTTTTTCCTCCTATTATTCAGGTCTCATGTAAGGTCATGAATATCAAGGTCAGTCTGTGTCTGGAAGATGGCATTGTAAGCAGTCCTTTCCTTCCTTGGGCTCTTATATTCTTTCTGCCACCTCTTCTGAAATGTTCTCTGAGTCTTGGAAGGTGTGATAGAGATGTCTCAGTGCCAAATACTCCACTGTCACTTCTCAGCACTATGGTGACTTTTGGGTCATCCCAGTGGTCCCCAGCATTTGAAAAGAGAAGCTTCTCTGACCAAAAGTGAGAGCAGTGTTATTATATGGGCATAAACATAAGTGCTTAGAGGGCAGCTTGATGGGTATTATATATCAATTTAGCCAGACAACAGTAATAGTTTCCCCCTTAGGACTTAGGACCTCCCCAGCCATAGGCTTTTGACTGGATTTTCAGTACCAGGCAGAAATTCCCTCCCATAGAGCAGGCCTCCAGTCCAATCACAGAGCAGCTGGTTTCCCCCATTACAGACATACCACTATTGCACCAGTTGGCACATTTGGCCTGGCTGGTCATCCATAAAGCTTACAGGGTCCAATGCAACTTAATACTGTTGATGATTTCTCTCTCCCAAAAGACCACATGCTGCACAGTTCTTTCCAGCATTCTGACAGCGAGGAGGTTTCTAGCTCAGCTCTAGCTTGATTTCTCAGTGAGCTGCAGCCCAAATATGTGGAGTCTTCAGCAATAGCGTCTTACCATCTAATTCTGATGGGAAACAAAAGCCGTGGCAATGATCTGTAATGTTTTGAGGGTATCAGGGACCTCCATGACCAACAACTCACTGGAAGGTATCGCATCCCTGGGACTAAATTTTTTGTTTGTTTATTTCAAGGTAGCCCAGTCTGACCTGGGGTCTTGTCTTGAACTCACATCGATCCACCTAGCTCTGCCTCGGATTAAAGGAGTGAGCCACCACACCCAAATTGATCATCCTATATCAATGGATCCTCCTAACAAGCTAGCAAAGGAGGGGACAAGGCAGGCTTTATCTAGGTCTCACTGATGAAGACATGGAGGTAATGAGAAAATGGTATCCTTTTCCTTCTTCTTTTTTTTTTTTTGTTTGTTTGTTTTTCGAGGTAGGGTCTCTTTCTAGCCCAGGCTGACCTGGAATTTGCTACTAGTCTCAAGTTGACCTCCAACTCACTGCAGTTCTCCTACCTCTGCCTCCCAAGTGCTGGGATTAAAGGAGTGCACCACCACGCCCGGCTAGAAAATGGTATCTTATTCAAGGTAGCCTGGTGGCAGAGGCTGGACAAGAATAAGGGTCACCCAAGCCGGGCGTGGTGGCGCACGCCTTTAATCCCAGCACTCGGGAGGCAGAGGTAGGAGGATCGCCATGAGTTCGAGGTCATCCTGAGAATACATAGTTAATTCCAGGTCAGCCTGGACCAGAGTGAAACCCTACCTTGCAAAACCAAAAAAAAAAAAAAAGAAGAAGAAGAAGAAGGAGGAGGAGGAGGAGGAGGGGGGTCACCCAAAGCCTGGAGCTGCTTCTCCTCCATGAGCCCTTGGGCCTACCTGCTACCCTCTGAATAATTCTAAGCAGGTGGAAAAGAAAGCTCACCTCCCTGCACATACCTGCTGAATCAGGCCTCCTTGCCACACAAAGGCAGCCCATTCCTGTCCCCTTCCTAACTCTAAGGGCTAGCTTTCAGACAAACGCTGAGGCCCAGGCCACACTGGAGCATGGACACCCCTCCCAGAGAAAAGGGAGTCAGGGACATACAACATCTGTCAGTGACTCACCTCAGAACTCTGTCAGGCCTCTGAGCCTCAGATTTCTCTGAACTGGGAACAAGACCACCATTCCTTGAGGATCTGTGGTATAAAACAGCAAACCTGTGCAGAAATGCTCACAGTGAGGGGCAACTGCAAAACACTCTCCCCTGCGTGGCCTCAGGGAGGCCTCTGGCATAGCAGTGCTTCAGGGACACCACACAGTAGACAGAAAGGAAAGGCCAGATTAATCTGTCACCACATGGGTTCTGGGGAACTCTTCACCCTTCCCAGAAAGCTGAGACAGCCAGGGAACCAAAAGTTTTGAGTTCTGACACTCACTCTCTCTCTCTCTCTCTCTCTCTCTCTCTCTCTCTCGCTCATTCCCTCCCTCTCTCTTGCTCTGTGCTGTCATTTACACTGTAGTGCTACCCTTCTTTACCATGGAACCAGTAGAGGCCTGACTTCCCCAGAACCTCCTCCTCCTTTTTGTAATCTGTTTCCCTCACTCCCTCACTGGCCTCTCCTGGGAACACATATACTTTAAAAATCACAGGCCAGGGCTGGAGAGATGGCTTAGCAGTTAAGGTGCCTGCCTCCTAAGCCTAAGAACGCTGGTTCCAATATCCAGGTCCCACTTTTAGCCAGATGCAAAGTAACACAAGGACGCAATGCTGCACTTGACCACAAGGGGGCGCATGTATCTGGATTTTGTTCATAGCAGCTGAGAGGCTACTGGCACGCCCATCTCTGTCTTCTTCTCCCTCTCTCCCTCTCTCCCTGTCTCTCTCTCAAAAACAAAAATCACAGGCCAGAGAGTCCCCACGTCAAGCTCTGCTTCTCGAATGTTCTTATCTTAAGATACTATGTTAGATTCTAGGGAAGGAAATCTTGCAAAGATTGGCCCTTGTCCTTTAAGAGCTTCCAGTCTGGAAGTGAGGCACTTTATGTACCACGGTGAAGCTCTGCTTGGCCCACCTTGAAGCACAGGATAGGGGCCATCTGCAGAGTGTGTGGAACATGGGATGATTCGATGGGCAAGGGTGAAAAGTCACAGGGCCCCATCACAACAGGCATGGCGAAGGCTTTCTCAAGAAGTCAATGAGGGCTGTGGAAGGTTTAAAGAGATCCAGGTTTGTTTCTAAGAGTTGCCAGTAGCTGTAGAGTGGGATTTGAGAGGGGCAGTGTGGGCAGGAGGCCGATATTTGAACATGGTGACCTTTTAGGGACCTTTCAACATTAAAGTTCTAGAAGTCTCCAAGGAAGATAAGGACAGCTTAGGACATGGAGAAGAAAGACAAGTAGAGGCTGTCTGCTTAGTAGGGCAAACAGATTCAGCAGCAGGCACAGTGCCCTCCCCCCTGGGTGCTGAGTCAGCTCTTTCCATACAGCCTCACTCCAGAACCATGTTCACTTAGGCTAGATACATAGACAGACCCTGAGCAGCCTGAAAGTTCTGGAGTCTGGCAGATAGGGCAGGAGGACTGACCAGGACAGGTGACAAAACACACGGAGCATCTGTATTTGCTCTGCAGGATATGT
Source organism: Orientallactaga sibirica (assembly GCA_036365145.1). Taxonomy (NCBI): domain Eukaryota; kingdom Metazoa; phylum Chordata; class Mammalia; order Rodentia; family Dipodidae; genus Orientallactaga; species Orientallactaga sibirica. The sequence continues at coordinate 3,142,215 of JAEOAD010000372.1, forward strand.
GTACCCTTAGAGGCCTGTGCCCCTGCCTCAGCTCAACCTGAGTTCCTCCCCACCTTCTCCCCCAGCTGTCTCAAGTGGGGTGAGCCAGGATGAGGGATATTCTGTCCTAGTCAGTGGCTTGGCTTGAGAGGCTTAGCTTGAGGTCCACACCCAAGTTTCCCTCACAGACTCTCAGATGGGTCTTGCTGTAAGTCTTTTGGCAAGGCCATTCTATGAACTTTTCTCCAGGGTGTCTGGACCTCTCTTGCCAAGCACTGTTTGCCAAGCTGCCACAGGGGTCAGAGCAGAAGATGCCCAGAACCCAAAGTCCAGGAAGATAAGGACATGTTTGTCAGGGTTCTAGGAACAGCTGGAGGCCATCAGGTTCAGGATAGACCCAGGCTGCCTGGGATGGGTCAAGGAACCTGGCTCCCTGGAGGGGCTCTGCGAGTCTGGTGAGCAGCACCCTAACCTTCCATACTCCTTTTTCTGTCTGACTTCCTCTTCTCTAACTTCCTAACACTCCGTAGAAAAAGTCAGTTTCTAGGATTTTTTTAAAATTTAATTTATTTATGAGAGAGAAAGAGGCAGGTAGAGAGAGAGGGAGAGAGAGAGAGGAAAAAAGGGGGGGCATGCCAGGGCATCTAGCCACTGTAAAAGAGCTCCAGACACATGCACCACACATGCATCTGGGTTATGTAGATACTGGGAAATCAAACCTGGGTCCTTATGCTTTACAGGCAAATGCCTTAACCACTGGGCCATCTCTCCAGCTCAGGTTTTGTTGTTGTTGTTGCTATTGTTTGTTTTTCATTTTACTTTTGTTTTGCAGTGCTGGGGATTAAATCCAGGGCCTCACATGGTAGGCAAGCACTCCACCACAGAGCCATATTCCAGCCCCAAGGAGCCAGCTTTAATTCCTTTCTATGTCAATCCACTGTCAGAGAACGGCAAGCAAATGAGGAGGAGCAGGAGGATGGGGGTTGGGCAGGAGTCAGAGTCTCTATGATGCAGTTTTTTCTGGCTCCTGCCCCTCAGGAGTTCACAGTCTAAAGGGGGAAACAGATACTATAGTCAGGACCACCCACCATGCAATCAGATATGGTGGCTAAGTGCCAGCTAAGCTTAGTAACAGAGGGGGAGTGCTTTGGGGGAAGACCAAGTAGCTAGCGTACAGCACCTGCCTTGCCGCACTCCGCACTCCGCACTCTGTCAAGCCACTCCGTCCTTTGCACAGCTCCATTTTACAGATCAAGAGGAGATGGAGTACCTTGCCCAAGGTCACACAAGTAGAAGACAGATGTATGCTAAGAGCCCTGGCTCCTTAACCACCAAAATCAGACAAAGGGAATAATGACATCTCTTTGGTCTTTGAAGCTATATCTGTAAGTGCTAAGAAGCACACAGCCCTGGGTCTAGTGGACCTACAGCCGTCATGAGAGACCTTGGGCAAGCCCTATGCCCTTGCTAAGCCTGTTTCCTGGCCAGTAAAATGGGGAGAACAACAGTGCCTCCCCTTCCTCTTGAGCTATGGGGAGAAATAAGGAACCTAGAAGTATAAGGGCGGGTGTGGTCTCAGTCCAGAGTTCACATAGAGCAGATGCCCACCAGTGTTGTACCACTGGGCTCCATTTTCGTAGGCCTTTCAGACCCACAAGCCCCTTTCATACTCATTCATTTGACTTGGTACAAATGAGCCAGTTGGGGCTATGGGACCTTATACAGGCACCTTGAAGAATAGGGACTTCAGGAAGGCCCTACGAAGGGGGAAACACATCTCTCTCTTCAGGAGAAGGACCAGGTCCCCAAAGTACTTCCGCCAATCTCCCCACCCTGGCTCCATCATCCCTGATTCCTGAGCATCACACCACTCCATGCCTCAGGGACGGTCCAAGGCTGCACAACCCTAGCATTTAAGTACCAGGGGCCCCAGTTAGCTTATCTCCAGATGAAGGCCCTGAATGTGAGGTTAAAGACAAGGGACAGGCCCCCTGGGCTGCAGGGGAGAGAGGAGCCTCCCGCACTCCATCCTGAGCAGTCACAGAGCCAGCCTGCTCTCCTCAGGAAAGCATCCTCCCCCACCCCCTGCAGGGAGATTTGCAGATGGCTCCCTGATGTGACTGAGGGCCCTCCCTGGCTGGCAGCCACCAGCCTCACATGCAATTAAGGGAAAATAATGTGTAAAGGAGAGCTGGATGCTGTGCTGAGCTGCTGTGCGTAGGCCAAAGCCAGTTCCCACTTGCGCTACAATCATGAGCTGCTCCTACCTCTGTAACCTTGCAGAATTGTGACCCCATGCTGGGGGACACAGCACCTCTGTCACTTGACATGGGTACTTTTTTGCCGAGAGCACCCTTGCCCCCTCTCTCTGTTTTTGGTGGGGCAGGGAAATGAGACAGAGTCTTGCCCTGCAGGCAGCCCAGGCTGACCTCCAATGGGTACTGGTCCTCCCAGGAACCTAATCTATTGGTGTGTGTGTGTCACTACTCTCTGCCTCCCCCTCTTTGCTGAGACAGAGTCTCACTCTAGCCCAAGCTGACCTGGAACTCACTCTGTAGCCACAGTCTGGCCTTGAACTCACAGCAATCCTCCTACTTCAGCTAACCAAGTGCTGGGATTAAAGGCGTGTCCCACCATGCCTGGCTTCGCCTTCTTTTATCTGCTGGAAATATCTTCTTCCAGCCCCATCTCATCCATGACATTTTGATGAAACCCACCTCCATATCACACAAGAGCACAAACACCTACTCACACGTGTGCACATACAGGTTAAAGTTGATCTTCCTCTCCTGGCGCCCCCTTTGTGGCACGAATACACCTTTACTGCAGAGAGTACAGGGTATTACACATTTTCTTTCTTTCACTCTTAGCCCCCAGTTCCAGTTGCCTTCTGCTATGTAACATATAACCTGAAACCTGGCTACCTGGTTTCAGCAGGACCTGATGGAGACCACTGCTCCACTCACCATCAGCTGGAACGGGATGGACCACAAGTCGTCCTTCAGCTGTGGAGAATCATGCCAGCAGTTGACTGGGATCTTAGCTAGGGATGGAACCAGAGCCCATATATGGCCTCTGTGAGTAGCATTTGGGCCCCCTCTCAGCATGGTAACCCATAGGTCCTGAGAGGGAGCACCCCAGAAAGATCAGACAAAAGCACCAGTTCCCTTTATGATTTCGCCTCGGATGTCACCACCAACACCATGGGTCCATTGATCCCAAGGCCTCGCCGATCGTACATCTCAATAGATGATGTTACCATCTAATTGGACTGACTGGGGTGTGGTTCAGCACAGTGGCCTCAGTGCCAACAAAAGGGTGGATGGCCTAGAGAGATGATTCAGTGGATAACATACTTGCCACCCAAGCTAGAGTACCTGAGTTGGATCTAGACCCCATGTCAAAAGCCAGAAGCTGGGCTGGAGAGATGGCTTAGCTGTGAAGATGCTTGCCTGCGAAGCATAAGGATCCAGGTTCGATTCTCCAGGTTCCACGTAAGCCAGATGCACATGGTAGCGCATGCATCTGGAGTATATTTGCAGTAGCTAGAGGCCCTGGTGTGCCCATTCTCTCTCTCTCTCTCTCTTTCTCTAATAAATAAATAAAAAATAAAACCTTTTTTAAAAAAAAAAAAAAAGCCAGAAGCTATGATAGGTTTCTGTAATTCCAGCACGCTGGCTGGTGCTGGGTTCCAGGTGCGCCCAGCAAAGAATGGCAGAGAGAGACTCCAGAGTGAGAAACCCTGCCTCGAGTTAGGTGGACTGGGAGGACCCACCTGAAGGTTGTCCCGTGGCCTTCACTTGCACACCGTGGCACACATGCACCTGCATTCACGTGTTCAGAGCCAGGTCAGTAATATCTGGGTTTTGAGTCCCTCTTCTCCCTGTGGTTGGGGAGGGAGGGCTACCTGGGCTCTTAGGCCTGCCCCAGTTCCCCGAGCTGGTATGGTGGAGGCATTCAAGGTCGTCAGCATTCTCCTCAGCTTTCTAAGTGCTTCTTCTAGTCTGCCTGGCCACTTCCGCCTGGGCCCAACCAGAGCTACGTGCCCTGGGTCTGCCCTGCCCTGCCCTCCAACTTGCTGTCAGACCTCCATGGGTCAGCTTGTTCTGAGGTCCCTTGACTGTCAGATCTCCCCACAGGCTCCAAACCTGCCCCCAAACTGCCAGGGCCAGTGCGGGGTCAGAAAGAGAGCAATGAATGGGGACCTGATGGGTCTCAGTCCAAACACAGGCTCATGTTGACATGACCCAGGGCGCAGAGCCTCCTGGCAGGCGTGTGGGCAGATGAAAGCGAATCTCCTCGGCGAGGGACAAAGTGGCTCCGTGGAGACTCTCCAAAATGGCGGCTTCTCTTCTCTGCCTCTCCCTCCCTTAGCTTCTCAGGCCCCAGGAACCCCAGCAGGTCAGCCCAGGACGTTCTGGGCTCCGTAAGTCAGAACTGGGGTGGGAGCCGGAGGAGATCATCAGTTCTTTTTGCCCTGGCCAAAAAGATAGCAGAGCAACATAATTCAACTCCCATCTTAGCAAGAGGGAGAGGGGATATGATGGAGAGTGGAGTTTCAAAGGGGAAGGGGGGGAGGGAGGGAAGTACCATGGGATATTGTCTACAATTAAGGAAGTTGTCAACAACAAAAAAAAAATTAAAAAATATTTATTAGATGCCGGGCGTGGTGGCGCACGCCTTTAATCCCAGCACTCGGGAGGCAGAGGTAGGAGAATTGCAGTGAGTTCGAGGCCACCCTGAGACTACATAGTTAATTCCAGGTCAGCCTGGACTAGAGTGAGACCCTACCTCGAAAAACCAAAAAAAAAAAAATATATATATATATTAGAAAGAGAGAGGGTGGAAATCAGTGCACCAGGGCCTTTCGTGGCTGCAAACGAACTCCAGATGCATGCACCACTTTTTCTGGCTTTACATGGGTGCTGGAGAATCAAACCAGGGACTGCAAGCTTTGCACACAAGTGTCCTTAAAGGCTGAGCCATCTCTTCAGCCTGCAACATTTCTTTCTTTAAAAAAAATCTTTTGGCCTAGGGAAATGGCTTAGCGGTTAAGGCATTTGCCTGAGAAGCCTAAGGACCCAGTTTTGATTCCCCAGGACCCACATTAGCCAGATGCACAAGGGGGCACACGCTTCTGGAGTTCGTTTGCAGTGGCTGGTGGCCCTGGTGCGCCCATTCTCTCTGCCTCTTCCCCACCCCCTCTCTCAAATAAATAAATAAATAAAACTGCAAAAAATCTTTTTATTTATTTGTGAGCAGAGAAAGAGAAAGAGCAAGTATGGGTAGTCCAGGTGCATGAATGACTTTGTGCATCTGGGTTTACGTGGGTATTGGGGAATTGAACCCTGGGCCAGCAGGCTTTGTAAGCAAGCACCTTTAGCCACTGAGCCATCTCTCCAGCCCCCATCTTAGCATTTCCAAAGCCATCTACATTTTTTAGTTTGTTTTGGTTTTGGTTTGTTTGAGGCAGGATCTCACTCCAGCCCAGGCTGACCTGGAACTCACCCTTTAGTTCATACTGTTCGTGAACTCATGGCTATCCTCCTATCTCAGCCTCCTGAGTGCTTGCCTTACAGGCATGAGTCACCACATCCAGCTTTTGGGGGTTTTTGCATGCATATGTGCATGTGTATGGTAGGAGTATGTGTGTATACATGTTAGTATATTGTGGGTGCAGGTGTGTGCACATGCATATGGAGGCCAGAGGTCAACATTGGGGGTGAGAGAGCATCTTCCTCCAGTCACTCGCTCTCTTTCTAGCCCTGGTTGACCTGGGACTCACTCTGTAGTCCGATGCTGGCCTTGAACTCACAGTAATCCTCCTACCTCAGCCTCCTAAGTGCTGGGATTAAAAGGCATGTGCCACCATGCCTGGTTTCCAGTTAACTCTTTTTTTATGGCTTTTTCAAGGTAGGATTTGGCTCTATCCCAAGCTGACCTGGAATTCATTTAGGCTCAGGGTGGCCTTGAACTCACAAGCGCTCCTTCGACCTCTGCCTCCAGAGTACTGGGATTAAAGGTGTGTGCCACCAGGTGCAGCTTCCAGTTAACTCTTGCAGCGTGGTCCAGCCTTTAATCCCAACTCGGGAGGCTAGAAGGAGCTGAGAGTTCAAGGCCACCCTGAGACTACATAGTTAATTCCAAAGCCTGGACCAAAGTGAAACCCTACCTCGAAAAACAATAGCTTAAAACAACTGCTATTGGGCTAGAGATATGGTTTAGTGGTTAAGGCACTTGCCTGCAAAGCCTAAGGACCCAGATTTGATTCCCTAGTACACACATGAGCCAGATGCACAAAGTGGTGTATATGTCTGGAGTTCATTTGCAGCAGCTGAAGGCCCTGGCACACCCAATCTCTCTATCTGCCTCTCTCTCTCTCTCTCTCTCTCTCTCTCTCTCTCTCTCTCTCTCTCTCTCACACACACACACAAATAAAATAAAAACAACCACTGTATTTTTTACCTCTCATGACAGTAGGGGTCAGAATTTGGGTCAGGGTTCATTTGAGTGTTTCTTTAGTACTACCCAACACTGACTGGGTGCTACCATTTGTCCAGGAAGTGAGCTGGTGGGGAGCATTCAAAATGGCTTCACTCCTGTGCACTGGGTATCTTGGCAGGAGAACCTGGGGGGAGGCTAGCACAACAGATCCTCTCTCTCTTTCTAAGTGAAATCATAACCTCCTCATGGGGTCTTTCTAGCTGTGTTGTCCAATTTCTGACATGGTGACCCTGGGCTTCAAGAGACCAAAGCAGAAGCTGACAAATTGGCTTTGAAAAGGCAAGGCTGACACACATAGCATCATGCATGTCTTCCTCCATGAGTCAAAACAGCCAGAGCTCAGCCCTGACTCGGAGAATGGGTAACAAACCCCATATCTAAATGGAGGACCCATCAAAGGTCTGGGGTCCACTTGAACCTGACAGAGCCAAACAACCTTCCTACCTAGGGTACAGCCAGCATCCTGAAAGCTCTGTTGCCTCCCCCAAGCAGTTCTTCCACTCAGGGCCAACTCCATAATTCACTCCAGACTGAGCTGTTTGTGAGCTTAGTTGTATTGTCCAAAATTCATATGCTGAACCTGTGGGACCTCAGAATGTGACTGGTTTTGGAGATACAGTCTTTCTTGAAAGGGGCAATGAAATGAAAATGAAACAGTGAGGGTGGATGTTAATACAGTGTGATGGGTGTCCTTATCCAAAGAAAGTTACATACACATATGCCAAAGGGGCTCTGTGCCAAGAGGAATGGCCATGTGAGGACCCAGCAAGGTGGCCAACCACAAGCCAAGAGGCTTCAAGAGGAACCAACGCTACTGACAACTTCGTCTTGGACTTCCGGTCTCCCGGGAAACAATAGTCCATGGCTCAGCTGCTTGGAGGGCTGGATCAACACGGAAGCAAGGTCCATCCCTACAGAGGCTGGGCTTTGGAGGGCCACGCAGGCATGGCTGAGGTGTGTGGCTGCCTGCCTGGCCTTACTATAGCCACCATCCCAGGGTTAGCGTTGGGAAGGCGTCACGTGTTAGAGACATTCTTGAAGGAACAGAGGAAGGATGTAGGTCTGAGATTTAGCATCTAGTTATCAGCTGGAATGACAGATGTTTCTCACATGGGCCACGGTAGGCTCATCTGTAGCTTCTCTCCTCTTGGCAATTTCCACAGTATTTTGCACACTTCTGGCCTCTATTTCTCTCCCCTGCCCTTGACAGGGTGTGGTCCATCCTAAGGCAAGGCAGTCACCTATAACAAATAAGTGTTATAGAAGGTAGGATGTGACACGTAGAGCAGTGATTGTTACTGTCATTCTTCTGCAGGTAAGCTAGCCATGATCACCCAGGCCCAACCCCTGTCCCACGCAACCCCTTGTCAGTGTGCCCATGCTCATCCACTGTGCTTGGTTAAAGTTCTCTGTATCTGGAGGAATAAACAGAGTACCACCAAGATGACAGCTCTGGTGAGAACTCGGCCTCCAAGGGACAGATCCCAGCATCTGAGCCACCAGCCTTGGCCTTCTACTTCCACCAGAAGCAATCCTACACAAACCAGACTGTCTTGGAATCCCAGGCTAAGAGAAGAGGGCTCTTTCAGAGATGGGGTGGCGCAGGGCCATCTCTGCTGCTGGCTGGGGAGAGGGAGTTGGCAGAAGATGAAGTTTTTGCTCACGTCACACTTTCCAGAAGCATGATGGGCCCCCAGGGAGCAGAAATGGAAGCAGGCCAACCATGAAACTGACAAGTAGAGGCTCGAGGTTCCCAAGCTCTGATAGGGAGCTCAACCTGGCAGAGCCTCAAGACAGAATCCGGTTTCCCTGGCTTCAGTGGAGGATGCTTCACTGTATAAGGTCAAACGGAGGCTTAGGAAGTGAGGTGATAGATTCAAGATCACATGGCTGGTAAGAAGCAGAGCCCGGATTCAATGCCAATCTCCCATAAACTTTCTGTGCCCTTAGAGTCTTCCTTGTGCAATGCCTCCAGGATAATAAGGCCCAGGCGTGGCAGGGGATGAAGCGTGATTCTAGACTAACTGAAATACATTTTAACACAATACCAGTATAGAGTCGCATGGCACGTTAGCTAGGCATGGTGGCCCATGTCTGGAAGCTGAGCACTTTGGAGGCAGAGGTAGTAAGATAACATGTTCCAGGCCAACTGGGACTACAGAACAATTTCCGGGCCAGCCTTGGGTACATAATGAGACCTTGTTTCAAAAAAAAAAGTGGCGGGTGGGGGGGAGGGGAGTAGGCCTAGGAAGATGGCTCAGTGGTTAAAGGCACTTGATAGGAAGCCTGACAGCCTGGGTTCAATTCCCTAGCACCTGCATAAAGTCAGACACAAAGTGGCATATGTGTACGGAGTTCATTTTCAGTAGCAAAAGACCCTGGTGTCCCCCCACCCCAGTCAAATAAATAAATACTAATAAATAACAAAGGTGGCGTACGCCTATAATGCTAGCATAGGGAAGGTGGAGATAAGAAATCCCTAGGGCTCACTGGCTAGCTAGACAAGCAGAATTGGTGAGCTCTGAGTTCAGGGAGAGACCCTGTCTCAACAAATGGAGAATGAAATTGGGAAATGCCTGATATCCATCTCCAGCCTTCACATGTATGCACACACATGTGCCCACACACATATGAACATACATACACTTGTGCATACCACCCACATGTATGCATGCAAAAAATAAAGGGCTGGAGAGACAGTTCAGTGGTTAAGTCACCTGCTTGCAAAGCCTAATGACCCAGGTTCAATTCCCCAGTATCCGTGTATCGCCAGATGCACAAAGTGGCACATGCATCTGGAGTTTGTTTGCAGCGACTAGAGATCCTGGCACGCCCATACTCTCTCTCTCTCTCTCTCTCTGTCTATATCTCTCTACTTGCAAGTAAATAAATAAACTATTACAATAAATACAAATTCATATACAGTTTGTAACATTGGAGAATTTCTTAGTAATCTCAGTTTATGTCCAAGCTCATAGGCTTCTCTCCTTTGGTCCTTTCCTTCCATACTTGCAGACTTCACTCTAGAAAATTCCATCTTCACTACCCCATCCAGCCTGAGCCTGGATCAAGGCCCAACAAGGCTCATTGAAGTATCTTCACAGGACTGGAGGGAGACTCTGCTGCCTCTTCTGCCTTCCTGTGTTTGCACGTCTGACACTAGGAAAGACACTGCCAGGCAGAGCAAACGTCTCCCAGGACAGATGCACATATTGAGGCCCACACTGGTGAGGTGGCTTGTCCAAGGCCAAAGAACACAATGTTGGAGATTCAGGACTAGCCCCTGAGCATGGTTATGACTTGCTCTTGCTCTTGCTCTTGCTCTTGCTAGCTTGGTCCTTGTTACTGTCTCATGAGTTGCACCTATAGGACGATCTTTGGCTGTGATAGCAACAGGAAGTCCACATTCCGTCTCTTTCTGGATCAGGGGCTGCCGCAAACTCAAGCTCTAAAAACAGCTCCATTTATGAGTTCATAATATCTGGGGGTCAGAACCATGGGAGCTGCTGAGCTGGGTGGTTGTGGCTCAAAGCTTTCCTTCGGCTGCAGCCTCACTCTTGCTTGGGGCTACGGCAGTCTCTGGAGCTTTGACTGGGGCCGAAGAACTGCTTCACGGTGCACCTGTGGCTGCTGGCAAGGAATCTCTGTGCCTTCCTCTACAGAACCTCTTTGGGGGTCTGGGGGTATGGCTTGGCCACAGAGAGCTGGGCTAGCATGCATGAGGCTCTGGATTCCATCCTCAGCATCTGGTGTTGGGGTGGGGGCCAGTTCTACAGAGGTCTCTTTATAGTGTGATCCATGACATAATAAGTCCCTGGAGACTTAATCTCACAAGTGACATGCATGTAACCACTTCTACCATATGTTATAGGTCACACCATATGGGAGGGAACTATATGGGGCATGAATCCAGAGGGCAGAATCACTTCAGCCCATCTTCAAGGCTGCCTACCAAAAAATATTAGTGATGGAAACAATAATAAAAAAAAGTCCTTCTCTCACATATAAAGTCCATAGAAATCGTCTAACATTGGTATGGTGGTTCCTTCCATCTTTGGGGGCGATCCAGCACTCTTTTTTTTTTTCTGGTTGGCCACCACATGGTTTAATGGTTACTCAACCCTGGCTATCAACTGTGCACTGCAGCCAACAGGAAGCAAAACAGTCCCTTTCCCATTACCAGCACTTCCTATAACTTGCACGTGACACATGTAGTTATGTCCTCTTGGCCAGCAATAAATCATAAGGTCACATCTAGCCTGCAAAGGAGGCTAGGGAATATAGTCATAATTTCATACGGCCTATGTGTCCAGAAAAAATTCAGAGGCTCAATGATAAGAGAGAGCTCAAATGAATGTTGAGGGGACAGCCAGCAACCTCCATCTCTGTAATCCAATGAAGGTCATGAACCTTTCCACAAACAGAAAGCAACAATATATACACCAAAGTGTACACACCGCTTTGGAAGGCTTATGCACACTGTGAAGGCTATTGCTGGACGGTACACAAAAGAGCCTCTACTATTCCTGTACAAAATCTGTCCCTCTGTGAGGGCTAGAGACAAAACCAGTACATTTCCTCAACTGAGCTGGTGTCTGCATACGTGGACCCCACTATCCTTTGGTGATGTCATAGAAAAGCAAAGGCTGGAAAGGAAGGGACCGAAACAGACTGGTGTCATGGGCTATCCTGAGAGACCCTCCCCACCCATTGGCGGTTGCAGGAATTGGCAACTAGTGTTCATTAGAATTCCAAATCAGCTTTCCTCTGTGGATCTTTCAAATGCCTCGTTACAAACACACAGGCAGAGAGCTGTTTTCAATGTTATTCAAATTAACTATACTTTCCCTAGAACTGAAAAATGGCCCCAGAATTAAACCACAGAGATACCACTTCAAGTCTACCAAAATGGCTGAAATAAAAAAGACACAACAGTAAGCGCCGATGCAGGTGGGAAGCAAACAGAACAAGAACTCGTTGCTGGTGGGGATGTGAGACTGGATAGCCATTTCGTCGGGATGCTATAAAGCCATACATGCATGGACCTTAAGTGCCTGCTATGCCACGCCCTGGTACTGATGAGAGGAACATGAAAGCATTTGTCCACACACACAAAAATAAATAAATTAATTAATTTAATTTAATTTGAATGTTAACAGCTAGGCATGGTGGCTCATGCCTGTAATCCAAGCACTCAGAAGGCAGAAGCAGGAAGATTATTTACATGAATTTGAGGCTAGCTTGGGCTATATTGTAAGTTCAAGGCCACCTTTGACTATGTAGTGATACCTTGTCTCAAAAAAAAAAAAAAAGAAAAGGAAAAATAAAAGAAAAGCCGGGTGTGGTGGCGCACGCCTTTAATCCCAGCACTTGAGAGGCAGAGGTAGGAGGATCACCAGGTTCGAGGCCACCCTGAGACTACATAGTCAGCCTGGGCTAGAGCAAAACCCTACCTCAAAAAACAAAAAGGGGGGGTGGCTGGAGAGATGATTTAATGGTTAAGGTGCTTGCCTGTGAAGCCTAAGGACCCAGGTTCAATTCTCCAAGCCCCATGTAAGCCAAATACACAAAGTAGCACATGTGTCTGGAGTTCGTTTGTAGTGGCTAGAGGCCCTGGTGCACCCATTCTTTCTCTCTCTCTTTTTCTCTCTCGCCCTTTCACTCTGTCTCAAATAAAAATAAATAAATAAAATTTAAAAACAAAAACAAAGAAGGGCTGGAGAGATGGCTTAGCAGCCTAAGGAGACAGGTTCCATTCCCCAGTACCCGTGTAAGCCCAATGCACATGGTGGTGCACACATCGGGAGTTCGTTTGCAGTGGCTAGAGACCCTGGCATGGCCATTATTGCTCTCTGTCTCGCTCTCTCTCTCTCTCTCATAAATAAATAAATAAATAAATAAATAAATAAATAAATAAATAAATAAATATAGGGCTGGAGAGATGGCTTAGTGGTTAAGCACTTGCCTGTGAAGCCTAAGGACCCCGGTTCGAGACTTGATTTTCCAATATCGACGAAAACCAGATGCACAAGGTAATGCATGCATCTGGAGTTCGTTTGCAGTGGCTGGAGGCCCTGATGTGCCAATTCTCTCTCTGTGTCTGTTGCTCTCAAATAAATAAATAAAAATAAACAAAAAATTTAAAAATAAATATTAAGAAAGAAAAAAGAACATTTCACTCTATGTATGTTACATCTAAATTTTAAGAAATAATAAAAAAGATGCAGTGTGTTACTTTTCTAACACTAACTTAACAGAGAAAAGGTCTTGGAGGCTCTAGATCATGACTAGTTGGTCCTGTTACTGTGGGTTTCTGGTGAGGTAGTACATCATGGAGGGAGGAATGCGGTTAACTCAAACTGCTCACCTCATGGCCAGGAAACAAGAGCTGAGGGGCCCAGGATCCACAGTACTTTTCAAGGGCACACTCCTAATTATTAAGGACCTCTCATTAGGCCTCACCCTTAAAAGTTCCATCAGTTCGTAATATTGCTACCCTGGAGAATGACCCTTTAATACATATCACTTTGGGGGAACCGTCTATAGACTCATCCAAGTGTGATGGCAGATGCCTGTAATCCCGGAACTAGGGAGGCAAACGAAGAAGATCATGAGTTTGAGGCCAGCTGACCTATATATGGGGAATCTGTCTTTAAAAAGGAAAAGGACCCTCAAAATAGAAGAAAAAGATGATGTCATCAAATTAAAAGAGAGACTAATGGAGAGAGGGAGGGGATATGATGGAGACTGGAGTTCTAAAGGGGAAGGGGGGAGGGGAGGGAAATATCAGGTGGGTTTTTTTTTGTATAAAGTATAAAAGTCAATAAAAAAAAAAAGGAAAAGGACTGAGGAGATGGCTAAGCCAGTAAAAGTGCTTGTCATGCAAACGTAAGGACCTGAATTCAGATCTCCAATATGCATGCAAAAAAGTGCCTGGCAGGCTGGAGAAATGGCTTAGTGGTTGAGGTGCTTCCCTGCAAAGCCAAAGGACCCAGGTTCAATTCCCCAGCACCCACATAAAGCCAGATTACATGGTGGAGTTTGTTTGCAGTGGCTGGAGGCCCTGGTGCGCCCATTCTCTTTTTTTTTCTATCCACCTCTCTCTCAAATAAATAAATAAAAATATTTAAAATGTTAAAAAAAAAATTTAAGTGCTTGGCATGGTAACCAGAGCACTGGGTGGGGGGGGGGCGGAGATAGGGGATCCCTAAGGTTCACTGGCCAGCTTGTCTAGATAAACGGGTGAGGTCCAGGTACAGTGAGAAACTTGTCTCAAAAGCATTCAGGTTGGGAGCTGGGCATGATGGCACATGCCTGCTAGCACAGAACTCTGGGAGACAGAGATAGCAAGATCAGTAGTTCAAGGCCAGCTTTAGCCACAAAACAAATGTGAGGTCAACCTCAGCTACGTGAGACTCTGTCTGAAAAAAAAATAAACAAAACAAGGTGAAGAGTGATTGAGGAAGGCACTTGATATGACCTCTGGCCTCCACACAAACACATGCATGTATATGCACCCACATACATATAAACGCACATAAATGCATGTATACCACACACAGATACACATGCAAAAACAAAAGAGCATGGGGGCTAAAAAGACCTAAACCAGGGCTGGAGAGATGTCTCAAACGTTAAGGCGCTTGCCTGCAAAGCCTAACTACCCGAGTTCAGTTCCCCAATACCCATATAAAGCCATAGATGCACAGAGGTGCATGCATTTGAAGTTTGTTTACAGTGGCTGGAGGCTCTGGAGTACCCATTCCCTCTCTCTCTTCTCTGTCTCTCTCTGCTTGCAAATAAATAAAAATATTTTAAAAAGAACTAAGCAGGGCATGGTGGCACACGCACGCCTTTATTCCCAGCACTTGGGAGGCAGAGGTAGGAGGATCTCTGTGAGTTCGAGGCCACCCTGAGACAACACAGTGAATTCCAGTCAATCTGGGCTGAACAGAGACCCTGCCTCAAAAAAAAAAAAAAAAAAAAAAAAAAAAAAAGAAGAACTAAATTATAACATTGGGCCAAAACGCAGAAGCCAGCACCCAAAACTACCTGTGACTGCCTGCCCCCAGATCAGAGACAGGCTCAGGGCTGGGAGTGTAGTAGTCATCCGTACTGAGATCTCACAGAGATGCACCAAGGAAGGGCGTTTGCCCAGGGTCTGTTCTAAGAAAGCCCTACCAGGTCACCAGGAAAGACATTTCAATGACCAGTGCACAGCCATCTGGATCACACCGACCCAGGTTCTGCTCAGTGTGGTCCCTAAATGCACAGGGCGACTCAAGCCATTATCCACTGCCCTAGGCTGCCCTTTCCAGACAGCTCCGCCTGCACAAAGACCACCAGTGTGACAGGACAGAACAAACACAATGAATGTCAGATCTTAGATGTCATCCTGGTCAGCTTCCCATTTCACAGAGGAAGAAACTGAGGCCTAGAGATGGCAGAGCCTTGCTGACCACCAGGTGCAGTCCTAGTGGCAGAGCTAGGAAGAGTACCCTTTCCCAAGACTCGTATTCCAGTGCATCACTATTCATACACACTTTCCTCTCCTGCTTAGTACTTTCCCAACATTAACAAGCAGTCTGAAATGAACAACAAAAAGAACACATTGCCATGGATGTGACTCACCCCTATAATCCAAGCACTTTCCTGAGGCTCAGATAATATGATCACTGTGCAGCCTGGGTCCTATAGAGTGAGTTCCAGATCAGCCTGAGCTAAAGATGCTGTCTCAAAAAAAATGTTTTTGAGACAGGAGTGATGGCACACGCCTTTACTCCCAGCACTTGGGAGGCAGAGATACGAGGATCATCATAAGTGCGAGGCCAGCATGAGACTACACAGTGAATTCCGGGTAAGTCTGGAGTAGAGTGAGACCTTACCTCAAGAAAACAAAAAAAAAATTGCAAAACTATGCATGTATAAACAGTGTTTGGTGGTACATGTCTGTAACCTAACACTCAGGATGTAGAGGGGCAGAAGGATCAGGAATTTGGGGTTATCCTGGACTACATAGTGAGTTGGAGGCCAGCCTAGGCTGCAAGAACAGTCTAGAAAAAAAAAAGAAGAAGACAGAAACAACTTATGTATACACAAAACATCATGATTTCCTGGCTTGAGTGACTTTTCCCTCAGGTGTATTATAGTTGTCTTTGACCAGAATGTTACAAAAATAAAGAGGTCCAGGGCTGGGGGTTGCAGCTCTGTGGGAGCGTACTTGCCTAAAATAAGCAATGCCCTGGGTTTAGTCCACAGCACTACAAAAGATAAAAAGAAGAAAGAAGCCCAACAGTTGCAGTCCCAATCCCACAATCAAAAGCACCTGACGCTGCACAACCCCAGGCACAGCTAAGACAAGTTTGAAACCAGCAGTATTATGTCGCCAGCTTATAGGAGCTGCTGGCCCTACACCGTTCTCTAAGCTGTGAGACGAGAAGATGGCTGAGCAGGTGTCTAGAGAGCATCAGACACCTTGTTGCATCCTGAGGAGTGGCCATCACTCTGAAATTCCTCCATTCATTCTAAAAGGGACCAAAATACCAAGTGAGAGGGGTCCCTGCCTCACACTAGAATGACAGAATAATATGTATGCACTTGGTATCTCAGAACTCTCCCCTCTTCGTTTGGCCCTGCTCCCTGAGACACCCTGTCTCCCCCTCACATGGCAGGAAACCCTGTCACTTGCAAGTCTAAACTTTGCTACCCAAACTAGAGCAGCTGCCATTCATGGAGGGCCCACCAGGAGCCAGGCACTGGCACTTCCACAGAAGTCTTTGACTGTAAATAACTGAAACTGTTCTGAGAATTGTGGGCAACAGTCTGGTAGTTTCTCCCAATGTAGAACATACAGCTAATCTACCACTCAATAATGAGGTCACTCAAGAGAAATAGGAGTGTATGCCCAGGGCTGGGGATGCAGCCTGGTTGGTTGAGCACTTGCCTGGCATGTAGGAAGTTCAGTGGTTCATCCACAGCACTGCATAAATCTGGGCTTGGTGGCAAAAGCCTATAATCTCAGCACTTAGGAAGTAAAGGTAAGAAGATTAGGAGTTCAAGGTCACCCCTGGTCACATGAAACTGTGTCTGAAAGAGAAACAACAAATGAGTGTATTCCCAAACCAGGTATACACATCTATAATCACCAGTACTTGGGAGGGTGAGGCAGGAGGATTGAGAATTTCAGGCCAACTGGGACTACATAGGAAGACCTTGTCTCAAAAAAAGGGGGGGCTAGAGAAATGGCTCAGCAGTTAAGATGCTGGCTTGCAAAGCCCAATGGTTTGGGTTCAATTTCCTAGTGCCCACATAAAGCCAGATGCCCAAATTGTCACATGCATCTGGAGTTTGTTTGCAGTGGCAGGAGGCCCCGGCATGACCTCTCTCTCTCTCTCTCTCTCTCTCTCTCTCTCACTTGCTCTGTATCCCCTTGCAAATAAACAAAAATTTCTTTAAAAAATCCTTGGACACTTGGGAGGCAGAGGTAGGAGGATTATCGTGAGTTCGAGGCCGCCCTGAGACTAGAGTGAATTCCAGGTCAGCCTGGGCTAGAGTGAGACCCTACCTCATAAAAAAAAAAAAAATCCTTGGACCAGGTACATCTGTAATCCTAGCCCTCAGGAGGTGAAGGTTGGAGGATCAGGAGTTCAAGGCCAGGCTTGTTCCAAAAACACAAAAACATGGGAATGTTTATAGGACCTTTATTCATAACAGTTCCAAACTGGAACCCACTCAAATACTCAAATATCCACCCACTGGGGAATACAGAAGCAAATTGTGGTCCATATAATGGGGAAACTACTCAATAAGAAAGAGAAATGTGGCCCCATATGGTGTTTTACACCTTTAATCCCAGCACTTGAGAGGCAGAGGTATGAGGATTGCCATGAGTTCAAGGCCACCCTGAGACTACATAGTGAATTCCAGGTCATCCTAGGCTAGAACGAGACCCTACCTCCAAAAAACAAACAAAAAAAGAGGGCTGGAGGCATGGCTTAGTGGTTACGGCACTTGCCTGCAAAGCCAAAGGACCAAGGTTCAATTCCCCAGGACCCACGTATGCACAAAGTGGTGCATGCATCTGGAGTTTGTTTGCAGTGACTGGAAGCCCTGGCATGACCATTCTCTCTGTTTGTCTCTTTGTCTCTCTCTCTTTCTGACTCTCTCAAATAAATAAATACTTCAAAAAATATTTTTTAAAAATGTGCTGCTCCGGCTCTCAACAACCTAAAGAAATCTCACAGATACTATGTCAAGCAAAAGAAGCTGAAACAAGGGTATGCACACTGGATAATCCTTTTATAGAAATTCAGAAAGAAACAAACTGCCCTGTAGTTCTAAAAAGAACAGGGGCTACCTGAGTGACCAGGAAAGGGGTCAAGGGGAATTTGGGGAGGGGATGGAAATATTTTAGACCTTGATTGTGGGGCTATTTGCAACAACTCATATACTTGCCCAGACTCATCAAACAGCACACCTTCTGTGCATTTCAATGTATGGAAATTATGCTTTAATTAAAAATTAAATGAAATAAAATGCCGGCAGGGCTTGCGCCAGGAGCTAGAGATACAGTAGCAGGGGCCAGGCAGAGCTCTGTCCAGAGGGAGCTGCCATCTGGCCCCAGAGCCAATAAACAACAGAGCTGGGGACAAACTGAAATTACTCAGCCTCCTGAGTCAGCCCCAGTTTTGCTCAGTGTTGCCCCAGATAGCACACATGGGAGTTCCAGGGAGGTGATGGGACCTGCAATAGAGGCCACTCTCCCTTCCTCCACAGGGCTTGTGGTTGCCTCTTGCCATCCAATAGCACAATGAGGAGCCAGATGGGGGACCTGCCATGGTTGTCCCACCCAGGGATGCCTGCCAGTCCTCTCCTCTCCTGAAAACTGCTTGGCACTCGTCTTTAATCCCAACACTGGGGAGGCAGAGGTAGGAGCATCACTGTGAATTTGAAGCGAGCATGGAACTACAGAGTGAGTCCCAGGTCAGCCTGAGCTAAACTAAGACCCTACCTCAAAAAGTAAAACACTGAGCTGGGCGTGGTAGCACACACCTTTAATCCCAGCACTCGGGAGGCAGAGGTAGGAGGATCGCCATGAGTTCAAGGCTACCCTGAGAATACAATGAATTCCAAGTCAGCTTGAGCTAGAGTGAGACCCTACCTTGAAAAACTCAAAAAAAAAAAAAAAAGTACCTGGGCTACAGAGCTGGCTAAGTGGGTAAAGTGCTTCCCAGGCTGGCCTCGAACTCACAGTGATCCTTCTACCTCTGCCCTCTCCCAGTGCTGGGACTAAAGATGTGCACCACCATGCCTGGCTAGATCTTGCTCTTTTTTTATTATTTCTTAAAAATATTTTGGGCTGGAGAGATGGCTTAGCAGTTAAGGCACATGCCTACAAAACCTAACGACCCAGGTTCTATTCTCCAGGTCCCACGTAAGCCTGATGCACTTGGTGGCGCATGCGTCTTGAGTTCATTTGCAGTGGCTAGAGGCCCTGGTGCACCCATTCTCTCTCTCCCCCCCTCTGTTTCAAACACACATATATATATATATTCATTTATTTATTTGAGACAGAAAGAGGGAGAGATATAGGAAGAGCGAACAGGGGGACTTCCAGCCATTGCAAATGAACTCCAGACATATGTGCCACCTGGTGCATCAGGCTTATGTGTGTGTGCTAGAGATTTGAACCTGGGTCCTTAGGCCTCGCAGGCAAGCGCCTTAACTGCTAAGCCATCTTTCCCCTCACCAGAACTTACCTTTAACCAACAGAATAGAGCAAACTGGAGGACACTTCTGAGATTAGTTTACAGAAGAGGACTTTGACTTCTGTTTTGGACTCTCTCTGCTCCCTTCACGTTTTCTCCCTCAGGTCAGCTAATGTTACTTTGTTATGTAGCAACACACGACTAGTCCAGCTAGTAACTAGAGCCCTAACCCTACTGCGCTCATAGCGAGTGTTCTCCTCACCCCCAAGTCTTCTCAGGCTAGAGTAGATGACTCTGATTTTCCTGGCGCTCCCTACACGCCCACTTCCCCCTTCGATATCTTTGCATTCTTTAACTTGGTTTTCTTTACTTCACTTCCTCTCTTTCCCCTCGAAAGCTTGTCAAAGTTGGTCCTCCTCCATGAAGAACATTCAAACCTGCAGTGGAGTCAGCCCAGGAGAAAGCCACACTTGAGGATTCCCCGCATTGTACTAGTCACCTTGGCTGCCTGGAATACATTCCTGGTGCCTTTTGCGTGACTGCCTTTGTTTTCAGCACACCCTAAATTGCCTCTGTGCCAAATGCTGAATGTGACCAGAAATGACACAAGATGAATAATGTGGCATATAATTATCACCACATTTCAGATGAGGGCAATATGCATTTTTCTCAAAGCCAAAGGGATGCAATTTTATTTTGTAACACAAAATGCTCCATTTGGGGGTCAGTTTTCATGAAGCCCTTCATTCTGAAGCAATTTCATGTGAATAAACGCATTTGTATTCATGTGCTGCGTAAATGCGCATTATCCCAGCCCCAACTCCTGGTATCCACTTCTCCACGTGATCCCTGCTCCTCTCCGTGAGCCAGCCCCAAGTGAGAATATGAGGTGGTGAATCCAATTCTTTTCTTTTAAACTTGGTCCGTGCTATGGAATCTTTGTCTTCTTTTCTGACATGACAAAACAAGCAGTTTTTCCTAAAACTGCCCTTAGACTCAGCAACAGTAACCAGGTCTTTAACACCTTAAACAAAACTATACAGAGGGCTGGAGAGATGGCTTAGCAGTTAAGGCATTTGCCTGCGAAGCCTAAAGACCCCCATTTGATTCTCCAGGTCCCACATAAGCTAGATGCACATGGTGGCACATGCATCTGGAATTCATTTGCAGTGGCTAGAGGCCCTGGCGTGCCCATTCTCTCGCTCTCTCTCCCTCTCTCTCGCTAATAAATATATAAATAAAAAGTTTAAAAATCTTAAAAAAAAAACATACAGACTTTAGTGTGACACTGACCTCATGTTCCTGTGTCTTTAAGGCCATCATTTTTTAGCTGCGTGTGGGATATCATACTCGTCATCCCAATACTAGAGGGACTGAGGCAGGAGGATTGCCATGTTTTCTCAACGTGAGCCTGTGCTACGTAGTGAGTTTGAGGTTGGCTTGGACTACAGAGTAAAACTCTGACCCCTGCCCCCCCAGAAAAAGAATAGAAATCATTCTCTTCCCCCACAAACCAAACAAGGTCTTCAATTTCTCTCCTATCCAACCTCCCACCAAAAAAAAGGCACTGAACCAAGAATTAAGGATTGGATAGC
Source organism: Orientallactaga sibirica (assembly GCA_036365145.1). Taxonomy (NCBI): domain Eukaryota; kingdom Metazoa; phylum Chordata; class Mammalia; order Rodentia; family Dipodidae; genus Orientallactaga; species Orientallactaga sibirica. The sequence goes on from JAEOAD010000372.1 coordinate 3,163,000, forward strand.
ACATCTGGGGCGACTACTGGTCTCTTTAAGAAACGGTACCAAAATACCCAGGCCCAGAAGCTAGAGTAATAGCAATGTGTTTTCTTTCCTCAGTTCTGGAAAGAAGAAGTTCAAGATCAAGGCGTAATCAGGGTTGGATTCCATGAAGCCTCTCTCCTCTGCTTGCACAGGAGTGACTTTTCTCCGTGTCCTCACATAATTGTCCCTGTATGCACGAGCCCCTACTGTCTTTGTGAGTTCTAATCTCTTCTTGTAAGAGCTAGTCAGCTATTCAATGATTGCTCAGGCTTTCACTGCTCTGGTCCCCAAGTCTCTAAAGGCCACAGCGCCCAGAGAAACCCACCACAGAAGCAGAAAGACCATAGTCTCTCCGCCTCAGGTATCCCAGTCCTGGATGCCTAGGAGAGAGTGGTCAGATTAGATTATGACCACCGCGATGGCCTTCTTTTCAGTTAATTGCCTCTTAAAAGGCTTATATCTGGATGGAGAGATGGTTTAGTGGCACTTGCCTGCAAAGCCAAAGGACCTCAATTCAATTCCCCAAGATCCACGTAAGCCAGATGTACAAGGGGGCACATACATCTGGATTTTGTTTGCAGTGGCTATAGACCCTGGCATGCTCATTCTCTCTCTCTCTCTCTCTCTCTCTCTCTCTCTCTCAAATAAATAAATAAATAAAAATAAAATATATTTTTTAAAATGCTTATATCCACTGGGCATGGTGGTGCACACCTTTAATCCCAGCACTCGGGGGGGCAGAGGTAGGAGAATCTCCGTGAATTCGAGGCCACCCTGAAACTACATAGTGAATTCCAGGTCAGCCTGGGCTAGAGTGAGACCCTGCCTCGAAAAACCAAAAACAAAACAAAACAAACAAACAAAAAAACATATCCAAATAGAGTCTCATTCCCAAGTCCTGGGGTTAGGATATCAAATATGAGTATGGTGAAGGGCAAACGGAATGAGGTAGAAGGATGGCAGGAAAGGATGCTTTGATGAGCAGGGGGATGTGGACAACTGGGGCTCAGAGCAGCTGGGACCACAAAGAGCCTATGGAGGATAATATGACAGTGGTCCCAGGGAAGGGGAGGAGGTTGGGACTTCTATGCACTACACATTGGGCAAGGATGCTCTCCTGGCTGGACATCTCCTCCCCAAGACTTCCCAACCCAACACACACTCCCAAGACTAGAAAACACCTTTTCGCAGAGACACAAGATACCCTGGATGTATACAGATGAAGTATTCCAGGAATTCAAAATGACAGACATCACTTTGAAAAGAGAGAACTGTGAGGGATTTTTATTTCCAGGTCTGAAATGGGTACCATTTAAAAGTCCCTGGAAGGGGCTGAGGATATAGTTCAGTGGTAAAATGTTTGCCTAGCATATTCAATTTTTCCTGTTGCTGTGACAAAATACCTGACAAAGATAGCTTAAAGTGACAGCGGAGTGTTCAGCACTAAGTGAGACAACTCTATGACACCCTCCAAGGCTCAGGGTCCATTGTGGGAGAGGTGGCAGAAAGAATGTAAGAGCCAGAGGAAAGAGGAGGAGTGCTTACAATACTGTCTTCCAGACACAAAGTGGCCTTGGTATTTATGATCTCAGAGTGGCTGACACTCTCTCCAAAAGACCTGCATACTAGGAGGGGGAAATGATGTCATAAAAATAGAAGAGAAACTAGTTGGAAAGAAGGAATTCAGTGGAGGAGGGATTTGGGAGGGGCAAAAAGGAGAGTGGTGGGAGGGGACTGCAATCGTGGTATATCGTCTATATGTATGGAAGTTGTCAATAAAAACTTTAAAAAGAAGCAACTTAAAGATCTAGGGAGATGACTCATGGTTAAGAGCTCTTGCCCCCCCCTTTTTTTTTTGGATTTTCGAGGTAGGGTTTCACTCTAGTCCAGGCTGACCTGGAATTCACTATGTAGTCTCAGGGTGGCCTCGAACTCTCGGCGATCCTCCTACCTCTGCCTCCCGAGTACTGGGATTAAAGGCGTGCGCCACCACGCCCGGCATTGCCCCTTTAACATGAGGGTCTCTTAGACTGGAGACCACCAAGTTCAACTCCCAAGAACACATGTAAAAAGCTGGGCATGGCCACATACATCTGTAACACCAGTATGTGGGGGACAGAGATGGAAGAACCCCTGGGATTTGCTGAGGAACAGCAGCTCTGAATTAAGTGAGAGACACTGTCTCAAGGAAAGAAATACGTGGATAAGTGGTAAGAGAAGGAAACCCGGGACTGGGAAGATGGCTCGGTGGTTAAAGGTGCTTGCTTGCAAAGCCTGTTGGCCTGGGTTCAATTCTCAAGCCACCCACGTAAGCCAGATGCAAAAGGTGGCACAAGCATTTGGTGTTCATTCATAGTGGCAAGAGGCCCTGGTGTGCGCACATGCATGCATGTGCACGTGCGCATGCACGCGCGCGCACACACACACACACACACACACAAATCAATACTTTTTTTTAAAAAAGGGAGAAGAAACCCAACATTCTCCTCCAGCCTACACAGACGGGGCACATACATCTGCACACATACACGTGCATATACCACACGTCAAACACACCACAGCACACATACTCTACACACACGCGCAATCAACTTAAGGAAGAAAGGATTTCATTTGGCTCACAGTTTTAGGGTCTAGTTCATGATTTGGGGGACAGCATGGCCTCAGACACATGAGGCAACTGGTCACATTGCATCCAGCAGTCAGGTAGCAGAGAGAGATGAGTGCTGGTGCTCAGCTTGCTTGCTTTTTATCCAGTCTGACGTCCCAGCCCATGGGATGGTGCCACCCACATTTAGGGTGGGTCTTTGCATCTCAGTTAAACTTCTCTGGAAATGCCCTCACAGGCAAACCAAGATTCTGAATCCACTCGAATTGACAATGAAGATTAAACATCACAGCTGGCATGGGAGGCCCCAGATTTCAGCTGTTGGGACTACATCATCAACCGAACTCCTCCTCGGTTTACAGACAAGCAGCTGTGGAGTAGCAAGCCAGGCCTGGAGCTGACAGAGGGGGAACGCAGTGAGAAGCAGCAGCTCTCCTCCAGTCCCAAGCTGGGCACTCTCTCCGCTCCCACTGCTTCCTCCGGGTACTTCTCTGCTCACCGAACAGAAGCAGCTTCAGGTTTGCCAGTCTCTTTGCTGCTTAATGAGCTTTCAACTAGCCAGAAAATGCAAATGAACCCCACAGAAAATCACAGAGCACTCCACGGTCCTCTCCTTCCCCACACATTCCATGCCTGCTGCCGGCAGCCAGAGGCCCTGGTACCCATCAGAAAAGTGAAGCCAACCTCAGTCAGAAGGCGCACATCACCTCCCCCAGCCCAGTGGGATTTTGTCAGAAGGGCATCAGATTCAGGCTGGGGAGATGGGTCAATGACTAAAGCATTTGCTGTGTAAGCATGAGAAGCTGAGTTTGGGTCCCCAGTGCCCACATAAAATGCTAGATATGGTAGGACATGTATGCGCATCTGTAGTGAGGACTGAGTAAGCAGAGACAGGGAATCCCTGGGGCTTGCTGGCTAGCTACTCTAGATGAATCATTGAGCTCTAAAGTTTAGCGAGAGACCCTGTCTCAGAGAATGAGGTGTGGAGCAACTTAGGAAGACCCCCAATGTTGACCTCTGGCCTGCACACTCATCAGTATGCACTTTCTCGTGCACACACACACGCACACGCACTGGATTCTTCCAGGTCATGATGATCCTCTCAGGAAACAGGCCATCTCTAGGAGGCAGCACAACCAGTAATAAAACAAAACACTTTTGTAGATGTTCCAAATTTCACTGTTTATTCTGCCCAAGGATGTCATGAGGTCTAAATCACTGGCCCCATTTTATGGATGTATGAACAGCTCACAAATGTCATTTAAGACCATGTCATTATATACATTAAGCACTTCATTGGAGCTCTCATTCATCTGAGGCCAAAGTCTCCTCAGAGACAGCCATTGAGGCCTGCTCTGGAATCAACATGTCTCATTTTCATTTTGTTTTTGTTTTTCAAGGTAGGGTCTCACTCTAGCTCAGGCTGACCTCAAACTCTCAGAAATCCTCCTACCTCTGCCTCCTAAGTGCTGGGATTCAAGGCATGTGCCACCATGCCTGGCTCATTTTCTTTAAAAAATATTTTCCATAACTTAATTATTAATAATTTATTGGCAAGCAGAGAAAGAGGGAGGGAGAGAAGAGACAGAGTATGGGTGCACTAGGGCCTCCTGCCACTGCAAATGAACTCCAGATACATGTACCACTTTGTGCATTTGGCTTTACATGGGTACTGGGGAATTGAACCTGGGCTATTAGGCTTTACACACAAGCACCTTTAACCACTCAGCCATCGCTCCAGGCCCCACACGTCTCATTTTCATTGCTACAGGATACCAATCCTACAGTTACAGTTGATACATCTCTCATCATGAGCGGTGAAGTTTCTAGAATATTCCAAGAGCAATGGCCTCAGCAGTAAGTCTTGCAGAACTCTTGCTGGTTATGAGCTACAACCCAGCAAGGAAAGGCTGAAACATGGTGTGGTAGTTTGAATAGATGGCCCCCAATATATTCAGTGTTTTATTAGTTTGATGTTTGCATCTGCAGCCACCTTGCTAGAGGCAGTGTCTCTGGGCAGATCTTAAGGTGTGGTGGTGGGTTTAGGATTTCAATCTAAAGATATGCAAAGTGTGCCTAGCTGGAGTCCCTGAGGTGTGCTGTGCTGTGTGGCTTTTGGCTTTTCTCTCTGTGTTTGGTCCTGTGAAGGCAGGCTAGCTTCTTCTGCCATTATGGAACTTCCCCTGGATCTGTAAGCTTCAATAAATAATATCCCTTCCTCCATAACTGTGCTGGTCTGGAAGTTCATCTCAGCGAACCTGAAGCTGTCTGCTACACATGGCCTGAGGGAATGGAAGAGGCACAGAGAGTCACTGCACTATCTCCTGTCCACATCAGAAGCATCATAAGGCAACTGAGGAAAAAAGAATAGAATTCTAGAACTCATGCCCAAAGAGCTTTCAGAGTCACTTGACATAGACTTAGGAGTGGCAAGACTCCTTCCAGGGACCAGCCAATATTTTTTTGTTCAGATGTTTCCTGGAAGACTGCTATAAGGTTACTACTCCCTCTATCCATTCATCTATTCATTCATTCAACCATCCATTCTTTCATCAAACAAATACTTTGTGTCAGGCACTAAGGACACAGCAGCACAAAGCACAAACTAAATCTTGCTCTGGCATAGACTTACACTCCAACAAGAGTGGAATAGACAAGTCAATATACTCAGTGAGAAGGACGTGTAATCCCTCAGCTGGTAAAAGCTTAGGATGAAGTTAACCCGAGTGGAGATAAGGAGGGTAGTTCAGTACTGTTGCAGTTACCTTAGCATTGCTGGACAAACATCTGACCAGAGGCAGCTTATGAGAGGAGAGGGTTTATTTCCGGCTTACAGAATCCAGGAGAACACCATCAATGGCAGAAGAAACTGGTTCACTTCCATGGAACCAAGCAGAGAGACACCACCAAACAGCCAGCAAGCATGAACAGCCAGAGCTCAAACTGCTCTTTACACACCTTAGGGCTGGAATTAAGATCTGCCCCAGCAGGTTGCAGGAGACTTAACTTGCAAGCTTAATCAAAACTCCCTCAGGCTGGGCTGGAGAGATGGCTTAGGCATTAAGGCACTTGCTTACGAAGCCTAAGGACCCAGGTTCTACTCCCCAGTACTCATGTAAGCCAGATACATAAGGTGGCTCATGTGTCTGGAGTTCATTGGCAGTGGTTGGAGGCTCTGGCGTGCCTCACTCTCTCAAATAAATTTTAAAAATACTTTTAAAAATAATAATAGCTGAGCTGGGCGTGGTGGCACATGCCTTTAATCCCAGCACTCAGGAGGCAGAGGTAGGAGGATCGCCGAGAGTTCGAGGCCACCCTGAGACTACGTAGTTAATTCCAGGTCAGCCTGGACCAGAGAGAGACCCTACCTCAAAAAACCAAAAAAAAAAAATAATAATAATAATAGCTGGGTGTGGCGGTGCATGCCTTTAATCCCAGCACTCGGGAGGCAGAGGTAGGAGGATCGCCATGAGTTCAAGGCCACCCTGAGACTACACAGTGAACTCCAGGTCAGCCTGAGCTAGAGTGAGACCCTACCATGAAAAACAAACAAACAAACAAATAAATAAATAAATAAATAAATAAATAAATAAATAAAATAATAAGAATAAAATACCTCAGGCTATGGGGGACATACATTTACATTCCAACTACCACAAGTGGGAAAAGGGGCTGCCAATCAGGAAAAGAGAGGAAGAAGGCAACCCCAAGATTGACTGGAGAGAGAGCATCCCACGCAGAGACAGTAAGTGCAAAAGGCGTGGGGTGGGTGTATCCAGCAAGCAGGAAGTAATGAGTTATAAAGTGAGAGAGGTGACCGGCAAGGCCCAGTCTATGCATAGTTGCAGGCCATAGGGAGGACATGAGGCTTCATTGAGTAAGACAGAAAGCCATTTGAGTAAGGAGTGACTTGATGTAGCTTAGGTGTGAGCAGCTGGTCTGGTGCTGTACTGAGACTGGAACAAAATAGCAGCAAAGGAGAAGCAGGGAGACCAGTGAGGATGTGGGACACTGCCAGGATTAAGGCAGAGTCAATGGAGGCCAAGCCAGACAGGAATAGAGAGCGGGGCATGAAAAGGGCCAAGATTGTGAGTGCATCTTGAAGGTGGAGTCTATAGTAGTTGCTGAAAGATTGAATGTAGGCCAGGTGTGGTGGCACACGCCTTTAATCCCAGTGCTCGGGAGGCTGAGGTAGGAGGATCACCATGAGTTCGAGGCCACCCTGAAAGTACATGGTGAATTCCAGGTCAGCCTGGATCAGAGTCAGACACTACCTCAAAAGAAAAGGTTGAATGTAGGTGGGAAAGAGTGTTCAAAGATGACTAGGGCTCACTGCACGAAATCCACAGGCTGCTAGATATCTGAGAGTCTTCTCTCCAGCAATGGTTGCTGCTTGGACATGGTTTGGGTGAGGGGCTTGTGAATCTTGGAAGCTTCAGAAGCTTCCTGAGACTTGTAAGTTGTCAACATCCTGAATTTCTTGAGCCTTCCTCCTCCCTCCAGGAGAGATGTCTCAATTCAGAGGAAACTGCTATACAAAGAAGTGGACAACATTATCCCTTTTTTAAAAAATACACATGTGAGACTGGAGAGATGGCTTAGTGGTTAAGGTGCTTGCCTATGAAGCCTAAGGACCCAGATTCAATTCTTCAGGTCCCACGTAAGCCAGATGAGCATGGTGGCACATGCGTCTGGAGTTTGTTTGCAGTGGCTAGAGGCCCTGGTATGCACATTCTCACATACACTCTCTCTCTCTATCCCTCTCTCTATTTCTAATAACTAACTAACTAACTAACTAACTAAATAAATAAATAAATAAATAAATAAAATCCTCAAAAAATGAATGTGTGTGTGTGTGTGTGTGTTGGTGGGGTGAGAGGTATTTGTTCGTACAAGTACATGTGGGTGTGTGCATGTGTACAGACCGGAGGACAACCCCAAGTGTCGTCCTTGGGTGCACCTTTTTTTTGAGACAAAGTCTTTCATTGACCTAGAGCTCACCAATTAATCTAGACTGGCTGGTCAAGCAGTTCCAGGGTTCCTCCTGAGTGCTGGGATTATAAGCTCGTGCCTCCATACCCGGTGTTTTTATTTGGTTTTGACTTGGGTCCTAGGCATCAAACTCAGGTCCTCATGCTTGCAAGGCAGTACTTTACTGACTAAACTCTCTCTCCAGTACCTGTAGAACATTATTCTATATAAAAAAAGAAAGCTGCTAGGGAGGGCAGCAATGTGGGGCCTTCTGGGTGCCACGTGACCTAGTGTTGCTTAAATGCAAATTTTGAGGCAGCAAACAAGGAGAGTCGGGCCTGGAGAGGAGAGAGAGGGAGAAGCCATAAATTACCGCAAGGAACTTGAACCTGGCCTTCACCTCCAGGTGCTACAGACCCCACAAAGTGTTCTCAAGAGGGAATGACAGAGTCTGACATGTGTTTTAAAAAGCCCATTCTGGGGCTGGAGAGATGGCTTAGTGGTTAAGGAGCTTGTCTGCAAAGTCAAAGGACCTTAGCTCGATTCCCCAGGACCCACGTAAGCCAGATGCACAAGGTGGTACATGTATCTGGAATTTGTTTGCAGTGGCTGGAAGCCCTGGCATGCCCATTCTCTGTGGACATGGCATCCTGCACAGGCCTGGCATGACAACAGCTACAGTCCCATGCTCGCGTGAAACCTGCTGCGAGATGATCTGCCCAGAGACAGGCTGTCATTGATCACAAGAAGGGGTCCACCCCGTACAATGATTGGCCAGCTAAACCCTTTAAACCCCCTACACTGCCTTGAATAAACGAGTTTGCAGTAGCTCGCCCTCTGCCTGCTTCCACCCAGCTCCCGGAGTCTGTGTTGTAATGCCGCACCTCTCACCCCCAACTCGGCAGAGACCCTGAAGTCCCTACTGGGCTGGCCCTAGGGGGGACCCCAACAATTCTCTCTCTCTCTTTCTCTCCCTCTTTCCCTCTCTCTCTCAAAAAAAAATTAAGCCAAAAAGAATCAGGCAGGCAACCCAGAGGCTAGGAATGGGGTACCATGACCATGCCTCCCAGTCTTCGCACAATCCAAGAGGGTAGGAATCTCTGGTCTTCCCAAATGGCCACTGTCATCCTGTCATGCCCTGGAAGAGATTATCATGAAAAGATCTGTGGGGGAGAAGGGAGGGGACAAACTGCCCTGAGGACAAACTACTTGGGAAGCCTCATCTGCCAGTCCTCCTGTAATCACTGACAGCATCCCCAACGGGTCTGCCAGCAACATGGTGACATAAAAGGAGAGGCAGGAATGGTGTCAGGAATCTGTCACCAGAGTTCTGCCTCTGGCTCACCCAAGCAACACTGCCCACAGAAGCCACATGTGTTAGGTAGCAGGACTAGGTCACTGTGGGAGAGTACTCTAATTCCACATGGAAGCTTTGGTTCCCCAAGGACAGAAGGCCGGTTCCTCTGTCCCCTACAGCTTAAAATATTGTCTAGGAGGGCGGGAGAGATGGCTTAGCGGTTAAGCGCTTGCCTGTGAAGCCTAAGGACCCCAGTTTGAGGCTCGATTCCCCAGTGTCCATGTAAACCTGCATCTGGAGTTCACTGCTGGAGGCCCTGGTGTGCCCATTCTCTCTCTCTCTCTCTCTCTCTCTCTCTGTCTGTCTCTGTCTCTTTCTCTGTGTCTGGCTGTTGCTAATAAATAAATAAAAATAAAAAATATTGTCTAGGACCCTGGATGTTCCCTTCTTACCCCCCTTCCCACCCCAAGACATTTCAGTATAATGAGAGGCTAGCTGGTAAGCTCACAGACCAACATTTTTAAATCTACTGGGTAGATGAAGGCAAACCAGGTAAGCTGAGGCCCTCACCCACACTGAACTTATGACAGGCACTTACGAGCCTCCTTTTCCTGGAAAGCATTGACTCCTCCTCACGTGGGCCCACACGTAACTAACGGCAGGATGAAAGCCTGGCGTCTCTGCCTTCATTCTGTATCGGTCTCTTTTACTTTGGGTCAGGCTACTGATTGCTTCTGCACAGGCACGTCCATCACTCAAGGAGGATCTGTCTACCCACCCCATCTCATCCTCCTGTAAGGCGGAAGACACAGAGATGGGAGTCATGGTTCTAACGGAGCAGAAATGATCATCTCACGGGAACCAGATGGCTCCCTTCTGGGGACCACCTCGCAGAACCAACACTGAAGCAATGATTTACCAGACCACACATCTTAACCAGGACTGCTCAGGCTGCAGACCTCTCACCCCTGCCGCAAGCATTTCTCTAAGTAACCCTAAAACTCAAGCCAGGAGTGATTGTGCATGCCTGTAATCCTAGCACTGGCAGGCTGAGGCAGGAGGATCACTCCTAGTTTAAGGTTAGCCTGGGTTACATGCCAAGTACCAGGCCAGCCAGGGCTGGATATCACAATCCTGTCTCAAAAATGAAATAAAATAAAAGGAAAGGAAAGGAAACAATGAAAAGAAAGAGAAACGAAGGACAAGAAGAAAAATAATAAATTTAAAAAGTAAAAATAAACCTCGTGTCAGTACCAGAACTTGGAAGTCTATCATTGGACCCCTTTATTGGTTGCTCTTCCCAGGGTGGCCATATTGAAGAAATTTCTCCCTGCTTTTCACCGGTACTTGCTACTTTAAGTGGCGCATCAGGATGGATGGCTGAGGCTAGCAAGAAAGCACTGCCAGAGTTGAGCCTTTGGTCCTAAAATGCCAGTTACATATTCAGGGCTGAGAACTGAGAAGCAGACCCTAAGCACTGCACTGGATGAGCCTGGAGCACAGCCCCACACAGGCACCTCACTTTGGTCTCACTGTTATTCCTTTTCTTTTTTTCACTGTTATTCTTTGCTTTCCACAAAGCTGTCTTGGCCCAGTTCTGCTAATGCCTGGGTGCCCGTGTAAACTCTGGTCCACACCGCAGACCCGGGATATTAAAGAACTTACCTAAATCCCTCAGCAGATCAGAGTGGGGCTGGAGCAGCCCAGATTCCCAGGCAGAGAACCTAGAGCAAATCCACACAGGCACGAGGGAGCTGTCTCCTGGGCCTCTGAAAGCCATGGGCTGGCTGGCCAGAGACGTCATTAAACCTGCTTGGTGGCCTTGGCTGGCTGCAGACCCATTAAACAGCTGACATACTCTGTTCATACATAAAAATAAGGGGAGGGGAAGGAGCAAGGTCCCACAGGATGTGTGTCTGAGAGAAACTGGTTCCATAAAAATCCAAACAGAAACCAAGTTCATGGGGAGGTTTTGGCTGCAGTTGCTTTGGGGCCTCTAGAAATTCTAGCCAAGAAAAAATTCCCTTGGTGGCCCATTTGGAAGCGTTCTGACCTCATTCACAGACATGAGGAAAGAGAGAGGGTCTCCCTAGTCTCTTTGGTGACCACCCTGCATTTTTCAAGAGACCTGGGGATCTTGTTCAATGGAACCAACTGGGTTCCTTCCAGAGGCTAGTCTGAGAGAAAACTAAGCGGGAGAGAATGCAGGCTTACTTCAGCCAGGCTCCTGGGCTGGGCAACCATGACAGCTGTGGCCATGGGGCCACTCCCAGGCCTTTGGAAAAGGGAAGAAGACTTCAGGATTTAAATAGCTCAAGCAGCAGGAGCCCTGTTCCTTCCCATGGGAAAATAGCCCACAAGCCAAGAAATACCACCACGAGGACCCATCCATGGCCTTCACTTGAGGACAGAAATCTTGCAAGCAAAAAGGTCAGGAATGGTTGGATTGTTTTTTTTTCAATCAGCTGGTAAGCCAGTATTTTTATTCTCTGACATCTTTAAACGCACGCACGCGCACGCACACACATACACGCTCACACACTCACACTCACGGAACAGAAGAATGCAGCTAGTTGCCTAAATTAGAAATCTGTTGTGTAATTAGTCCATTTTATCTTCTCCAGAGTTGCTGTTTTCCCTCTGTGGTTTCCAGAAATGTCATTGGCTTAAAAGTAGCGTTTTTTTTTTCTTTCCAGAGAAAAATTCTATAAATATTTTCTCCGTTTTAGCATGTTTTAAATTTGAACGACATATTGTAAAGATAGCAAGAGTTATGAAAGTCTCTCTTGGCTGCCAATGAAATGCAGTGAGGAAAGGGGTTTGAAAGGGAACTTCTGCCCACAGAGACAGTGTCTGGGACCTCCCCCAGGGTTCAGAAGCCAGGACATCCCAGCTGCCTCTGCTCACTGTCACTGGGCTTGAGGGCTGGAGAAATCCATTCCCCAAGTGGCAGACAATTCCTACTTGAAAACATTCTATTCCTTGTTGATGGGCAGAATTTCATCCTTAGTGAGTGATTCATCTCTTTGGATGGGCTTTTTAGGCAAAGATTTGACGTAGGTGTACCTTAATGTTTTTCCATGTTAAAATGTATGACCTTATTCCAAATGTGAGTAAAAACCCGTGCAGGGCTGGAGAGGTAGCTCAGTGGTTAAAGGTGTTTGCTTATAAAATCTGACAGCCTGGGATCAATTCCCAGTACCCAAATAAAGCCAGATGCACAAAAGTGATGCATGCATTTGGAGTTCATTTGCAGTGGCAGGAGGCCCTGGCACACCCATTCTCCACCCCCCACCCCACCCCACACACATACCCAATCTCCTTGCAAATAAATAAATATATATGTATTTTTTAAAAATCTGTGTAGGCAATGCAATTTGAAGAAAAATGGTCAAAGTTGGAACAGATCATTCTCAGCGAACTCACCCAATCACAGAAAGATAAGCATTGCATAGTCTCACTCATCTGTGGCTCCTAACCTGAATTGGCCCGACATGCTGACACACCTAAGAAACATTTTTAGGACTGGACAATAGGGATGGTGGGGCAGGAAGGGAGGGTAAGGGGGGGGACAAAAACTGGACCCAATTGGAAATGGTACCAAAAAATCCTATAACCTGTAAGACGTACTAAAAGGCTGAACCTGCATCAGGTTCTTAGAGAGAACACCTGAATCACAGGGGCCTGGAGAGGGTAGGATGAAGACTAACCTCAACCTTCTCCTGTTCTTCTCTCTCATCCCCTCTTCTTACTCTTCTCTCTTTCTCTTTCTCCTTCATACTACCTATATTTTTCTTCCTTCTTTTCCCGTGACACTGACCTGTAACTCCCAGCACCAGCATGTAGTCAACATCCACAATGAGCTGTTGATCAGTGAGACCTACAAGGTTTCCCAAAAGAAGACAGATTTCTGTCAGAGTACTTGATGACTCACCAAAGGTTAATGGTAAGACCCTATTGCTGAAGACACCATATGCTATTGGGATGGAACATGGAGTGACCTGGCTGGAATCGGGAAGAGAGAGTCCGAAGACAGTTAGCTTGTCTAGTGCCAGAAGGTGTTACATGACTACATGAGCAACTGGGGGAAAATGACCAACATCTATCTAAGCAACTCGAGATGTAAACTTCCCAGTAGCAATCAACCTGACGTCATGCTCACACAAGTGCAGTAGTGGCACACAGCCATGGTGGATTACCAACTGCTCTTGATTTGGCTAAAGGATCCGCTCAGTGGAATGGAACCCATACCTGGAAATGGGAAACAAGTCAGAACCATATGCAAAAACGAGGTCACCCTCCAATATCAAGCTCCCACCAATAGTGGGATACAAGAGGGCCTATTAAATTCACTCTAAAACAATAATAGCTATCCATGTACCTTTTACTGATCTCACTCTCCACTGGAGAATTTGCTTCTCTTTTTCAGATGGACGTAGAACCTGAGGAGAGAATCAGCCCATCGCACCTCACCAGGGCACCAGCTGAACCCATAGAATAATTGGGGAAATGAGCAAGAGTGCTGCTTTCTCAGCGAACCTGGTATCAGCAGAGGGGTGAAGGAGATAGACACAGAGAACACTCAACCCCTACCAAACCAGAGATCCAGAGACACAGAGACTCCCATGACCTTGTCACTGAAATAGACCTAAAATGAATCCAACATGGCTTAGAGGGGGTGGAAAGATTGTTAGAGCCATAAGTTGGGTCATTATGCACAGACATTGCCTCTCCTCCATAACTGATGGCTTACCTCCACAATGCAAGACCCACAATCCCTGACAGGGGAGGGCAGGGAGAAGGCTAATGATGGTACCATAATGGCTCTATGCACGTTATATAGATAACTAATAAAAAATATGTTAAGGGGCCTGGAGAGATGGCTTAGTGTTTAAGTGCTTGCCTGTGAAGCCTAAGGACCCCGGTTCAAGGCTCAATTCCCCAGGACCCATGTAAGCCAGATGCACAAGAGGGAGCATGCATCTGGAGTTCGTTTGCAGTGGCTGGAGGACCTGGCATGCTCATTCGCTATCTATCTGCCTCTTTCTCTCTCTCTCTGTCACTCTTAAATAAATAATAAACAAAAAAGATGTTAATAATTTTTTTTTAATTTAAAAATCTGTGTAGGGCCAGGTGTGGTGGTGCACTCCTTTAATCCCAGCACTCGGGAGGCAGAGGTAGGAGAATAACGTAGTTCAAGGCCACCATGAGACTACATAGTGAATTCCAGGTCAGCCTCAACTAGAGTAAAACCCTACCTCAAAACAACAACAATAACAACAAAACTGTGTAAAGGGGGCTGGGCTGGAGAGATTGCTTAGTGGTTAAGCACTTGCCTGTGAAGCCTAAGGACCCTGGTTCAAGGCTATATTCCCCAGGACCCACGTAAGCCAGATGCACAAGGTGGCGCATGTATCCGGAGTTCATTTGCAATGGCTGGAAGCCCTGGTGTGCCTGTTCTCTCTCTCTCTCTCTCTCTCTCTCTCACCTTCTTTCTCTCTTTGTCTGTCACTCTCAAATAATATATAAATAAATAATCTGTGTAAAGGACTGGGAATGGGGATGTGTGTAGCTCATTGGTAAAGTATGTGCTTAGCACACACACACACATAGAGTCCTCTGTGTAACTCTCAACACAACAAACATACACACCACACACACACCCTATGGAAAGAGATATCATGGCAGAATTATTTGTAGATGTAACCTGTATAAATAGTAACCAATAGAAAACTGGTTACATAAGATAAGGTATAGCCTCACAATAGAATGGTATACTACCATAAAAAGGGTGTGACACGGGGCCAGGTGTGGTGGCGCACACCTTTAATCCCAGCACTTGGGAGGCAAAAGTAGGAGGATCGCTGTGAGTTTGAGGCCAGCCTGAGACTCCATAATGATTTCCAGGTCAGCCAGGGCTACAGTGAGACCCTACCTTGAAAGAAAAAAAAAAGAGTATGACTCAAGGCTGAGGAGACAGCTCAGTGGGTAAAGTGCTTGCCACACAAGTATGGGACCCTGAGCTAAGATCCCCAACACCCGTGTAAAAGCGCAGCACTGCATGTGTGTAATCCCAGCACTGGGGAGGTAGAGCTAGGATCCCGGGAGATTGCTAGCTAGCTAGACTAGCTAAATCAGTGAGCTCTAGGTTCATTGTGAGACACTGAGTCAAAAAAATTAAAGTGGAAAAGGGGCTGAAGAGATGGCTCAACAGTTAAGGTCCTTACTTGCAAAGCCTGACTGTCCTGGTTCAATTCCCCAGTACCCACATAAAGCCAGATGCACAAAGTGGTGTGTGCATCCGGCATTCATTTGCAGTGGCAAGAGGCCTTGGTGTGCCCACTTTGTCTTTATCCCTATCTCTCTCTCCTTGCAAATAAATAAATAAATATTAAAATAGGCCTGGATCGATGGCTTAGAAGTTAAGGAGCTTGCCTGTGAACCCAGGTTCAATTCCCTAGTACTCACATAAGACAGATGCACAAGATGGTGCATGCATCTGGAGTTTGTTTGCAGTGGCTGGAGACCCTGGTGCGCCCATATTCTCTCTCTGTCTCTCCCCCTGTCTCTGCCTCTTCTCTCTCTCTCCCTCCCTTTCGCTCTTTCAAATAAATAAATAAGATATTCTTAAAAATATTAAAATAAATAAACAAAGTGAAAGGGCTCGGGAGATGATTCAGTGGATAACATACTTGCTGCGCAACTCTAAGTATACTAGGTCAGGTCCCTAGACACCACATAAAAGCCAAAAGATGTGGCAGGCTTCTGGAATCTGTGGTGAGAAAGGAGACATAAATAGGAGAATTTCCCCCAGATAGCTCTCCAACAGAGCAGTAAACAATAATGAGAGACCCTGCCTCAAAAGAGGTGAAAGAGGCTTTGGAAAGATGACTCAGCAGCTAAGGTACTTGTAAAGCCTGATGACCTGGGTTTGGTTGCCCCACCAAATATGACCCATATATATGACCCATATAAAGCCAGATACACAAACTGGTGCATACATAGGGAGTTCAGAGTTTATTTGCAGTAGCAAAAGGCCCTGGTATGCCCATTCTCTCCCTCCCTCCCTCCCTCTCTCTCTCTATCTCGCTCCAAAAAAAAAAAAAAAAAAAGAGGTGGAGGGCTGGAGAGATGGCTTATCAGTTAAGGCTTTTACCTGCAAAGCCTGAGAACCCAGGTTCAATTGCCCAGGACCCGCGTAAGCCAGATGCACAAGGTTGTACTTGCGTCTGGAGTTTGTTTGCAGTGGCTAGAGGCCCTGGTGAGACCATTCTCTCTCTATGTGCTTCTCTCTCTCTATCAAATAAATTAATAAATAAATAATTTTTTTTTAAAAAAAAGAGCACTCGGGGCAGAAGTGGGAGGATAGCCGTGAATGAAGGCCAGTATGGAACTACAGAGTGAGTTCCAAGGTCAACCTGGGCTAGGGTAAGACCCTACCTTGAAACACCGCCCCCATCAAAAGAAGAGGTGTAAGGTGAGGATTAACCCAAAAGTTTCTTCTGACTTCCACAAATGTGCACACACTCACACACATAGCAAATAAATTAATTTTAAAATATTAATCAAAGAGCAGAGAATGACTAAGCAAGACACCGGACATTGACCTCTAGCCTCCATGTAAACATACATACATGTGGGCCCCTCACATGCAAATATATATATATATATATTTCACACATACAAACACACATTCACAATAAAGCTAGAAAAAAAGCATGGTGTGGTGTCACACACCTTTAGTTCCAGCACTAGGAAGGCTGAGGTAGGCTTTCTGTCAGTTCAAGGCTACAGAGCGGCCCTGTGCATGCTAATGGTGACCTTGTGCACACCAGTTATCTACACCTTCCCCACCCCAAGAGTCATTTCTCTAAGTTCCAGGGAAATCTTCAGAGCAGACAGGCCTACAAGCTTTTCAGTCATAGTTAAAAACAAATCTGGAAGCCGGGTGTGGTGGCGCACGCCTTTAATCCCAGCACTCGGGAGGCAGAGGTAGGAGGATCACCGAGAGTTCGAGGCCACCCTGAGACTACATAGTTAATTCCAGGTCAGCCTGGGCCAGAGTGAGACCCTACCTGGAAAAAACAAAAAAACAAAAATAAATCTGGGTAGAGTCTGTGCAGCTGGTGGTGGCCAGGCCCTGGAAGCCTGTGACATGTGACATGAACAGTGATGGTCTCTTCCCCAACTCTCCGTTTCCCATGTGGTGCTCTGGAGGCTTCTGTCCAAGGAAGGATGAGTGTCCAGCAATCTGTTCGCAGTCAGGCCTTCCCAAGAAAAGCCTGGAAAAACCCAGCCCTCTGTCCCCCAGTGTCAACTTGATAGGGTGCATTTACCCCAACCCCCAAACACCACCACCACCACCACACACACAAGTCTCTCTGGGACCACAGGACAGCTCTGAAACTCCCCAGAGAGGCCCATTCAGCCACCGACCCACCCACAGGAACAGCCTTCTTGGGTAGCCTGGGAGCTTGCCAGAAGCCAAAGGCCCAGCACCACCCACAGGAGGCTCCCTGCCTAGGGAAGTCCACAGGAGCAGCTCTAGCTGCACGGATAGCAGAAGCACAATGAAGGATGCTGGAATTCATGCTATTTCCATATGGGTTCACTGCATGTCTCCTAAAAGCCCAAGCCTCATCATTTCCAGAGCCTGAGCTTCAAGAGGTGAGTGCAACCAGGTTATTCAAAGCCTCCCTGTAGAGAAAGGGATAGAACACACAGTCAGCCTCCTGTACAGAGGTAAGGTGGCCACCCATGGCCAGAACCATTTGCCTGGTCACACTTAGCCTACCAAATGACCAAACAAAGACAAGCTACTGAACGAACGATCCTGACAGCTGAAAGTGACCAAAGCCGGTGGTAGGAAGAGAGAACTTTGACACTCGCTAGCTTACCGCTCTGGTTCTCCCTAGTCCCCCTTCAGTCAGGATTAGCACTAGAAGCCAACAGGCCGCATGATCTTAAGCCTTTCAAACAGAAACACTGATCAGCTCCCAATGTGCACATCTGGTTTTTCTACCAGCAAAAGGTCCAGAGGCTAAAGTGAATCCCAAAATAATAGGCTTTAGAAACAGTCTACTGTGTAGAGAGGGATCTAAACCCACTGGGAAGGGCTTCTAGACCTGGTTCTTGTGGGTTCTTTGGGTCCCCCAAACCTGCCCCAAGCCAACTCAGCCCTTCAGCACTGACACAGATGAGGGCTTTCGGTAAAGTAATTTGAACTGAGTGTGGGCCGGTGTATGCCTGTAATTCCAGCACTTGGGAAGATGATGTAGGAGAATTCCAAGTCAAGTTGGGCTACATGGCAAGACCTTTTCTCAAAAAAAAAATAAATAAAGGGGGTCTGGAGAGATAGCTTAGCGGTTAGGGCGCTTGCCTGCAAAGCTTTACAACCCGAGTTCAATTCCTCAGTACACATGAAGCCAGATGCACAACACAGCTCATGCATATGGAATTTGTTCATGGTGGCAGGAAGCCCTCTTGTGTCCAGTCTCTCTGATTCTCGCAAATAAATAAATAAATAAATACAATCTTTAAAAATATTTTTATTTATTCATTTGTAAGCAGAGAGAGATAGAAGAGAGACAGAGAGAACGGGCACGTCAGGGCCTTCAGTCACTGCAAACAAGCTCCAGATGCATGCATGCACCACTTTGCGCATCTGGCTTTACATGGGTACTGGAGAACTGAACCTAGGTTGTTTGGCTTTGCAGGCAAGCACCTTAACCGCTGAGCCATCTCTCCAGCCCAATAAATAATATTTTTGAAAAAATGAATAAATTGGGGCTGGAGAGATGACTCAGCAGTTAAAATACTTTCTTGAAAAGCGTGAGGGCCCAGATTCAAATTCCCAGTACCCATGTAAAGTCAGATGCACAAAGTGGAGCATGAATCTAGAGTTCATTGCAGTGGCCAGAGGCCCTCACATACGCGTTCTCTCTTTCTTTTTTTTTTCTCTCTCCCCCCTCTCTTTCTCTCTTTATCTCCTTGCAAATAAATAAATAAATAAATAAAATATTAAAAATAAATAAAAATTAACAAATTGGGTTAGGGTTATGGCTCATTTGGTAGAGTATTTGCCTAACGTACAAAAACCCTGGGTTTGATCTCCCAGCACCCCATAACCTCAGCATGGTGGAACATGCCCATAATCCCAGCACACAGGTGGCTGAGGCAGGAGGATCAGAAGTTCAAGGTCATCCTTGAACTACATAGGCTACATAGGGAGTTCAAGGCCATCCTGGGATACATGAGATTAATTTAAAAGATTAATAAATTAGTTAAAAATCAAATAACTTGAACCGGATGCCCACCTTTAATCCCAGCACTCGGGAGGCAGAGGTAGGAGGATCGCCATGAGTTTGAGGCCGCCCTGAGACTCCATAGTGAATTCCAGGTCAGCCTGAGCTAGCGTGAGACCCTACCTTAAAAAACAAAAACAAATCAAATAGCTTGAAATCCAACTAGGTATGGTATTTGAAAGCAGAGGCTTCAGATGGGGACAAACTTTGGTTTGAATCCCAGTTCTGTCACCAACAGCTGTGTGGCTCTGTGTTCACTTTCAGGAATAAGAACTTATGGCAGGATGGCAGGGTGGAATTTAAAGAACAGAACAGAACAGAAATGTTCAGGTTTCAGTACACAGCAGACACTTAAAAACTACTTCTGCTGGGCATAGTGGTGCACACCTTTAATCCCAGCACTGAGGCAGTACAATCACTGTAAATTCAAGGCCAGCCTAGCCCTAGTAACTTCCAGGATAGTCTGGCCTTCAGGATGAGGCCATTAAAAACTTAAAAACTGGGCTGGAGAGATGGCTTAGCGGTTAAGGCGCCTGCCTGCTAAGCCTAAGAACGCTGGTTCCAATCTCCAGCAGTTCCAATCTCCAGGTCCCACGTTTAGCCAGATGCAAAGTGACGCAAGGGCACAATGCCGCACTTGCCCACAAGGGGGCACACGCATCTGGATTTTGTTCACAGCAGCTGAGAGACTACTGGCGCACCCATCTCTATCTGTCCTCCTCTCCCTCTCTCTCTGTCTGTCTCTCTCTGTGTCTCTCTCTAAAAATAAAAAAAAAATTTAAAAACTAAAAAACTGCCAGGTATGGTGGTGCATGCTTTTAATTACAGCACTTGGGAGGCTGAGGTAGAAGGACCACTATGAGTTTGAGGCCAGCCTGAGCTACAGAATGAGTTCTAGGTCAGCCTGGGATAGAGTGAGACCCTGCTTCAAGAAAGAAAAGAAAAGTAAATAAAATACATTTTTTAAAGGGCTGGGGAAATGGCTTAGCGGTTAAGGTGTTTGCCTGAGAAGCCTAAGGATCCTGGTTTGATTGCCCAGGACCCACATAAGCCAGATGCACAAAGTGGCACATGTGTCTGGAGTTCATTTGCAGTGGCTAGAGGCCCTGGCGCGCCCATTCTCTCTTTCTCTCTGCCTCTGCCTCTTCCTCTCTCTCTTTCTCAAGTAAATAAAATATTTTAATTTAGGAAGAAAGAAAGAAAGAAAGAAAGAAAGAAAGAAAGAAAGAAAGAAAGAAAGAAAAAGGAAAGGTGAAGTAAAAAGAAAAGAAACAAAAAAAAATCTTTGACTATCCAGAATCCTAGTGAGTACAACCCAGTATAGCTTACTGAAGTTCAAAGTCTGAGATTATGGCCAAGGTGAATTCTACGCACTAGCTACTTTTCTGTGCATCTTGGGCTTTGTTCCAAAGAGAAAGCCAGACCTTTCTAGTCCCTGACTTGTTCCTTGCTCCTTGCTCCTTGCACCCCTGCCTTGCCAGCACATTTTCCCACTGCTCTTCAGACCCAGTGAGGGACTTCCCCTCCACCCCAGTAAGACTCCTGAGCTCCCCAAGCAGGTGAGGCCACACCCCAGCACACTGGGTGGATGCTTGGGGACTGAGCTCAGACACATCTTGAAGGGAAACCAGGGCCCTAAGCTGGTGTGCTTATTGGCATCATAAATCACCAACTGTTTGCATTGCTGCACCTCTCTGACCAGAGCCTGCCTGCTGTCACCTACCTGGTATGACCTCCACCCTCACTCCAGGGGCCAGAGCCAGCCGCTCATTTACAAGCAAGTTGGGTTCCATGGAGTTTATTCTTCTTTTTTCAAAAAATTTCAACTGCCTAGTTCCTGAACAATGAGCAGTATGCAGCTGTGAAAGGCAGAATGGCTACAGGCCAGGGTGGCCTGGGGGAGGACAAGAGTTTGGAGGACAAGGGCGGGTCTAGAGAACTTGGATGCTCTGAGAGCCCTCAGTGGCCAAAGTTCTTCTGAACCCTGGCTCCTAACCAGCCCTCCTTGGGACCAAGAGGATTTCCTGGCTTCTGGATCCAAAACATGTTCTTCAGTATGTGCTCTCAGAGGCCTAGGCCTGGTGGCACATACCTGAAATCTTAGCACTCAGGAGGCTGAAGCAAGAGGATCATGAGTTAAAGAAAACTTTGGCTTGAGGGCTGGAGAGATGGCTTGGGGGTAAGGTGATTGTCTGCAAAGCCAAAGGACCCAGGTTCGATTCCCCAGGATGCATGTCAGCCAGATGCACAAGGGGGATCATGCATCTGGAGTTCATTTGCACTGGCTGGAGGCCTGATACACCCATTCTCTCTCTTTCTCTCTCTCTCAAATAAATAAAATTAAATTTAAAAGAAAAGAAAACTTTGGCTTGAATCCCAGTTCTGCTACTAACAGCTATGTGGCTCTCTGTGTTCACTTTCAAGAATAAGAATTTGGGCTGGAGAGATTGCTTAGCAGTTAAGGTGTATGCCTGTGAAGCCTAAGGACCCAGGTTCGATTTTCCAGGTCCCACGTAAGCCAGATGCACACGGTGGCACATGCATCTGGAGTTCGAATGTAGTGGCTAGAGCCCTGGTGTGCCCTTTCTCACTATCTCTCTCTCTCCCTCTCTCTGTCTCTAATAAGTAAATAAAAATGAAAATAATATATTAAAAAAACAACAACAACAAGAATAACAATTAATAAGCTGGGCATGGTGGCACATGCCTTTAATCCCAGCACTCAGGAGGCAGAAGTAGAAGGACCACCATGAGTTCAAGGCCACCCTGAGACTACATAGTGAATTCCAGATCAGCTTGGACTAGAGTGAAATTCTACCTCGAAAAATCAAACAAACAAACAAACAAACAAAAGAAATGGAAAGAAAAAAGAAAAAAAAGAATAAGAACTTATGGCAGGGACACCACAAAACCCAGTTGTAAAAAATAAAATAGGGGCTGGAGAGGTGGCTCAGCGGTTAAGGCACTTGCCTACAAAGCCTAACAATCCAGGTTTGATTCCCCAGTACCCACATAATGCCAGATGCACAGTGATGCATGTGCATCTGGAGTTCATTTGTAGTGGCTAGCTAGAAGGCCTGGCGTGCTCATTCTCTCTGTCGGTCTCTCTTCTCTCTGTCTCTGCTTGCAAATAAATAAAAATATTTTAAAAATAAAAAATAAAATAAAATAAGGTGCTGAGGACATGGCTCAGAAGGTAAGTACTTGGCTTGCAGCATGAGGACCTGAGTTTGGATCCCTGGCATCCAAGTAAATGCTGGGTGTGGCAGTGGGCGCCTGTAATCCTAGCGCTGGGGCAGCTGAAACAGGCACATCCCTAGGGCCTGCTGGCTAGCTGAACAGGTGAGCTCCAGGTTCAGTAAAAGACCCTGTCTCAAAAGAATAAGGATGGCTGGGCGTGGTGGTGCATGCCTTTAATCCCAGCACTCGGGAGGCAGAGGTAGGAGGATTGCCGTGGGTTCAAGGCCACCCTGAGACTACATAGTGAATTCCAGGTCAGCCTGAGCTAGAGTGAGACCCTACCTCAAAAAAAAAAAAAAAAAAGAATAAGGTGATTAAGGAAGACACCGGATGTTGACCTCTGCCATCCACACACACTAATAATAGTACTTTTTTTTTTTGGAAAGAGACACACAGAGAGAGAGAGAGAGAGGAGAGGAAGACAGAGATGGGCGCGCCAGCAGTGTCTCAGCTGCTGCGAACGAAATCCAGATGCATGCATTGCGCCCTTGCATCACTTTGCATCTGGCTAAACATGGGACCTGGAGATTGGAACCGCTGGAGATTGGAACCAGCATTCTTAGGCTTAGGAGGCAGGCGCCTTAACCCCTAAGCCATCTCTCCAGCCCTAATAGTACATTTTTAAGAGCTTGGGAGATGGCTAAGTGAATAAAGCACTTGCCACACAGCTCTGAGTACCTAAGTTCAAATCCTCAGAAGCTATGGCAGGCCTCCATAATCCCAGTGTGCCTATGGCAAGCAGGGAGACAAGAATTTCCCAGAAAGCTCAAGAACAGTGTGGTGAACAATGAGAAATCCTGCCTCAGACAAGGTGGAAGACAGGACTGACCCAAAAGTTGGCCTCTGACTTCCACACACACACTGTGTAGCACGCAAGCACCCACGCTTATGAATATGTACACTCACATACATATTTTGTTAAAAATATCTAATTTAGGGGCTGGAGAAATGGCTTAGTGGTTGTGGCGTTTGCCTGTGAAGCCAAAGGATCCCGGTTCAATTCTCCAGGACCCACGTAAGCCAGATGCACAAGGGGCACATGCATCTGGAGTTCGTTTGCAGTGGCTAGAGGCTCTGGTATGCCAATTCTCTCTCTGTCTGCCTCTCTTCTATCTCTCTCTTTCTGCTGGCAAATAAATAAATAAAATTTTTAAATATATATATAATTTCGGGGCTGCAGAGATGGCTTAGTGGTTAAGGCATGCGCCTGCAAAGCCAAAGGATCCTGATTCGACTCTCCATGCCCCACGTAAGCCAGATGCACAAGGGGGTTCATGCACGTGGAGTTCGCTTGCAGTGGCTGGAGGCCCTGGTGTGCCCATTCTCCACCCCCCCGTGCCTCTTTCTTGCAAATAAAATAAATAAATAAATATTATATATATATAATTTAGCCAACTGTGGTGGCACACACATTTAATCCCAGCACTTGGGAGGCAGAGGTAGAAGGATTGTTGTAAGTCCGAGGCCAGCCTGAGACACATAGTGAATTCCAGGTCAGCCTGAGCTAGAGACCCTACCTCAAAAAAAAATCTAATTTATTCATTTGAGAGAGAGAGAAACAGGCAGACAGAGAGTGAGTATGGGTATGCCAGGGCCTCCTGCCACTGCAAACAAACTCCAGATGCATGCACCACTTTGTGCATCGGGCTTTACATGGGTACTGGGGAATCAAACCCAGGCCATTAGGCTTTGCAAATAAGCACCTTGATCCACTGAGCCACCTCTCCAACCTCCACATACATTCTGATGGTTTATGTTAATTGTCAACTTAACTGGACCTAGGCCCATCTGTGAAGGATTTACCTTGATTGGGTTACTTGAGGTAGAAAGATTTATCTTAACTGTGGGCTGCCTCATTCCATGGGCTGGGGTCCTGGATGATACAAAAAGGAGAGAGTGGGCTGAGCACCAGTGTTCATTGTTCTCCGCTTCTTCACTGTGGGCTGAATGGGACCAGCTCTGCTTCCAGCTCAGCATGCCATGCTTTCCTGCCATGACAGACTATAACCTGGAATTGTAAATTGAAATAAGTCCTTCTTCCCTTCAACTTATTTGTTTTTAATTCAGGTACTTTGTCCCAGGAACGAGAAGGTAACTAATCATAGGCCAAATAGATGCATTTTTACAAAAGGTCTCAGGGCATAGCAGCCTAACTGGAGACATGCCCAGTTCCTGCAGACATTTGGGGAAGTCAGCATAGCATCTTAAGCCACATCTCCCATTGAGCCCTGCTGCCTACCACCCTGTTTGTTTCCCACATGCACAGCAAGTGCAGATCCTTCCCACCAGGACACTCCTGGTTCCCTCTACTTCAACAAAGGCTTTCTCTTTTACTCAAGAGGCTGGGTATAAGGCTGGGAAGATGGCTTAGTGGTTAAGGTATTTGCCTGCGAAACCTAAGGACCTAGGCTCAATTCCCCAGCACCCATGTAAGCCAAATGTACATGGTGGTACATGTATCTGGAGTTGGTTTACAGTGGCTAGAGGCCCTGATGTGCCCATTCTCTGTCTGTCACTCTCTCAAATAAAAAAAATATTTTTAAAAACAGTCTGAGTATCATCAACTGGGCAAAGCAGGCTCTTACAAGTGTTCTAGAACACCCCTCCCCACCAAGGTGGAAGAAAGGGCACCCTCATGCATTAGCATATATGTGAATATATCACACACAGCACACCATTCATACTATATACACACTGAAAAGAAAATAATCAGGGCTAGGAAGATGGCTCTGCAATTAAAGTCACTTGCTTGCAAAACTTATTGGACCAGAGTTCAATTTTCCAGTGCCCACATAAAGCCAGATGCACAGAGTGGTACCTGCATCTGGAGTTCACTTCCAGTGGAAAGAAGCCCTGGTGTGCCATTCTCTCTCTCTCTCTCTCTCTCTCTCTCTCTCTCTCTCTGACAATAAATTTTAAAAGTTTTAAAATTATGAAATAAAATTAAAAGAAAAGAAAAATCAGAGGGGTTGGGGTGTAGGGCTGGGTAATTCTATCCCAGAACCACAAAAAATAATAATAATAGAATTTTAAATGGGACTGTAATGGTACACATTTCAGTGTATTTTATTGTAAAGATTAAGGTTATGCACATCAAGATCCTAGCAGGGTGTGGTGGTTCATGCCTGTAAACCCAGCAGAAGGATCTTCTCAAGTTCAAGCCTAGCCTGGTCTGTAAAGTGAGTTCTAGACCAGCCAGGGCTACATAGAGAAACCCAGCTTCAAAAGCAAACAAACAAAAGGAAAACCTGCTAGGGAGAGGAAGGAAGACAGCAAGGGGAAGTGGGGCCAGGGATGAATCAGAATACCGTGTAATGACTATGTGTATGAAAAGACCATCATGAAGCCAGGCGTAGTGCAAACACCAGCACTTGTCCCAGCACTTGGGAGGCAAAGGTGGGAGGATCACCGTGAGTTTGAAACCAGCCAGGGACTACAGAGTGACTTCCAGATCAGCCTGGGCTAGAATGAGACCCTACCTCTAAAAAACCAAAAGAAAAAGAAAAGAACGAAGGAAGGAAAGAAGGAAAGAAGGAGGGAGGGAGGGAAGGAGGGAAGGAGGGAGGGAGGGGGGAAGAGATCGTAATAAAACCCAATATTTTATATGCCAACTTTAAGTTAATAAATAAAAATAAGCTTGGCGTGGTGGCACACGCCTTTAATCCCAGCACTTGTGAGGCGGAGATGGGAGGATCGCTGTGAGTTTGAAACCAGCCAGGGACTACAGAGTGACTTCCAGATCAGCCTGGGCTAGAGTGAGACCCTACCTCTAAAAAACCAAAAGAAAAAGAAAGGAAGGAAGATAGGAAGGAAGGAAGGAAGGAAGGAAGGAAGGAAGGAAGGAAGGAAGGAAGGAAGGAAGGAAGGGAAGAGATCATAATGAAACCCAATATTTTATATGCCAACTTTACGTTAATAAATAAAAATAAGCTTGGCGTGGTGGCACATGCCTTTAATCCCAGCACTTGGGAGGCAGAGGTAGGAGGATCGCCATGAGTTTGAGGCCATCCTGAGACTACATAGTTAATTCCAGGTCAGCCTGAACTAGAGTGAAACCCTACCTCAAAAAAAAAAAAAAAAAAAGAAAAAAGAAAGAAAGAAATGAATGAATGAATAAAAATAAATGGGTAGAGATGTTACTCAGTTGATAGAGTACCTAGCATGCACCAAGCCCACGGTTCAATGCCCAGCACCACATAAACTAACCTATAATCCCAGCACTTGGAAGGTGGAAGCAAGAGGATAAAAAGTTCAAGATCATCATTGGCCATATATAGTATTGGAGGCCAACCTTAGCTACATGAGACCCCGTCTTAAAAACAAATATTTTTTTTTAAAGAAGGAAAAGGAGGAGGAGGGGAAGAATGAAAGAGATGAAGGAGAAAAGAAGAGAGCGAGGAAGAAGAGGAGGAAGAATTTGAAAATGTTAGAGTAGTGGCTTACTAACAGAATCAGTAAATACAACAACTGCAATTGCTTCTATTTCTTTAGCCATTTACAAAGGTGTGTGTTGCTTTTGAAGTTGTTTGAAGTGTTGTCTTGTTTTAATTCAAAAAGCAAAATGTGCTTATAAAAATTCAAACAATTCCCAGGAAACAAGGTTAGCCTTTCTCTTCTCTCTCCTTCCGGATACGTGCTTTCTTCCCTGGAGGGAGCTGGCCCCGCCTGACCACATAGCTCAAGGCTTTTCTCTCTGCATTTATAAATACACACAGGGATTGTTGCACATAAATGAACTCATGCTATACATATGGATTTGCAATTGGCTTTTTTCCACTTTATTTCTTGGAGAATATTCCATGCCAGTCTATAGTATTCTTTTTAATCACTAGGTAGCATTTCATGACATGGCTCCTCCTCACTTATTTTATCATCACCGTCTGTTGGACATATACTTTTGTTTCAAGTTGGGGGGCATAAAATAATGATGCCATTAAAAATCCTTGGATTTGGGCTGGAGTGATGGCTTAGCGGTTAAAGCGCTTGCCTGCAAAGCCAAAGGACCCAGTACTCACGTAAAGCCAGATGCACAAGGTGGTACATGTGTCTGAAGTTCATTTGCAGTGGCTGGAGGCCCTGGCATGCCCATTCTCTCTCTCTCTCTCTCGCTCTACCTGCCTATTTCTCTCTCTCTCTCAAATAAATAAATAAATAAACTATTTTTTTAATTTTTATTTATTTATTTGAGAGAGAGAGAGAGAGAAATAGGCAGGTAGAGCGAGAGAGAGAGAGAGAATGGGCATGCCAGGGCCTCCAGCCACTGCAAACAAACTCCAGATGCATTCACCCCCTTGTGCATCTGGCTTATGTGGGTCCTGGGGAGTCGAACCTGGGTCCTTTGGCTTTTCAGGCAAACGCCTTAACCGCTAAGCCATCTCTCCAGCCCCCATAAACTATTTTTTTAAGTCCCTGGATTGGGCTAGAGGGATGGCTTAGAGGTTAAGGCATTTGCCTGAAAAGCCAAAGGACCCAGGTTTGATTCCCCAGGACCCACGTTAGCCAGATGTACAAGGGGGCACACGCATCTGGAGTTCATTTGCAATGGCTGGAGGCCTGGAGCCCCATTCTCTCCCTCTCTCAAATAAATAAATAAAGTAAAATAGCCAGGCGTGGTGGCACACGCCTTTAATCCCAGCACTTGGGAGACAGGTAGGAGGATCACCATGAGTTCAAGGCCACCCTGAGACTACATAGTGAATTCCAGGTCAGCCTGGACTGGAGTGAAACCCTACCTTGAAAAAAAAACCAAAATAAATAGACAAATAAAGTAAAATATTTTTTAAAAAAATAATAGTGCCCTGGGAGATTTCATTTCAGCTTGATCACTCTTTGTAATGTATTGATTTTTATATCCACCTGGTATTTATTTATTTATTTGCAAGAAGAAAGAGAGAGGGGTGGTATGTGCTCTGATCAAGTTATCCTGGCCCAGGTGCCCACCGTGTAGAAGTACATGGGTCTTCAAAAGCTTCAGTCCCAAGTCACCAAAGCTTCTAGCTGAGTAAGCAGAGATGAGCTGTCCTCATTCTGCCCTTGGCAAACTCGTGGCCCATAAAATCTGTGAACAAAGCAAAAGCTAGTGATGTCTGAGTTTGGGGTGGTTGCTCTAAGCAATAGTCCCTGGATGTAGGCTCAAGGTATGATGAAGGAAGTGTGACTCAGAGTATCTGGACATTGAGGTATGAATGTTACACACAGCACATAGGGTCGTTGAAGGGCACGTATGGCCAAATGCATGATCACATTTGCCTTGCTTGTTGCCTCGGCCATGATTCTTTGGCTCAGCCATGGTGATTGGATTGGCACATGTGGAACACCAGGTGCCCCCAGAGACAGAAATGGCCCTTAATAGTCATGGGGACAAGTCAGTAGGCCTGGAGCCTTGCTGGAGCTAAGGCGATACAAACTTGGAGTTGAACTGCATGTGGGTGGCTCTGAGGCATCAAAGATAGGCCATAGGTTTCTGAGAGGAGCCATGGACAAAGGTAGAAAAGGTTGGAAGAGAAGCAGATGGGACTGGATGTGGGTACTGGTGAAACTGCCACATGGTGTGCCCACAAGTAGCTGGGCTATGTAAGCTTATCATCTGGAAAAAGGTCTGGTCTCTACTTGCCAGTATATGGACAGCATTGAACTGGCATGGCAGGGACCAGATGTGCTGGCTCAGGCTGGTAATTCCAGCACTGGGGAGGATAGGGAGGAAGATGAAAAATTCTAGGCCAGCCTTGGCTACCTAGTGAGGTGAGATCCTGTCTCAAAAGACCAAGGGCCGGGGTTGTGGCTCTGAGGTGGAGTGCTTGCCTAGCGTGCACTAGGCCCCGGGTCCCATCCGTAGGATTGCAGAATTATTTTGCAAACTGTTTTTGTAATTGGCATGGCAGGAAATGAGGTCATTCAGGGAATCAGGTGGAGTAAGAACAGAAGAGCCAAGCCCCAGCCGGAGATAGGGAAAAGACAGCAGACAGGAACTTGAGAGGGTCCAAGAAAACGTCAGGCAAAGGGGTATCATGGAGAGCCAAGACAAGGGTCAGTTTCAAGCCAGGATGGTCAGAGGCATCCTATAGACACTCCATGGGCATTATTCATTGACTTCCTGTACTAGAAGCAAAGTCACCAACAAGAAAAAAGAGGCCATCTCCTACCCAGAGCCTCTATGAGCTTACCTTGGGAACCAGGAGCCCACCTTCAAGAAACTTGGGGGTCTGCATGAAGAAATCACAGGAGGGGGCAGAGAAGTGAATGACAATAACCATGTGGGTCAGACACTACCGGCCAGCCCCCTATTTCTGCTCTTCTCTTTCTCAGTAAGTGAACTCCTAAATCTTTCCCAGTAGTCATGACTCTCTAGAATAATAAACAAAGACTACATTTCCCAGCCTCCCTTGGGTAGGTATGGTCATAGGCCTTTTGGCACAGTAGGTAACATGTTTGCTTCACAAGTGTGAGGACCTGCAACTGCCTCAAAAGCCAGGCATGGAAGCACATACCTATAATCCCAGCATTAAGAGGGTAGAAACGGGAGAGGACCTAGTGCTTGCTGGCCAGTTAGCTTAGCCAAACCAGTGAGTTCTAGGTTCATTGAAGGATTCTTTCTCAAAAAATACGGTGGGATGGAGTGACCCAAATCTCATCATAGTGTTAAGAAGTGACTGTAGAACGTTCAGCCTCAATGAGACATCTCTATCACACCCTCTGTGGTGGTTTGATTTATGTGTCCCCCATAAACTTATGTGTTCTGATGTTTGATTCCCAGCTGGTGGCAATTTGGGAATCAGACCCTTGTGGAAGGTGATGTATTGTTGGGGGCGGGCTTATGGGTGTTATAGCCAGCTTCCCCTTGCCAGTGTTTGGCAAACTCTCCTGCTGCTGTTGTCCACCTAATGTTGTCCTCTGCTCATGCCATCGTTTTCCTCTGCCATCATGGAGCTTCCCCTCAAGTCTGTAAGCCAAGATAAACCCTTTCCTCCTACAAGCTGCTTTTGGTTGGGTACTTTCTGCCAGCAACATGAAGCTAACTACAACACCCTCCAAGGCTCAGGGACCATTGTGGAAGAGGTGACAGAAAGAACGAGGAGACAGAACCAGGAAATTCCAGAGCTCATGAGCCAGATAATCTGACATTCCATTGCAGTGTGGCAGTTTGCAGCAACAAGGGACCTTGCCTCAAAGAAGATGGAACACCAGTCACTTCAAAGTTGGCCAGGCATGGTGGTGCATGCCTTTAATCCCAGCGCTCAGGAGGTGGCAGTAGAAGGATCGCTGTGAGTTTGAGGCCAGTCTGAGACTACATAATGAATCCCAGGTCAGCCTGGGCTACAGTAAGACCCTACCTCAAAAGGGGGGGGGGACTAGAG
The DNA here is from genome assembly GCA_036365145.1 of Orientallactaga sibirica. Lineage (NCBI taxonomy): Eukaryota > Metazoa > Chordata > Mammalia > Rodentia > Dipodidae > Orientallactaga > Orientallactaga sibirica. The sequence goes on from JAEOAD010000372.1 coordinate 3,193,792, forward strand.
AGAAATCTCAGTGGCTAGGCACTTGCCTGTAAAGCCTAACTACCTGAGTTTCCCAGTACCCATGTAAAGCCAGATGCACAAAGTGGCACAAGCATCTGAGTTCTATTCCAATGCCCATTCTACAACCCCCCCCCTCGGCCTGGTATGGTGACACTCACCTTTAATCCCAGCATTTAGGAGGCAAAGGTAGGAGGATCACTGTGAGTTCAAGACAGCCTGAGACTACATAGTGAATTCCAGGTCAGTCTGGGCTAGAGCAAGACTCAAAATAACAAAACAAAATAAAACAACAACAAAAAAAAATCGATGGAGAAGTATTGAGGAATTCACCGTCTTTCACCTCTGGCCTCCACACACACACACATGCACATGCACCTAACACACATGTGCCCATACATACAAAGAGAGAAAGAGAAATATAAAGCTTATAAGCCCAATACAAGCATGAAACTGAATTTATATCTTGGCTCACCCACTTCCTAGTTGTATAATATTGCCTGTGTTTCTTAACCTCTCTGTGCCATCCTTATTTGTAAACCAGGGCTAATAATAGTAGCTACTTCGGTGAGTTATAGGAAAATGATGTACTTGGAACAGTAGTTGGCACACAGATGGCGATGCGTAAGGGCTTGCTGTGAATATTATTGTCATTACTACTAACCCTAAAGGGAGGCAGCATGGCCTTCTTCCCTATCCTCCTTCTTACTGTCTGCAATGCAAGCTGTCATAACAGCCAGACTGCATTAGGCATCTTGGTACATGAAGTGACTTTCAGAGCCAAGGCTACACGTGGTGGACTGGGCAACAGAGAAGCATTTCCTCAAAGCAGTGGACCAAGAGAAACAGAGACAACTAGGCTGCACTAGCTGTCACAATCCCAGCTCAGAGTTCCCACTGCTATAACGGAGAGGTAGTATCCATTCTGGAGAAATGACAGATAAAGAGGGGAGCCAGTGGCCTCAGCCTGTGGAGTGTCTTTTCTTTTCTTTTTTTGAATGTTATTAATTTATTTACAAGCATATCTTGTAGGCGTTTAAGAGTCTGATCTATTTCTGAGACTGTACCTCTTAAACATTCTTCATATGTGTTAAATGGATCCTTATTTCCTAAGCATTTGGGGTCTTACTATGAAGAAAGGCACTGCAAATCCAGATCCCAAGTAAACAGTCACCATGGTCAGTAACCGCCATTTGTTTTCCACTGCAAATGGCAAGTTCTTCCCCAGGCCCTCCTTGTAGTGGCCACAAAGGTTGAAAATCTGCAGATACTCTGGCCCAACATGACGCTGCTAGAAGTTCTGTGAAGGCTCTAGAGACCGAACGTGGAAGAAATGGCCGCAGCACACCAGTCTCCTCTGCTCAAGGCCTTCTTATCTCAAGTGCTAAAATCAAAAGGGAAGATGGAAAATGGGGCAAGGTCTTCTGGGAGAGAAGTCTTTTTCTTTTCTTTTCTTTTCAGTTTTTCGAGGTGGGGTCTCCCTCTAGCCCAGGCGGACCTGGAATTCACTATGTAGTCTCAGGGTGGCCTCAAACTCATGGCGATCCTCCTACCTCTGCCTCCCAAGTGCTGGGATTAAAGGCATGCGCCACCACTTTTTAAAATTATTATTAAATAGAAACTTTGTGTGGACTCTTTATGTATTGGTACCATCATTTCCCTCCTCCCTGTCCCCACTCCACTGAGGGCCCTTCTTAGTGAGATTGCTGGTATTCACCATGGGGTCGTGGTCATGAGATGTGAGAGCAGCAGTCAGTCATTGTGGGACGAGGCAGTGCCTTTGTATATTCCCTCCCACCCTGTGGCTCTTACATTCTTTCCACACCCTCTTCCACAAAATTCCCTGGGCCTTGGTGGGTGTGCTTTAAGTCTACTTTAGTGTTGAGTTCTCAGCAGCTTCTGATTCTGCTTTGGTGAATTTTGAGTATCCTCAGTGTCTGTCTCCAGCACCCTGGTGCAGGTTGTCAGGCTCCCCATGGAAGCAGCACACTTGCTCATCTTGTCAATTCCTCTGTAGTTTCACCTGGGCTCTGGATGGCTCTGGATGGTTCATCTCCTCAGTTCTCACTGCCTGATTTCACCCCCAGAACTCTCGCGTGGTTATGAGTTCGTCATCTTGACCGGACGTCTACTGCAGGGTTTTTTGTTTGTTTATTTTTGAAGCAAGGTCTCATGTATCCCTGGCTGACCCAAACTCAAAATGTAGCTAAGAGCCGGGCGTAGTGGCGCACGCCTTTAATCCCAGCACTCGGGAGGCAGAGGTAGGAGGATTGCCGAGAGTTCGAGGCCACCCTGAGACTACATAGTTAATTCCAGGTCAGCCTGGACCAGAGTGAGACCCTACCTTGCAAAACCAAAAAAAAAAAAATGTAGCTAAGACTGACTTGAACTCCTGGGCCTCCTGGCCCCACCTCCCAAGTGCTAGGATAAAAAGCATGTACCATTACTTCTAGTTTATGTGGTGCTGGGATTGAATCCAGGGCTTCATGCATGGTAGGTAAGTATTTTACCAACTGAGCCACATCCCCAGCCCCTGTAGAGTCTTAATAAAATGCCAGGTGGGCCGGAGAAATGGCTTAACAGTTAAGGCATTTGCTTGTGAAGCCAAAGGTTCCCGGTTCGATTCTCCAGGACCCACATAAGCACAATGGGCACATGCATGTGGAGTTCGTTTGCAGTGGCTAGAGGCCCTGGCATGCCCATTCTCTCTCTGTCTGCCTCTCTTCTATCTTTCTGTTTGCAAATAAATAAATTAAATTTGGCCGGGTGTGGTGGCGCACGCCTTTAATCCCAGCACTCGGGAGGCAGAGGTAGGAGGATCGCCAAGAGTTCGAGGCCACCCTGAGACTACATAGTTAATTCCAGGTCAGTCTGGACCAGAGTGAGACCCTACCTTGCAAAACCCAAAAAAAGAAAAATTAAATTTAAAAATAAATAAAATAAAATGTCAGGTGCCACATACTGACTTGAGAAGGCAGTGGGGAGCCCCTAAAGATTTGTGCACAGAGGTGTGGCAGGCTCCAAGAAGTCCATGAGAGCTTGGCTGATGCAGTGAGTTCATATGCCAGAGGAGAAAGACCATGCACAGGACAGCAGTTGGTCAGAGGCCACTAGAAGGAAAAGAAAGGGCTGTTCAGTGGTTTTTTTTGTTTTGTTTGTTTGTTTGTTTTACCATGCCCATGAGTGCAGATCACCGCTCCTAATTTGCAAGCCTCACTCTATGTCTGGGGCTGCTCCAGGTTTCTCCCTAGACCCAAGAAGTCAGAGAGATTTCCAAGCTGAGGTTATAGCCCCTGGCACAGACCAGCAACCTGATGCCTGTGGCTGCATGAACCTTGGGAGCCTGAGCCAGGCTGGCAGAATCAGCATGTGGGCTGCCACAGTTGGGAGGGAGGCCATTCACAAGAAGTGCCGCTGAGGAAGACACGGGAGCAATATAGCTTTTTTTTTTTTATAGGCAGTCAGCCAGGAACAGAGGCCCAATGAGGACATGGATGTCACCTTGCCTGCCTTGGCAGGACTAGAACCCACATCTGATCCAGACTCATCCAAGATGGCTATAAGCAATTCTTCAGCAATGGCTCCCAGCTTCTTTCTCAGCCTAGCACACCTAGTCCCTCCTGAGTCCGCCTCTTGTGTCTACCACCCAATCAGCTCTCTTCCTTACACACCTGAGTCTGATGACAAGGCTCATGTTAATTGGATGTTTGATCCATAGAAAGGAGCCTAACCTCATGTGGAAATGCCTTTATGCAACAACCACCACCACCACCACCCCCACCATTCATCCTCAGGATCCGTCTGAACATATGTGTTAAGTCTCTCTCCCCCATCCCAGGAAGGGGAGGATTTCTTCTTGTCTAGGCACTTTCCTGCCTGGTGGGGTGCTTTCCTGTTTTGCTACATATATGGTCTTTTTATCTCTCTTTAAGCTCTGAGCCCTTTACTTACTATCTCTTAACCCTCTCTGATCTCTGATGCGAGGAGGCCCTTGTGGCTTGGGCTCTCCCACTTTGTTTTCCACGCGTTCTCCGAAGGCTTCTTCCCTGTAGAGTTTCTCCATCTCCCCTCCCCCTTTCCAGCCCAGCAAGGGGGAGAATTCCTCTCTGGCTTGAGTCTTTCTGCTAGCTTTCGCCTTCGATCTTAATCCTCCCTCACATAAACCTCATATTTCCTAATTTACCCTTCTCAGGATCCATGTTTCCAATTCTTAGCTAATTTAGATAAGAATCCACAAGTTGGGGGTCCACAGGCCTGGGATCTCCTGGATCTTTATGTAGTTTAATCCCTCCCTGGACCCAAAATCGTGCCGGGCTTTGAGGAGGCAGAACTCCGCGTACCCCTCACCTTGCCTCTGCTTTCAGGCCATTCCACAGTGAGAAACAGAATAAACCAAATCATCAACACAAAATGGGAGAGGACTATTGTCACACACAACACAGCCTCACTCTGACAGGGGGCTGGATCAAAGGAGCCAGATATAGAAGCAGAGGCTGCTGGATGATTCCATTCAGCATGGTTTTATTTGGGGGGAAGGGGCTGTAGAGATTGTTTTGTTTGTGGTTTTAAGCAGATCCTTGTGTATTCCAAGTTGGCCTCAAACTCCCTATATAGCAGAGGCTGGTCTTAAACTGCTGATCCTCCTGCCTCCACCACTACTAGCTTCATTTTGCAGGGAGGATTTTTGTTTGTTTTGTTTGAGGAAGGGACTCTCTAGTGGAAACTCTATAACCCCAGGCTGGTCCCATACTCACAGGATCCAGCATTAAAAACATGTACCAACACTCCTGATCATTTTGCAGTTTTAAAGCTGCAAATCAAGCACTTTGGTGATACATACCTGGGGTCTAGCTACTGAAGAGGCTGAGGCAGGAGAATCTCTTGAACCCAGTTCAAAGCCATCCTCCATTATGTAGCAAGACTTGTCTGAGAAAAGAAAAGAAAAGAAAAGAAAAGAAAAGAAAAGAAAAGAAAAGAAAAGGAAAGAAAAGGGCTGGAGAGATTGCTTAGTGGTTAAGGCACATGCCTGCAAAGCCTAAGGACCCAGGTTCAATTCTCCAGGTCCCATGTAAGCCAGATGCACAAGGGGGCGCATGTATCGTATCGGGAGTTCATTTGCAGTGGCTAGAGGCCCTGGCAGCCCATTCTCACTCTTCCACTCTCTCTTTCCTTCTTTCTGTCTCTAATAAATAAATAAATAAAATCTTTAAAACAAAACAAAAAAAAAAGAGCCTGGCATGGTGGCACACAACTTTAATCCCAGCACTAGGGATGCTGAGGTAGTTGTATCACCATGAGTTCAAGGCCATCCTGGGGCTACAGAGTGAGTTCCAGGTCAGCCTGGGAAAGATTGAGACCCTACCTGGAAAAGAAAGAAGAAAGAGAGAGGGGGAGAAAAGAGAGAAAGAAAAATTAAAAAGTTGGCTCTCTATGATGGAGTTTGGAAAAGTAGTTTCCCCTGTGAATTGGAATTCTAAAGGCACCAGGGAATCTTCTGGAACAGTAGAAGTGAGGAAGTTCTGTCTCCTTATCTGGGCAGTGGCCACAGAGGTGTAAACATAAAAATTTATCAAGCTGAACACTCTTTATTGCACCTGCTGTTTACCTCAAAGCAAAGAAAAGCTGCTTTAGAAAGAAGAGAAGCCGCTCTGAGGGGACAGGAGCATTGGAACCACAAATGAACCTTTTCCTTCTCCCTGCATTCAGAGCCCTGTGCAGAAGCCGCAGCCACTTAGCTGAGCTCTGCCCTGCTCTGTCCCTCAGTCTCTCTGCCAGGGAAGCTTTCCTCCACTGAAATGCAATTAGAGGAAAACAGTGTCTGTGGTCCAGATGCCACTGCGGAAGTAACCCGTGACAAGTAACAGGGAAGAAGAGCGGGCCCCGGCGGGCTGGGGGAGGGGGAGAAGCAAAAGAGGTGTGGGAGAGCCATGCCAGGGCCAGCCATGCGTTCCCACACCCAAGGCGCGGAGCTGACAAGTCCGCGCTGCCCGCAGGGAAGCCACAGCAAGTTCCTCTCCTGTCACTCCTGCTGAGGCATTGACAAACATAAACAAGAGCAGCAGAGGAAACAGCACTAACAAAGGCAGAGGGAAAAGTCAACAAGGAGCTGGGCGAGGTGGCTGGATAATCCCAGCCCTGGACAGGTGGAGGCAGGAAGATCGTGAGTTCAATGCCAGCCTCTCAGTTACATGGTGAATTCAAGTGCTGGAATAAACTAAACAAAACTAAACTAAACAACAAAACAAAAAAAAAGGGGGGGGTTGCGAAGCTGGCTCAGCGGTTAAAGGCACTTGCTTCCAAAGCTTGAAAGCCTGGGTTCAATTCCCCAGTACCCAAGTAAAGCTAGATGCACAAAGTGGTGCACACATGTGGAGTTTATTTGCAGCAGCAGAAGGCCCTGGCATATCTATTCTCTCCCCCTCTCCAGATAAATAAAAATAGTTCTTAAAAAGAAAAAGAAAGCGGGACTGGAGAAATGGCTTAGTGGTTAAAATGCTTGTTTGCAAAGCCTAAGAACCCAGGTTCAATTCTCCAGTACCCATATAAGCCAGATGCACAAGGTGGCGCATATGTCTGGAGTTTGTTTGCAGTGGCTGAAGGCCCTGGTTTGCCAATTCTCATTATCTCTGTGTGTCTCTCTTCTGTTTCTCTCTGCTCGCAAACAAAATAAAATAAAATAAAATAAAATAAAATAAAATAAAATAAAATAAAAAATAAAAATAAAATAAAAATAAAAATAAAATGGAGGAATGGCTTAGCAGTTAATGTGTTTACCTGCAAACCTAAGGACCCAGGTTTGATTCCCCAGTACCCACATAAAGCCAAATGCACAAGGTGGCACATGCATCTGGAGTTTATTTGCAATGGCTAGAGACCCTGGCATGCCCATTCGCTCCCTCCTTCTCTCTCTCTCTCTCCTTACAAATAAATGAAAAAAAAAGAGGAGCTGGGCATGGTTGTGCATGTCCTTAATCCCAGCACTTGGGAGGCTGAGGTAGGAGGATCATGGTGAGTTCAAGGCCTGGGCTCAAAAAAGACCCTACCTCTTGGCAACCTTGGGATGTTTCAGAAGGCACCACGGTGCTGAGAAGAGGGGACAGAGGAGTGCTCAGCACTGAAACATCTCAAACCTTCCAAGGCTCAGGGTCCATTGCGGAAGAGGGAGTGGAAAGAACGTAAGAGCCAAAGGAAGAGTAGGACTCCTTACAACGTGCTTCTCCACACACAAAATGGCCTGGATATCCATGACCTCACAGTGCCTGACACTACCTACACAAGACCATCATAATAGGAGGAAAAGATCATGACATCAAAGTGAAAAGAGAGACTGATTGAGAGGGGGAGGGGATATGATGGAGAGTGAAGTTTCAAAGGGGAAAGTGGGGGGAGGGAGGGAAATAACATGGGATATTGTCTACAATTAAAGAAGTTGTCAATAAAAATAAAAATAATTTTAAGGAAAAAAAGACCCTACCTCAAAAAACCCAAATAAATAGATAAATAAATAAATAAGAAAGAGTGCTGGAGAGATGGCTTAGCAGTTAAAGTGCTTGCCTGTAAAGCCTAACAACCAAATTCAGTTGCCCAGTACCCACATAAAGCACAAGGTGGTGCATGCATCTGGAGTTTACTGGCAGAGGCAAGAGGCCCTAGTGTAGCCATTCTCATTCTCTCTCTCTCTCTCTTTCTCTCTCTTTCTCTCTCCCAGAGTTGGGGAGGGGGTGTGCATGCTTTTAATCCCAGCACTTGGGAGGCAGACATAGGAGGACCACTATGAGTTCAACGCCAGCCTGGAACTGCAGAGTGAGTTCCAAGTCAGCCTGGGCTACAGTGAGACCCTACATGGAAAAACCAAAAATAGAAAGAGAGCCAGGTGTGGTGGCACACACCTTTAATTCCAGCACTTGGGGAGGCAGAGGTAGGAGGATCACTTTAAGTTCAAGGCCACCCTGAGACTACATAGTGAATTCCAGGTCAGCCTGGGCTAGAGTGAGACCTTACCTTGAAAAAAAAAAAAAAAAAACAGGAAAAAGAGGTTTGGGGAAGCAGCTCAGTGGTAGAGTGTTTTGCCTTGGCATGCACAAATCCCTGGATTCGATCCCTAGTACCCACTAAAATGAAAAATATTACTGAATCTGCACCTGGTAATTTCAGCCTTCCTCAATTATGATAGATCTCTCCAGCACTGTTAATTGCAGAAAATCCAAATCCCATATACTGACGTTCTAGGAGGGTTCCCCCTGACCATTAATAGTTTCTTTGAGAAGCAGCCATGGGGATCACAAGAGAAAGTGAAGAGGGCCATAGGGACAGGAGGAAAGCCAATTGAGGGACCGTTATTGAGCAGGTTCATCATGAGAGTGTCCCTCCTTCTCCATCCTTCTGAGGCTCCTCAGAGAGACTAGGCAAAGCATGCCACTCACATTGTGCCCTTATGAAGTAGAGCTAAATAAAGCATGTCCCTCCCCCTTGCTGCTTCCAGCCTCCTTGGAAGACATTGACAGTGGTCTACCCTACCCCTCTGCCACGGCGAACACGCCAGGCTTGGTCTTGAAGCAGAGAATGCCTGAGGCTAAGAGATATAGGAAGCCACAGGCCTATGAGGAAGCAGTCTGCCATGACTTCCAGCATGGGCTAGCACACCACCACTGATTGGTACTGGCTACATTTTGTTATCATGAAGCTAAAAGCAACTACCAAGTTTGCCCACTATATTGCAAGCAACATGGGCCCACCCAAGTCAAATTAGCTAAGACCAAAAACAAAAAATAAAAGAAAAAAAGAAAGAAAGAAAGAAAGAAAGAAGAAAGAAAGAAGGAAGGAAAAGGAAAGGAAAGGAAAGGAAAGGAAAGGAAAGGAAAGGAAAGGAAAGGAAAGGAAAGGAAAGGAAAGGAAAGGAAAGGAAAGGAAAGAATTGACTGACTTTTGTAACTAGTGGGGAATCCAGAGAGCAGCACAGCTCCAGGTTCAGATGAATCCAGGGGCTTGAGAAGTTCCAGAAGCTGGCTTTCCTCCATCACTTGGTTGGACTGACTGTTAGCAGACAGACAGGCCTGCCAACCAGATAGCACCAGATTCGCAACACTGGTAAGAATGAGCCCCTCCTTTCTGTCACTAGTAAGGAGGACCTCAGGGAGATTTGCATTGGCCTGGCTACAATCGAATGCCCTCCCTTAACCAATTAGGACACTATGATGGGCCCGGCCAAAAGCACACTTTCCATTTGGCCTCAGGAAGGTAGGCGCGATGAGATTTTTTTTCCTGTTTTTGTGTTGTGTTGTTTAGGTTTTGTTTTGGGGACAGAGTCTCACTCTGTAGCCCAGACTGGCCTAGACCCAGCTAGCCTTGAATTCATGGCAATTCTCCTGCCTCTGCCTCTTGAATGCTGGGATTACAGGTGTGAGCCACCATTCCTGGCTCTGGCACACCATGATTGACAGCTTCTAAGGTGTCAGGCATGGGACAGGGGCCCTTTCACAAAGATGAAGGTGCCCACCGGGGTAGTGGCTTGCCAAAAGCCACACAGTGAAGTCAATGACAAAGCCATAATCTTGATGTACCTGCGCTGTTACCAAGCAGAAGTGGCTTGCTAGCAAATAGAAAGCCAGGCAAGGCCCCCTTAACACCCAAGTTTCAAATTTAGCCGGGTGCTACTGTGCAAAGGTCTTTAAGCTCTGAGCCTCAGTCCCGGCCTATAAAATGACTAGAAATACCTTCCCACAGGGTACTTGAAATGCCGAGGTGACATAAGCAATGGGAAATGTTCGGTATGTCCGCCCACAGAGCATTACTATCCCAACGCTTCCTTCCCCAGATTCCAGTAGCTTCCTAAGCCAGGAAGAGAGGAAAGGCAAGGCTGGGGGGAAGGGGAGGGTTGGAGTGGGGGACCTAGCTCAGCAGCAGCATAGTGTATGCTAAGCATTTGTGAGGCCCTGGGTGCCAACCCCAGCACCAAAAACAAAGAAAGAGAGGGAAGCCGGGCGTGGTGGCGCATGCCTTTAATCCCAGCACTCGGGAGGCAGAGGTAGGAGGATCGCCGAGAGTTCGAGGCCACCCTGAGACTACATAGTGAATTCCAGGTCAGCCTGGACCAGAGTGAGACCCTACCTCTCAAAACCAAAAAAAAAAAAAAAAAGAAAGAAAGAAAGAAAGAAAGAAAGAAAGAAAGAAAGAAAGAAAGAAAGAAAGAAAGAAAGAAAGAGAGGGAACGGAAGGGCCCATGAGATCTTAAAAGCTCTCAAACAGCTTCAGAAATGACAAGAAGGTTATCTGGTGCTGTATAGTAAATTACCTGTTGATTGTGGCCCAGCTTCTGTGGGCAGGCATTTGGGAGTACGTGAACTGAGGCTTCTGAAACTGGGTATTTGCTGAGGGTGGAGTCCCAGTGTCAGCCGGGGCGACAGCCATCTGAAGGCTCCCAGGAGGCTGGAGGGTGCACTTCTATGAGGCTCCCTCACAATGCCTGTGGGCCTCACTCGGCAGCAGCTGGCTTCCCTTCTGAGAGAGCCTGTTTCACGAAGCACTACCGGGGCCAATCCAGGGCAGGGATTCCTCCCCTTGATGCTCCTGTCCAGCTAGGATCCCTGACCCTGTCTTACCTGGCAAGGATCCCATGACCCAGCAAAACAAGTTTCAGAAGGAGAAGCTGGCAGGTCTCCAAAGTAGCCATTCAAGTTCCACAGATGAAACAGGAAGAGCAGAGTGGCCCCAGCATGGGGGCAGAGAGCCATGCTTCTGTTGTCTAACAACCCAGGGCATGTTGTGACTATTTTCTGCACCGCACATCTGTGTGTCTCTCCTACTGTCAGACACCACAGCTGTGCTCTCACAGGACAGGGGGCTCCAGTGGGTCCCACCGTGGGCTTGGCCCCAAATGAATGATGATTCTGTGTTCGGGCAGCTTCCCCGGGGATGTCAGCTGTGAATGGTCCCCAGGGCAGGCACCTGCACAGAACTCTGGGCCAGAATGTCCTTGCCTTTCCCCCTTCCTGCCCTTCTGGGAAACAGAGCCATGAGCCCCCGAGGCTCCAGCCTGACCTGGTCCGTTTCCACCTCATCCTGAGTGAAGACAGGAGGAGACATGTGAGGTCATTTCCAGGCTGCCTACAACTGAATGGAAAGAACTGTTAGCTTGTTGGGCATAGCAGCTCATTCATGCCTGTAATCCCAGCACTGGGGGAAAGTGAGGCAGGAGGATTGCCACAGGTTTCAGGATATCCTGGGCTATGTAGTGAGGTCCGGGCTAACTTGGGCTACAGTGTGACCCTGTCTCAAAAAAAAAAAAAAAAAGCCGGTCATGGCAGCGCACATCGTTAATCCTAGCACTACAATGATGTTGGCAGTAGTTGTGACTTTGTTATTGTGTTAGTACGCTTTTTATTACTATAATGAAATATCAAAATCAGGCTACTTTATAGAGGAAAGAAGTTAGCTGGGCGTGGTGGAGCACTACTTTAATCCCAGCACTGGAGAGGCAGAGGTAGGAGGATCACTGTGAGTTCAAGGCCACCCTGAGACTACATAGTCAATTCCAGGTCAGCCTGAGCCAGAGTGAAACCCTACCCCAAAAAAACAAAAATACAAAAAAGCAAAAAAAAAAAAATCACTGGCTCTCAGTGAACTGTTCTACAGCAGGACACTACAGGACGTCTACTCCTGTTCTCACAAACAAACTCAGGCTAGTATTATGAGCTCCATTTTTTTCTTTTCTTTTCTTTTCTTTTCTTTTCTTTTTTTTTTTTTTTTTTTTTTTTTTTTTTGGTTTTCTGAGGTAGGGTCTCACTCTATCTCAGGCTGACCTGGAATTCACTATGTAGTCTCAGGGTGGCCTCGAACTCATGGCGATCCTCCTACCTCTGCCTCCCGAGTGCTGGGATTAAAGGCGTGCACCACCACGCCCGGCCTTCTTTCTTTTTTTATATATTTTATTTATTTATTCATTTGAGAGAGAGAAAGAGGCAGAGAGAGAGAGAGGGAGAGAATGGGCCCGCCAGGGCATCCAGCCACTGCAAACGAACCCCAGATGATGCATATGCCCCTTTATGCATCTGGCTTATGTGAGTCCTGGAGAATCGAACCAGAGTCCTTTGGCTTTGCAGGCAAACATCTTAATCACTAAGCCATCTCTCCAGCCCTGAGCTTCATTTTCTAGAGCAAGAAACTGAGGCTCTGACAGCTACAGTAACTCACCCAAAATCACACAGTAAGTAGCAGTCAGGCCATTCACCCCAGCCATGTCCATGGTATTAAGCCTCATGTGCATTATATCCAATGTTTAATAAATCATTCAGGACAGGACTGATTGAAGTTTGTCATCAAAGAATTAGAACAGGACTGGAGAGATGGGTTAGTGGTTAAGGCACATGCCTCTGAAGCCTAATGACCCAGGTTCAATTCTCCAGATCCCACATAAGCCAGATGCACATGGTGGCACATGCATCTGGAGTTCATTTGCAGTGGCTAGAAGCCCTGGCGTGTCTATTCTCATTCTCTCCCCCCCCCACGTGTCTCTAATAAATAAAAAAATTTAATTCAAAAAAAGAATAAGCGGGGCGTGGTGGCCCACACCTTTAATCCCAGTACTCAGTAGGCAGAGGTAAGAGGATCACTGTGAGTTCAAGGCCATCCTAAGACTGCATAGTGAATTCCAGGTCAACCTGGGCTAGAGCAAAACCCTACCTCAAAAAACAAACAAACAAACAAAAAGAATCAGAACAGCCATCCACAAGGCTCAAATTGGAGCTCGAAGTGACACTTTGGCAAGTTTCTCTGACTTCTATGTTTGGCATCGACAGTCACACCCATATACATTCCATCCCATTAACTAGTCCTGTACTTGTTATAATATAAAAGCAACAGTTTGGTTTCCCTAGAGAAACAGATAGTAAGACCCTATTGCTGAAGACATCTCATGCCTGAGAGGCAAGGTCACTGAGAAAGCAAGCTGATGTGGAGCAGAAAACCTTCTCCCTGTAGACCAGCCAACTGAAAGCTGGAAAAAGCTGCATTGCACGCAGCGTATGGGAGACAGAAGCCATCAACAGTGAAAACAGTGGACGCTGAATATTCAAGCTTGGCCAGACAGGCCCAATGACTGAACGGGTGCAATAGTGGCATGTCTACTCTTGGGGTAACCAACTGCTCCATAATTGGACTAAAGGCCCTATCTATGGGAGGGAATACATACCTGGTACTGAAAAACCTAAGCAAAAGTCTATGGTAGGTGAGGTCATAAGCCTTAGGGGTATAAGCCTGCTCTTATCTGACTAAATGTATATATTATTCTCACCAAGCTGCCCTGAAAGCACTACACTTAATGTTCATATTCACATATTAACGCTACTCTCACTTCTGGTTAGAGAAGCTTCTCTTTTCAGATGGTGATGAGCACTGGGATGACCCAAAAGGCAACATAGTGCTGAGAAGAAGGGATGGAGGCATGCCTAGCACTGAAATACCTCTGTCACACCCTCCAAGGCTCAGGGACCATTGCGGAAGAGGGGGCAGATAGAATGGAAGAGCCAAAGGAAGGATATGACTCCTTACAATGCAACTGTCCAGACAGAAATTGGCCTCGATATCCATGACCTTGCAGTGCCTAGCAATACCTCCGCAAGACCCTCAAAATAGAAGAAAAAGATGATGACATCAAATTAAAAGAGAGACTAATGGAGAGAGGGAGGGGATATGATGGAGACTGGAGTTCTAAAGTGGAATGGGGGAGGGAAGGGAAATATCAGGTGGGTTTTTTTTTGTATGTAAGTATAAAAGTCAATAAAAAATAATAATTAAAAAAAAAGCAACAGTGAAGGGCTGGTAGTAGAGCTCAGTTGGTAGAGTGCTTGCGTAGCATGCACGAAGCTTTGGGTTTGATCTCCCATGCTGCCTTAAACTGAGCATGGTGGTATACCTCCATAATCCCAGCATGGGGGACACTCAGGAGAATTAGAAGTTCATCCTTGAAGTTCATCATTAGAAGGTCATCCTTGGCCACATAGTGAGTTCAAGGCCAGCCTGGGAAATTTAGTAAGAACTTGTCTCTAAATAAAAAGTAAAAAGAGAGGGCTGGAGAGGTGGCTCAGAGGTTAAGGCACATGCCTGCAAAGCCTAATGACTTGAGTTCCACTTGAGTTCAATTTCCTAGTATCCACATAAAGCCAGATACACAAGGTAGTGGTGCGTGCATCTGGAGTCTGTTCGCTAGAGGCCCTGGTGTGCCCATTCTCCCTGTCTCTTTTCTATCTCTCTCTCTACTTGCAAATAAATAATTAAAATATTTTTAAAGATTTTTGGGGGGAGGGGGTTTCTAGGTAGGGTCTCGCTCTAGCTCAGGCTGACCTGGAATTCACTCTGTAGTTTCAGGGTGGCCTCGAACTCATGGCGATCCTCCTACCTCTGCCTCCCGAGTGCTGGGATTAAAGGTGTGCGCCACCACGCCCGGCAAGATTTTTATTTATTTATTAGAGACAGAAAGAGGGAAAGAGAGAGGAAGTGAAAATGGGCACAGCAGGTCCTCTAGCCACTGCAAACAAATGTGTGCGCCCCCTTGTGCAGATGGCTTACATGGGACCTGGAGAATCGAACTGGGGTCCCTTAGGCTTTGCAGGCATGTGCCTTAACTGCTAAGCCATTTCTCCAGCCCAATTAAAATATTTTTAAGAAAAAAAAAGAGAACTGAAGACGTAGCTCAGTGGTAGAGTGCTCACGTAACATGCACACAGTCCTGGATACAATCCCCAGCACCATCAAGTGAAACTACAATTGACATTCCAGGAAGCACCACAACAATGGTTGCCAGTGCTTATCACCCTGCAAAGAGAGGATGCAGAGTGCAAGTCCCCTAATGGGTGACCACACCTCCCGCCCTGCCCCTATGGCCCGAGTCCTGCTCATTGTTAGCATGCTTCTTCTCTTTTGTCACCTCATCTCTGGGCATTGGGGTGGGGAACACATCTCCTGCCTTGCTATTTCATGCACATCTCCCTCTTCTTCCCACCCCCATCCCCATGGACCCACAGCAGAACTTTGCTACTACAAATAGCAGAGGAGAAAGGGTTAAAGATATCTCTCATCTTTCAGCTGCACTTTATATAGTCCACGTGCGGCTCGGAATGATTCTGGCTTTATATATAGCACACTCCGTGTGGAGGGAAGCCGGCACCAGTCTGATGACCTGTGCTTATTTGCAGCAGCCCCATCTCCAAGGGGTGGCCTTCTGGTGACATCTGCCATGTTCAGGGCATTCCTGAAGACTCCCTCCCACCAATAAACACTCCAAACGCAAATACAAGAGGGGTGAGGACACACTTAAATAGACTAAAACCCCTTGTCATGTTTATTGTTTCAGGAAAAAGAGAGAGAAAGAAATCACACATTTCCCTCTAGATGTTTCCACGCGTAAGCGAACCTTAAAATGTCAACTTCTGCTAGGTGTTTGACCTAAAAATAGTATAATTTCTGTGTCACTTGAAAAGCTGTTTAAAATGATGGGCTTCAGCCTGAATTTTCAAACATACATCTAAGATGACAAACTGAAGTTGCATTATTTAGAGGCAGAAAGGACTCTGCTTTCGTTTTCACCAAAATGTGCTTCTTCTGTGAAATCTGCTTGAGTTTGTTTTGCAGACGTGTCCCTCTTTGTCCCTTGGTGATTAAGAGGAGGGGTAGCGGGAGGAGAGAAAGCAAAAGAGGGAGGGAGGCAAAGGCCGCTGGCAGTGATGTCCTGGGAACCCACACCTTTGCACTGCTCACTCTGGGGCACTGAAGGAGTAGCAACTCAGTCTCGTGGGTGAGAATATGTCACATGCACCCTGGCAAGCAGGCAGGCGGGTGGACAGCCAAGCAGGGTGCCAGGAGCTTGCGGTTTGTTTAGATAAGCGCAGGTCACTGCTGTCCACACCCCAAGCTGACGCAGCTTTATAAACACAGGGTGTGGAAGGCAATCTATGATGTGGCCCTGGGCAGAGAGCTGTGCTGGCTCCAGAAGGGAACGGATACTATGCAAAGGTTCTGTGGGCGCCTGAGGGACATTAGTTCACCCAGTGCAAGGACCCCTAACCTGCTGCACAGTGGGCCAGGCAGGTCACATTTATTAAGTACATGTGAGCACAAACAAACAGCTGAAGCAATGACTAAGTGAGTGCGTGAATGAATAGAATAGCCTGAAACAGGAACCACACTGCACACCGCATCCCTTCTCATCCTTTGCAACTTCCTGAGGCCTTTCATCCCAGAAGGAACACAAATGCCAATTCACAGACCCACTGGAACATCCCAGCACCCAACCTGGAGCCATTTCCTAACGAGGTGCTTTACCACATTCCAACTCTGTCATTCGTGCCACCACCCTCAGCTTCCTGCTCAGGTGCCCCAGGGAGCCTGGGCCTGAAAGCTGCCGCCCCAAAACCTTAAGGAAGAAACAAATGGGCCGCCCTCTCCTCCCTGTATTTTGCCAGTGGGTTTGTCTCAAAGCCCGTGGGTGTATTTCAATGAGAACAACATGAAGACATGGGCGGATTCTTTTCTCTGGAAGAAAAATCCTAGAACAATAAACTGAAGAGGGCAGAATGTGGACATCTGCTCCCCACCCTGAATGACTCCCCACCTCGCTTCTTCTCAGGTCCTATCACCGCCCCCCAGACATGCATTGCCAAAGTCAAAATTAATTCACCTGCATTGACTGGGCCCTGCAACCTGCTGATGTGTTGCGCGCGACTTACTTGTTCATTCATTAAACTAAAATGCAGTGAACCCTTCCCAGGTGCAGGGCGCTGCGCAGGCTTCATTTGAACAAGCCTTTTAGGAAGCCAGCAATCTAATGGGGAGCTGAGACAAGCCCATTAATAACTAAGAGACAGGGAGAAACGAGGTGAGGTGTGCATGCAGGAAGTGCTAGGAAAGACAAAAGAGGGTGTGTGTGTGTGTGTGTGTGTGTGTGTGTGTGTGTATGCTTATATGCACTAGAAGTGATGGTCAGGAAGGCTGTGTGAAGGTGGTGCATTTCACTTGAGACTGTGCAAGCATGGCTGGAAGGCAAAGCATTCTGGCCAGAGGACACTGAGTGACAACAAAGACAGAGGTGGGCGGAAGCCAGACGCAGAGGTTCCCAGCATTGTTCATGCTCGGTGTGAGTGTGCTGAGGCAGTAAGAGCAGGTAAGCCTGGCCGAGTGGGCAGGATAGGACCCACAACATGGAAAAAGGCAAACTGAGTTCATTCAATGGGTAGAAGGGAACTACAGGAGGTTTCGGGGGTGGGGATTCTTTGCTTTTTTTAATTTTTATTTATTTACTTGAGAGAGAGAGATAGAGATGCAGAACTAGGCAGGTAGAGAGAGAGAATGGGTGCACCAGGGCCTCCAGCCACTGCAAACGAACTCCACATGCATGCGCCCCCTTCTGCATCTGGCTTACATGGGTCCTGGGGAGTAGAACGGGGAACCTTTGGCTTTGCAGGCAAGCACCTTAAACTGCTAAGCCATCTGTCCAGACTGCTTTTTTTTAAAGCATGATATTTTTTAAAATTTTATTTATCTATTTGCAAGCAGAGAAAGCGAGATAGAAGAGAAGCAGGCAGAGAGAGAGTGGGCACGCCAGGGCCTCTAGCCACTGCAAATGAACTCCAGATGCATGTGCCCCTTGTGCAACTGGCTTACGTTGGTCCTGGAGAATCAAACCAGGATCCTTTGGCTTCACAGGCAAATGCCTTAACTGCTAAGCCATCTCTCCAGCCCCTACTGTTTTCTTTTCTTTTCTTCAGCTCCCCCTTGCCAGAGCTCAGCTCATTCTCCTGCTGCTGTTTTCCACTCACTGTGGCAGAAATTAAAAAAAAAAACATTTATTTACTTATTTGCACATGCACGTGTGCATGTTTGTGTGTGTGTGGTGGTGTCCGGGTCTCTTGCCACTGCAAATGAACACTGGGCACCTGTGCTGCTTTTTGCCCCATCTTATTATGAATGGCTGGGGCATTGAACCTAGACTGGCAGGCTTTGCAAGCAAGTGTCTTTAACCTCTGAGCCATCTCTGTGTGTGTGTGTGTGTGTGTGTGTGTGTGTGTGTGTGTCTAGGTCAGAGGACAACCTCAGGTGTCATTCTCAGGTATGCAGTCCACCTCTTTTGTTTGTTTGTTTTGTTTTGTTTTGTTTTGGTTTGGTTTGGTTTTTTTTCAAGGTAGGGTTTCACTCTAGTCCAAGCTGATCTGGAATTCACTATGTAGTCTCAGGGTGGCCTTGAACTCACGGTGGTCCTTCTACCTCTGCCTCCCAAGTGCTGGGATTAAAGGTGTGCACCACGATGCCTGGCCGGTGCACCTCTTTTTAGGACAGAGTTTCTTATTGGTCTGTAGCATACCAATTAGACTAGTGTGGCTGGTGGGCAAGTCCCAAGAATCTTCCTGTTTCTGCCTCCCCTGTGATGGGATTACAGGTGCATTACCACCCTCAGCATTTTGTTGTTGTTTTTCAAGGTAGAGTCTCACTCTATCCCAGGCTGACCTGAAATTCACTATGTATTCTCAAGGTGATCTCATGGTGATCCTCCCACCTCTGCCTCCCCAGTGCTGGGATTAAAGGTGTGCACCATCACACCCAGCCACCCCCAGCATTTTTATGTGGGTTCTGGAGATCCAACTCTAGCAGGCACTTTACCAACTGAGCTAACTCCAGCCCTGAGGTTTTCTTTGTTTGCTTGTTTGCTTTGAGACAGGGTCTCACTCCGGAACCCAGGCTGGCCTAGAACCCACTACATCACCTATCTTAACTTAACTTATGGCAGTCCTCCTATCTCTGCCTTCTAAACGCTGTGATTAGAGATCTGAGTCACCATATCCAGCCAGAAGGTTTCTTCACCCAGAGAGTGTTCATCTGTCATTGATCAGCCTCCCCTTAGATACATTCCCTGCCCTTTTCTTGTACCACTTGGTACTATAGGGAACTACATTTCCCAGGCTCATTTGCAAGTGGCCTCTATGGAAGTTCAACCAGTGGGACCCTCTGGTGGGAGAGCAGAGGGCAGAAAGAGGGAAAACCCAGGGCATTCTATCCACTCTGCTTGGGCTACATCTCCAGCCTCAGTCACCTCTTCTGCATCTTCTCCAGGGATCCTGTCCTGTGGGTGGGCGCCTGCTCCCATGTTCCACGTCACTCCTCTCTGTCCATCCCTCCAGCCCTAGGGATGTAGCTGCCACTGCTAATCCCCAGATTGTCTCTTCATCCCCTAGTTTGCTTTGTCTTCAGCAACTCATGCATCTGGGAAGCAAATTTCTGGAATTAAATTCCCTGTGTTGAAATAGCTTGACTGGTTTCTCTTTTTCTTAGCTAGACCTCTTATGCAGGATAATGGGGTCCTACTTGACTTCAAAACACTGGTCCTGGCTGCAGTGATTTCCCCTCCATGAGTATCCCCAGCCTCTCAGGGGAAGGGCGGGGTAGGCCTGTGGTGGTTTGAATCAGATGTTAACCCCTAAACTCATCTGTTCCGAATGCTTGGTCCCCAGCTGGTGGCAATTTAGGAGACAGTGCCTTGCTGAAGGAGGTGTGTTCCTGGGGGTGGGCTTTGGGGTGTTACAGCCAGCTCCCCCTTGCCAGAGCTCAGCTTACCCTCCTGCTGCTGCTGTTGCTGCTTTCCACCTGCTGTGGCAGAGGTGATGTCCAGTCTCTGCTCTACCATCCTGTCCTTGCCATCATGAAGCTTTCCCTCAAGACTGTAAGCCAAAATAAGCCCTTTCCTCCAATCAGCTGCTTTTGGTTGGGTGCTTGGTCCTAGGGTTGAGGAGACAACTATAACAAGGCCCAAAGCAAGGCAGTGACTAGAGAATAGATGAGAGGATATTCCCAGAGCACAGTAGGTGACGTGACCGGCAGAACATCAGAAAGGGTCTAGACCTACAGTTTGAATGCCCAGAGGTAACTGGACCATTCACAGTGGTGGGGATAGCATGGGGAAAGCTGCATTGAGTAGAAGCTGGCAAGATGGACTCTCCTCTATTCTTTTCCCTCTTTTTTATTGCTTTTCTCCTTCTTTAATCCCTGCACTCAACTGGGGAGCATTTCCTTATTGATTTTGGATTATGGATATGGGAGTGAGAAACCTCTAAGGGGAGAGGGCGCCAGGAGATGGTGGGAAGCCGAGGAATGGCTTCAGGCCAGCAGAAGGGACTGAGCCATGGGCAGGGCAGAGAGGAAGTGAGGAGGGGACACATGGGTGTGGAGAACAGTCACAAAGGGTCATGAGCATGAGCCACTGGGCAGCAGCCAAGGAGCAGAGGTAAGAACAAGGCTGGGTTCAGCAGCTGTCAGGTGTGCAGGCAGCAGAATCAGGAAGTCTATGGAGAAAAAGGTCAGACCGAAGGGTCACAAATGTGGAGACAGTGAACACAGAGAGGTCTTTGACCAAAAGACTGACAAAGTGGGAAGGCAATAGAAGACTTGGCCAGGGACAAAGTAGATATGAACCTGTGGAAAAGGGGACCAAAAAGAACAAGCGCCCAATGGTAGAAAGATGAGTTCATTCATTCATTTTTTATTCATTCATTCAAGTATTTACAGAGTACCCCAATGTGTGATGAGCTCTAGGAATGTAGCAGTGAATTAAAAGATGTTAAAGGAGCCGGGCGTGGTGGCGCACACCGTTAATTCCAGCACTTGGGAGGCAAAGGTAGGAGGATCGCCGTGAGTTCGAGGCCACCCTGAGAATACAGAGTGACTTCCAGGTCAGCCTGGGCTAGAGTGAGACCCTACCTCGAAAAGAAAAAAAAAAAATAAAAGATGTTAAAGGAGCCGGGCATGGTGGCGCACACCTTTTAGTCCTAGCACTCGGGAAGCAGAGGTAGGAAGATCACCGTGAGTTCGAGGCCACCCTGAGACTACATAGTGAATTCCAGGTCAGCCTGGGCCAGAGTGAGACCCTACCTCGAAAAA
Source organism: Orientallactaga sibirica (assembly GCA_036365145.1). Lineage (NCBI taxonomy): Eukaryota > Metazoa > Chordata > Mammalia > Rodentia > Dipodidae > Orientallactaga > Orientallactaga sibirica. The sequence goes on from JAEOAD010000372.1 coordinate 3,214,705, forward strand.
CCAAAAAAAAAAAAAAAAGATGTTAAACGAGAGGGGCTGAGGAGATGACTCAATGAATAAAGTGTTTGCCATGCAAGCATAACCTGAACTTGATTCCCCAGAACCCACACAAAATGCTGAAGGTGGTAGCACAAGCCTATAATCCCAGCACTGGGGACATAGACACAGGGATCTCTCCTGGGGCTTGCTGGCCAGCCAGACTCCCTATCAGTGAGCTCCTGGTTCAGTGAGAGACCCTGTGTCAAAAACTAAGGTGGAGGGCTGGAGAGATGGCTTAGCAATTAAGGCGCTTGCCTGAAAAGTCTAAGGATCCAGGTTCGATTCCCCAGATCCCACGTAAGCCAGATGCACATGGTGGCACATGCATCTGGAGTTTGTTTGCAGTGGATGGATGCCCTGGCATGCTCTGGCTCTCTCTCTCTCATTCTCTCCCAAATAAATAAATATATTTTTAAAAATAAAGTGAGAAGTGATAGAGGAAGATGCTCAGCACCAACCTCTGGCCTCCACCGTACACACTTGTACCCACACACATAAGAAGAAACATACACGCATATGCATGGTGGGGTGGAGTGGGGGGGGAGATGGAAAGTGGAAAGACATCCCTGCTGCTTGGAGCTTCTACTTGAGTAAGGAGAGTGAAGCATTCGACAGAAACCCATCGTGAATGCTTGTAATAGCTAGAGAGGTGAGACGTGCGAGAAGTAGGAATAGGAAAGAGAGTAGGTACAATTTAAATAAGGGTAGTGGGAAAGGTCACCTGCAAAAGGAGAAGTAAGGGAGGGGAGGAAATGGGCAAGGGGAGTGTTGCAGTCAGGTTCGCATTGCTGGGAAAAAAGAGGTTTATTTTGGCTTAGTCTCGAGGGGGAAGCTCCATGATGGCAGGAAAAACAATAGCATAAGCAGAGGGTGGACATCACTCTCTGGTCAACATAAGGTGGACAACAGCAACAGGAGAGTGGGCCAAACACTGGCAAGGGGAAGCTGGCTATAATACCCATAAGCCCGCCCCCAACAATATTCTGCCCCCAGGCGGTGTTAATTCCCAAATTGCCACCAGCTGGGAACCTAGCATTCAGAACACCCAAGTTTATGGGGGACACCTGAATCAAACCACCACAGGGAGTATCTCGAAGAAGAGCATGGAAGACAGAGGGAAGAGCCAGTACAAAGGCCCTGAGGTGGAAGTACGGCCACCATGATGGAGTGTAGAGAATGGAGGTGGGTGGCAGGGGAGAGGGGCCAGAGCAGGAAAAGCCTTGGCCGTCGATCAGAGTAAGGATGTGGACATCTGTCTGAGGGAAAGAGGATACCAGGGAGGCTTTGGTGCAGACAAGTGACTGAGGAAGAGAGGGGAGTAATGTGAGGATTAGGACTTACAGCTATAAATTGCCTTCATGTGGGAAGCACCGCTTCCATATTGGGAGAGGAGTGGCTTCATTGAAAGCGGGTGGGTGGAGTCTGTAAGGCCACTGGGATTGGTCTACACATAGTATGAGCTTCCCACCCCCATGAAAGAGCCCTGAGTCTCTCCCCCACAACTCCCCAGTGCAGCGATTATAAGCTTCTCCCTCCCCCTCAAAGCCCTGAGCTCTGCTCTTTATTCCTGGTGTCCACTTGAAGGGCTAGGAATTAGGAGCCTCCTCTGACTTCCACTGCTACCAGAAGGACCTGGCCTGAGACCAGACCTCACACCTCTCCTTGGCAGCCTACGGGCTTCCGAAGAGGCAGCCTGCAGATGGGGCGATCGCCTGGAGCTTGGCTCTACCCTGCCAGACTCTTCCCGTTGCACTCATCCACCAGACTTTGTAGTTCTCAGTGCTCCTGTTATACCTGGAACGCATGAAATGTCCCCTGCAGGGAAGGCCCTGGCTGTGACTTCTACAAAGCCCCAACCAGTAATGGAACCCAGAGAGCCAAAACAATCAATTTCATGGCCTTAACTGGCTGTTTCTTTGCAGAGCTCAGCCTAACTTCTCTCCTCAGCTTTCAAGGAGTATATATAGCTCTGTGCTCATGTGTATAGAGGCTCACTGGACCTTTCAAAGAATGGCTCCTCGGTCTTTTGGGGAAGAAAAGTTATCAGTGGTCTTAACCAGCAGTGGACCCTGCAAACATTAAAACTGACTAGTTTGCCAGGCCAAAATCACCAACTGGCACAATGGTGGCATGCCTGTTTTTTTTTTTTTAAATTCTAAAAAAATATATTTATTTTATTATTATTTATTTGAGAGAGGGTGGGTAGATAGAGAAAGAAAGAGAGAGAATAGATACTCTAGGGCCTCTAGCCACTGCAAATGAACTCCAGACAGATGTGCCACCTTGTGCATCTGGCTTACGTGGGTCCTGGGAATCAAATCAAACCTGTAGGAGTCCGAGAGTTCAAGGCCACCCTGAGCATAGTTAATTCTAGGTCAGCCTGGACCAGAGTGAGACCCTACCTCGCAAAAAAACCAAAAAAAAAAAAAAAAAAAAACCTGTGTCCTTTGGCTTTGCAGGCAAGCACCTTAACCACTAAGCCATCTCTCCAACCCTATTTACTTATTTTAGAGAGACAGAGAGGCAGACAGAGAGACAATGGGCATACCAGGGCCTCTAGCCACTACAAACAAACTCCAGACACATGTGCCACCTTGTGCATCTGGCTTACGTGGGCACTGGGGAATCAAATCTGTCCTTAGGTTTCACAGGCAAGTGTCTTATCCACTAAGCCATTTCTCTAGCTACCAGCTGTTTTCTGATTGGACTTGAGGCCAGCTTCACAGGAAGGAATTCATGCCTGGTATTGAAAACCTAGTCAAAAGCCTATTGCTTGGTGGGTCATAAAACCTGGGGGAAGCTAGTATTGTTGTCTGGATCAATGTATATGTTATGCCCACAAGACTGACCTCTAAACACTTATGTTTATGCCCATATGTTAATGATACTCTCACTTTAAAAAAATATTTTATTTATTTATTTGAGAGACAAAGAGAAACAGGCAAAAAGAATGAGTGTGCCAGAACCTCTAGCCACTGCAAATGAACTCCAGATACATGTGCCACCTTGTGCATCTGGCTTTACATGGGTACTGGGGAATTGAACTTGTGTCCTTAGGCTTTGCAGGCAAGCACCTTAACCACTAAGGCACCTCTCCAGCCCCCCCTACTCTCACTTTTGGTTAGAGAAGCTTCTCTTAGCAGATGGTGGTGACCACTGAGGAGACTCAAAAGGCATCATAGTGCCAAGAAGTGACAGTGAAGTGTTTGGCACTAAAAGAGGCATCTCTATCATACCCTCCAAAGCTCAGGGATCATTTCAGGAGAGGTGGAAATGCCAAAGGAAGGGGGAGAGTGCTTACAATGCTGTCTTCCAGATACAAAGTGGCCTCGATATTCATAACCTCACAGTGGCTGACATAATAGGAAGAAAAAATGATGATATCAAAATAGAAGCAATAACCGGGCATGATGGTCCATGCCTTTAATCCCAGCACTCAGGAGGCAGAGGTAGGAGGATCACTGTGAGTTCAAGGCCACCCTGTGACTACATAGTGAATTCCAGGTCAGACTAGACCAGAGTGAAACCCTACCTTGAAAGAAAAAATAGAAGAGAGACTAGTTAGAAGAAAGGATTTAGCGGAGGGAGGATTTAAGAGGTGAAAAAGAGGAGTGGTGGGAACAGATTATAATCATGGTATATTGTCTATATTTATAGAAGTTGTCAATAAAAGGTTTAAAAATAAAAGACTAAGCCGGGCGTGGTGGCGTACCAATGTTTAAACTAGTGGCTCTCTTGGAAAGGGTCCATCTAAAAACAGGCACTGAGATCTTATTACTAGGGATACATAGCTCTTTGCAGAAATGACACTGGCAAGCTGTCTTCACCATGCTAAATTCTTGTTCTTGTGGAACCGGGGTATATTCAGCTTGGCACAAAATGCACTATCTTGGACTTCAGAGTCCATTCCTAAGTCCTCCAAAACAATAAAATTGCCATATGAAAGTCAACACTTTTGTACTCTACATAAAGTCGAATGTTAAAAATAATAGCTTTTGTGTTGGAGTATACGCTTTCAATATTCATTTTCCATGCTTCAAGATAAAATATATGACCATTAAGTCAGTACAATAAGTTGAAAAACAAGATTACAGCTTTCACATCTCGTATAAGTTGCTGATAATCTTGCTGTTATCCTAACATTATGGTCAGAAGATATTGCTTTTAAAGTTATTGGGATGCAATGTGCCTGACACAATGTTCTTTTGAAAACCCACAGCAAGAGAAGATGGAATGGGGGAGACTATGCTTGGGGGTTGCCTATTTAAAATTTTATTATGGAGAAGTTCTGACATATGCACAAGTCCAAAGAATGTATAAAGAATGCCATGAGGCTGGGTGTGTAGCTCAGTGAGTAGATTGCCTGATTAGCGTGCACGAAGCCCTGAGTTCAGTGCCCAGCACAGAATAAACTGGCTGTGGTGATGCAGACCTATAACTCAGAGGTGAAAGCAGGAGGATCAGAAGTTCAAGGTCATCCTCTGTTCCATATCAAGTTTGAGGCCAGCCTGAGCTACATGAGACCCTGTCTCAAAAAATCATTTAAAGGGAGTCAGGCATGGTGGCACAGGCCTTTAATCCCAGCACTCAGGAGTCAGAGGTAGGAGGATCGCTGTGAGTTCGAGGCCACCCTGAGACTACATGGTGAATTCCAGGTCAGCCTGAGCTAGCATGAGACCCTACCTCGAAAAAAAATCATTTAAAGGGCTGGAGAGATGGCTCAGCGGTTAAGGCACTTGCCAGCAAAGCCAAAGGTCCCAGGTTCAATTCCCCAGTACCCACATAAGCCAGATGCACAAGGTGGCGCATGCATCTGGAGTTCATTTGCAGTGGCTGGAGGCCCTGGCATGCCCATTCTCCCTCTCTCTCTCTCTCTCTCTCTCAAAGAAATAAATAAATAATCATTTTAAAAGAATGGGCTGGAAGCGTGGCTCAGAGATAGACTACTTGCCTAACATGCACATGACCCTGAGTTCAATCCCCATTACTGAAAAACAAAACAAACAAACTCAATTCAGAGCTAGAGTTATGGCTCAGTGGTTATAAGTGATTGTTTGCAAGGCCTAATGGCTTGGGTTCAATTCCCAATACCCACATAAAACCAGATGCATATAGTGACACATGCACCCCCCCAGAGTTCCCTTCCAGTGGTGGGAGGTACTGGCATGCCCATTTCTCTCTCTCCCTCTCTCTGCCTGCAAATAAATAATAAATAATTTTTGGGTTTTTAAAAAATGTATTTATTTCAGAGAGCATGAGAGAGAAAGAGGCAGACGGAGAGAGAGAGAGAGAGAAAGAAAGACAGAATGGGTATGCCAGGGCCTCCAGCTACGGCAAACGAACTCCAGACACATGAGCCACCTTGTTCATTTGGCTTACGTGGGTCCTGGGGAATTGAACCGAGGTCCTTCAGCTTTGCAGGCAAATGTCTTAACCACTAAGCCATCTCTCCAGCCTAATTTCTTTCTTTCTTTTCTTTTTCTTTTTCTTTTTTTTTTTTTTGCAGTAGGGTCTTGCTGTAGCCCAGGCTGACCTGGAATTCACTATGTACTCTCAGGGTGGCCTGGAACTCACAGCAATCCTCCTACCTCTGCCTCCCAAGTGTTGGGATTAAAGGCTTGTGCCACCACAGCCAGCTGAAAATAGGTTTAAAAAAATAAAGAATGTTGTGATCTGGGGCTAGAGAGAAGGTTCAGTGGGTAAGAGTGCTCGCTATGCAAGCATTAGGCCCTGAGTTCAATCCCCAGAACCCATGTGAAAAGCTGGTTGTGGCCATGCAGGCCTATAACCCCAGGGCTGAGGACAGCAGAGACAGGAGAATCACTGGGGCTAACTGGTCAGCTAACAATTGAGAGCTTCAGGTTCAATGAGAGACCCTGTCACAAGGAAAAAGGTAAAGTGTGACAGAGGAGGACACCTGATATGCTCCCCTGGCCTTACAGCACACATACTACACATAGACACACCAAAAAAAGGGGAAAGAATGGGGCAGGAGAGATGGCTCAATGGTCAAAGGAACTTGCTTGCAATGCCTCACAGCCCAGGCTTAAGTCCCCAGTACCAACATAAAACCAGATGCAAAAAGTGGCACGTGTATCTGGAGTTTGTCAACAGAGGCAGGAGGCCCTGGCACACCCCATTCTCTCTCTCTCAAATAAATAAATATTTAAATTTAAAAATGGGGCTCAAAGCCGGGCGTGGTGGCACACACCTTTCATCCCAGCATTCAGGAGGCAGAGATAGGAGGATCACCGTGAGTTAGAGGCCACTCTGAGACTGCATAGTGAATTCCAGATCAGCCTGGACTAGAGTGAAACCCTACCTCGAAAAACCAAAAAAAAAAAAAAAAAAAAAAAAAACGTGGCTCAGTGACTAAAGGTGCTTGCTTGCAAAGCCTGATGGCCCAGATTCAATTCTCCAGTATTCACAAAAAGCCAGATGCACAAAAGTGATACATGATGTGGAGTTTGTTTGCAGTGACAAAAGGCCCTAGTGTGCCCATATGTGCTTGTTTTCTCTCTCTCTCTCTCTCTTTCTCTCTCTCTCTCTGTGTGTGTTTCTTTTCTTTTTTTCTTTTGCTCTTTTTTTTTGTGATTTTTGTCGCTCTTTTTTTTTTTCCAGTACTGAGGACCGAACCCAGGGACTTGTGCTTGCTAGGCAAGCACTCATCCACTGAGTTAAATCCCCAACTCCTTGCATGTGTTTTTCTATCTCAAATAAATATTTTTTAAAAAAAAAATCAAAAATAGGTTGTGATTCTATCATCACCGTCAATAGTGAGCAAGCCAGAACCAATCTTGCCACTTTTACCCTATTTCCCATGAGGCTGTGCAATAAGCCCCAGATACCAGATGTCATGCCCCCAGTGAGACTCATTTGGTTAATAATACAAAGCCTCTTTGCACAGCCTTCCCTCTCCAGTGGTGAGCTGACCTCCATGCTGGCTAAGCAAGGGCAGTGTCTGTCCAGACTATGACTGCCCTGTGAATGCCAGAGCCAGTGTGTCTACAAGCTAACAAGGATGGAAAGTGAACTGCGGAAGGCTGCATGCTGCATGCTGCATGCTGCACAGGATCCCTGGCACTCATGGGAAGGGCACTCCATCTACAAGAAATGACCTTTTGGGCTGGGCATAGTGGCACACTCTGGTAATCCTAGCACGGGAGGCAGAAGCTGGAGAATTATCCCAAGTCAGAGGCAATCCTGGCCTACATAGCGAATACCAGGCCAGCCTGTGCTACATAGCAAGACTGTCTCAGAGGAAAAAGGAAAGCAAAATCAATGTTTGGAAAAAGCTCATCTTCCTTCAATATGTTCACCTTCATCTCTGCCTTGGGAACACACTGACAGGGTAGTTCTCCACACCCACAGGAAGCTCCTGAGCTGGGGCCTCTAAGCCAAGTTCCCATGTGTCCATACCTCCTGATCTGTCCTTCTGAAATATGCAACTCCCTGCCCACAAGTTCATGTTTCCTGGGCCTTCAAAGCTCGGCTCCTGACACCCTCTCCAGGAGCAGTGCTGGCAATGGAGCCCAACGTGCCAAGCAAATGCTCTTCCGCTGACTGGCATCCTTGCCTTTTGCATGGCTTGCACAGCGTCACCTGTCTCCAGGCTTAGTCTTGCCTCAGGACATCAGCACATGGATGTGCTCGTTCTACTTGGCTCCTTATACACCAGTCTCTTTTCTTCTTTCAGGACTCAGATTGTTGCTGTCACTCTCACTGCATAACCAGCCACTCTAAACTCTGGAGAATTTCTCTGTATGTCCAAGGAAGGGTAGGAACTCCTTGGGCTTACAGCCTCGTATATCCATGCTACCTGGTTTAGAACTTTGTATGGTTTGTGCTTGTCTTCTGTCCGGGATGTTCTAACAAAATGCCTAGACTGTGTGATTCATCAGGAATAGACCTGTTTCTCACAGTTTGGGGAGGCTCAGAAGTTGAAAATTAAGGTGCTAGCACATTCTGTGTCTAGAAAGTGCTTGCTCTCTGCTTCAAAGATGGTATCCTTGAGGACAGGGGAGATGGCTGAGCTGTTAAAGGCATGCTTACAAAGTCTGCCAGCCTGGGTTCAATTCCATAGCACCCACATAAAACTAGATGTAAAGTAATACATGCATCTGTGATTCCAATGTGCTCATGACAATGGAGGTGGAGCTGACTCTCCTCTGGCAGCAAAAGGCCCTATCTCAAAGAAGGTGGCCATAAATGGTTGCTCACACCTTTAATCCCAACACTCAGGAGGCAGAGGTAGGAGGATCACCGTGAGTTTGAGGCCACCCTGAGACTACATAATGAATTCCAGATCAGCCTGGGCTAGACCAAGACCCTACCTTGAAAAAAGAAAAAAAATGTCGGGCGTGGTGGCACACACCTTTATTTCCAGCACTCAGGAAGCAGAGGCAGGAGGATCGCTGTGAGTTCGAGGCTACCCTGAGACTGCATAGTGAATTCCAAGTCAGCCTGAGCTAGAGGGAGACCCTGCCTTGAAAAATAACAAAAGGGCTGGGCATGGTGGTGCACGCCTTTAATCCCAGCACTCAGGAGGCAGAGGTAGGAGGATCGCCATGTGTTCAAGACCACCCTGAGACTACATAGTAAAACCAAAAAAAAAAAAAAAAAGAAGGTGAAGCACAGAGAAGAGGAAATCATCCTCTGACCTCCACGTGCACTGTGGCACTTGTGTCCACACACACACACACCAACAAATAAGCAAGGTTTTAAAAATGTTTGAAAAAGATGGTAGGGGGCTGGAGAAGATGTTCAGTGGTTAAGGTGTTTGCCTGCAAAGCCAAAGGACCCTGGTTTGATTCCCCAGGACCCACATAAGCCAGATGCACAAGGAGGAGCATGTGTCTGGAGTTTATTTGCAAGTAGCTGGAGGCCCTGGTGTGCCCATTCTCTCTCTCTCTAACTCTTTCTCTCTCTCTCTCTCTCTCAAATAAATAAATATTTTTAAAAAAATGGTGGGGCTGGAGAGATGACTTAGCAGTTAAGGCGTTTTCCTGAAAAGCCAAAGGACCCAGGTTTGATTCCCCAGGACCCATGTTAGCCAGATGCACAAGGGGGCGCATGCATCTGGAGTTCGTTTACAGTGGCTGGAGACCATGGCACGCCCATTCTCAATCTCCCTCTCTCTCTCTCCCTCCCTCTTTCTCTATCAAATTAATTAATTAATTAATTTTTTTAAATGGTATCCTCCCTCTCTCTCTCTCTCTCTCTCTCTCTCTGTGTGTGTGTGTGTGTGTGTGTGTTTCTGTCTCTCTGCATCCTTACATGACAGAAGGGATGAACAAGCTCCTGCAATCTCTTTCTTTTGCCTCTGGCTTATTTTGCTCAACATTGTGTCCCTGAAAGCTTCCATGTTGTCCAGAGGGGAAGAGTTGGCTTGTTTTCATCACTGTATACTATTCTATTACGTAAATATGCACCAATGAATTGATCCTGTCCGCTGCTTGTAGCCACATTTGTACCTTCCCCTTTTTGTGGTGCACCTCTACCACGTGAAAGAGGTAGAACAGGAGTCTAGGAAGGAATTGGCACCAGAGGGCTTCACCTAGACCTCATCTCTGCAACTGAGTGACTATATGACTTGTTTACTCACATCTTCTAAGCCTCAGTCTCCTCACATGTGAAGCAGATGCAAATTCTAGCTCATTGAGTTGTCCTAAGAATAAAATCGGGCTGGAGGGATAGCTTAGCAGTTAAGGCGGTTGCCTGCAAAGCCAAAGGACCAGGTTTGATTCTCCAGGACTCATGTTGGCCAGATGCACAAGGGGGCGCATGCATCTGGAGTTCATTTGCAGTGGCTGGAGGCTCTGGTGCTCCCATTCTCTCTCTCTCACTCTCTCCCTCTTTCTCTGTCAAATAAATAAGTAAAAATAAATAAATATTTTTTAAAAAGAATAAAATCATGTACATCATTTATATTAGCATTTGGTCAATTATAGAAAACTCAACAAACCACGAATTCAAGTTAGGGAACTGTTTGCTTTATACAAAAAGAAATGAAAGCTGGGCGTGGTGGCGCACGCCTTTATTTCCAGCACTCAGGAAGCAGAGGTAGGAGGATCGCCATGAGTTCAAGGCCACCCTGAGACTACATAGTTAATTCCAGGTCAGCCTGGGCCAGAGTGAGACCCTACCTCAAAAAAGCAAAAAAAAAAAAAAAAAAAAAAAAAAAAAAAAAAAAAAAAGAAAGAAATGAAGGGAAGCCGGGCGTGGCGGCACATGCCTTTAATCCCAGCACTCGGGAGGCAGAGGTAGGAGGATCACTGTGAGTTCAAGGCCACCCTGAGACTACATAGTTAATTCCAGGTCAGCCTGGGCCAGAGTGAGACCCTACCTCGAAAAACCAAAAAAAAAAAAAAAGAAAGAAAGAAAGAAAGGAAGGAAGGAAGGAAGGAAGGAAGGAAGGAAGGAAGGAAGGAAGGAAGGAAGGAAGAAATGAAGGGGGCTGGAGAGATGGCTTAGTGGTTAAGATGCCTGCCTACGAAGCCTAAGAATGCTTATTCAAATCTCCAGGTCCCACGTTTAGCCAGATGCAAAAGTGACACAAGTGCACAATGTTGCACACGTGCACAAGGGAGTGCATGTGTCTGGAGTTCGTTCACAGCTGCTGAAAATGCCCTGGCACGCCCATTCTCTCTCTGCCTCTTCCTCTCTCTCTCTCTCTCTCTCTCTGACTTTGTCAAATAAAAAATAAAAAAAAAACAAAGAAATGAAGGGACTGGAGAGATGTCTCAGCAGTTAAGGCACATGCCTGCAAAGCCAATGACCCGGGTTCAGTACTCTAGTACCCATGTAAAGCCAGATGCACAAAGTGGCAAATTCATCTGGAGTTCGTTTGCAACAGCTAGAGGCACACACATTCTCTCTCTCTCTCTCTCTCTCTCTCTCTCTCTCTCTCCCTCTCTCTCTCTCCTCTCTCTCTCTTTCTCCTTGCAAATGATTTTTTTTAATGTAAAAAAAAGGAAATGAAGAACATGGCATTCTAGGGCTGGTCAACAATATTTCCAAAGACCAGGTTGCTTCTCTCTTCCTCCTCTGCCATCCTCAACATGTGCCATTTGTCCTTAGCATTGTAATGTAGCTAGTACACCTTCAGGCATTAAGTCTGGATTCCAGGGCTGGGGATATATCAGCATTCCAAACCAGAAGGTGGAGGAAAGGGGGGAGGGTAAAGGATTAAGGTGACATGAACCTGAGATGGCTTTTTGTCAAAAGCTTTCTCAAAAAATCTTGTCTTAGGGCTAGGGATATAACTGAGCACTAAAGTACCTGCTTTGCATGTGTGAGTCTTCAGGTTTGATCCCCAAGAGTACAAAATAATAATTAATAATAATAAATATTTGGCTCAACTACCAACACCAAATAATAATAATGCTGTGCATGATGGCACATGCTTTTAGTCCCAGCATTCAGGAGACAGTTGCAGGAGGATCGCTGTGAGTTTGAGGCCACCCTGAGACTATGTAGTGAATTCCAGGTCAGCCTGGGCTAGAGCAAGACCCTACCTCAAAAAACAACAAAATAATAATAATAATAATAAATTGTGCCCTGCAGCATCTTCTACTTACATCCAATTGGCTTGATCTGGGTCACATGGATACCACAGCTTCAAGGGAGTCCATGTGGGCTCAAGGTCCTTCTTTGCAGCCCACTGTACATAGTGGCTCGCCTACGCCAAGAATGCAAGCATGGCACTGATTTCCAGGGATTTCACAGATATTTCCTCAGACTCATTTTGCATAAGGAAACATTTTGGACAAAGCCCAACATCCCCACTCTCTAGGGTCACTGAGGTTGCTTCAAACCCTACCTAAGGATTTCTTCACCACCAGTGAGGACAAACAGGTGGAGCAGGCAGCAGGGACACTCTCAACCTCACCTGCCACTACCTGTCTTTGTGCCACCAGCAGAGATTCGAAATATTTTGTTAATTTATTTAAGAGACAAAGAGAGAGAGAGAAAGAGGCAGAGAGAAAGAGAATGGGTGTTGGGGTCCCCCCCAAGACCAGCTCAGGAGGGACAATAGGGTCTCTGCCGAATTAGGGTGAGCAGCGGGAGTCATGACACAGACTCCGGGAGTTGGGTGAAAGTGGAAGCGAGAATCCACAAACTCATTTATTTAGCACAATGTACATAGGGTTTAAGGAGCTGCTAATCCTTGCATGGGGTGGTCCCCTATTTGTGACCAATGACAGCCTGTCTCTGGACAGGACATCTCGTAACAGACTTCTCGCGAGCATGGGGCTGTAACTGTTGTCACATCAAGCCTGCGCAGAACGCCATTTTTACAGAAGCCACTTCCTGTTTTCTTCTGCCATGCGGTCTGGCTAGGGCCAGGCCTATATTGTGCCATACAAATGGGCACACCAGGGCCTCTAGCCACTGCAAAGGAACTCCAGATGCATGTGCCACATTGTACATCTGGTGTTACATGGATACTGGGGAATAGAGTCGGCTCCTCGGGCTTTGCAGATGATTGCCTTAACCATTTAGCAATCTCTGCTGCCCCAGCAGAGATTCTAGATGCTACAAGGGATTCTGGAAAACTGTCCTGGACTTCAGGGGCCCCACCCCAAATCTGCCTGCCATTGACATTAGAAGGTATGTGCTAGAAGGGGTCTGGTCACAAAGAACCAGCAGGTATCTCTGAAGACCCTTGCAGACCTCTGCTGTGGGCTTTTGGTGGTATCGAGCTTGCTTAATGTTGTAGTCAGCTCCACGTTGCTGAGACCAACATCCAACCAGACACAGCTTTATGGGAGGAAGGGACTTATTTCAGCTTACAAATCCAGGGGATGTTCCATCAATGGTGGAAGAAGCTGCTTCCTTCCATAGACCCAAGCAGAGAGAAAGAAGTGCAGCAAGCAAAACACCAACACTAGCAAGCACCAACCACTAGAGAACAAAGTGCTCTGCACACCTTTGGGCTGGAATCAGATCTGCCCTCAGTGACACAACGCCCCCACTATAGCAGGAATCTGCCTGCTAGGGGCTGAAGTTGCAAACTCAATTTTAATAGAACACGTGAGACTATGGGGCCGTATGTTCACACTATCATATTCAAACGACCACACTTAGCATGTGCAAAGCCCTAAGCCTCAGCAAGGCGAATAATAAATAAGGGCATTTAGCAAGTAGGAATTCTAAGGCTCACTAATGACGTGTTTTACTCAATACGGTAGCTGTGCAGACATGGGAAATAATTGTATTTCCGCGTGTGAGGTATAATATTTATTCATGCTCCATATGTACTGACTGCCTAGTATGGATTTTAGGGCCCCTGGCTCAAAGCAGGCAGCAGAGGTATTACAGAACTGGGGCTGGGAGGGAGAAGGTGTATGAGGAGGCAGCGGAAATGGTCATGGAGGAGAAAACAGTGTCTGAAAGCCCTCTCCAGAGAGGTGGGAGATGACTTAATATGTCGTTCTGGAGCCAGGATTGTACGTGATGACCTCCTCGCTAGATTAGGTCACTGCCAAGAACTACAACTATAGGGTTGCTTCATTCTAGTTCAGGCCCTTTGCATTACTCCTCCAGCCTAGAAATTCCTCCCCCACAGTCATCCTTATCTAGTGAAACCTTTCTTACCCTCCCAAGTTCAAGTTGAGTGTAGTTTCACTTTTATTGGACAGACTCCTCAGACTGACACTCCAGGCTAATTCAGGGTCTTTATGGTTTCCAAGACCCTGCCCCCCATGTACAGCCCCGAGGCAGATGTCACCTGTTGACTGTCCCCTCAGCTTGGGAGGTCAAGCATGTGACTGACTGGTGTCCTCCTTCTGGCCCTGCTGTCAATCAGTGCCTCCACTTGTTAATTGCCTTTTCCCCCTTTCAAAAAGTAGTATGCTCCTTCTAAAAAAAGATTTAAAAAAAAATTAAACAAATCACATCTCCAGAGATAAACACCGATAACAATTTTATGTCTTTCAGTCTTTCCCTATAAACTTTTTGTTTTATGAAACTGAGATTCTATTGAATATACAGTATAGTGTATTACAGAACAATTTTTTTTTTCTCAAAATGTGACTGTACTGTTTCTCTATTCTTTTTTTGTGTCACCCCCCCCCACACACACACACCACACTTTAACAATAGCATGTGGCCACTGTAGAAAATTTCGGAAAATTACACCAAAAAAGTTTTAAAAAAGGAATGTAAATTACCTATAATTGCCTGCTATAGATTTTTCTAAGAGCCAACAGCCCTGTGTTTCCTTTTAGCATTTTTTCTATGCATAATTTTGTTGCGTTTGTTGCTGATAAAATCACAATAAGTTTCCAGGTGATCCCTAGCCAGGAAGGGGTAAGATAGCGTTTCTGCTGGGTGGACCACTTCAAGGCCTTAGCAGGGTAGCTGGCCCCTACTACCCTGGCCTCAAGGCCTTTCATGGGCACCAGACCTCCCGTGAAGCCCACCTGGGTAACTTGATCTCCTTCAGCCTTACTGTCTGTGTAGGTTTTTGTTTCTCTCTCTCTTTCTTTTTTTTGGGGGGAGGGGGTTTCTTAACAAAACCAAATTTATGTGTCCCATCAGACCTCCAAGCTACAGGCTTCCCCTTCTTGTAGCCCACCCACCCCACCCCCCCATAAGCCACAGGGTATTTACAAGGGAATCTGGTAGAAGCCAGCCCCTGACGACAGGTCGGAAATGCCACTTCTAGCAGATCTGGGTTCCCAGGCCCCAGTCATAAACAGGAAGCCATTCCACTGAGCCTAAGGGAGACGAGTGGCGGGTGCGGCTGTGGGATGATTTCGGGTCTATAAAATACAGGGTCACTGGACTGTGCCAGGGCCACCCCTGCAGGTCCTCTACTTGTCATTTACACATGAACTTGGCAATTAGGAGAAGCCAGGATGCTAGACTGGCAGGTGGAGAGCAAAGAGAGTAGACAGCCCCCCACCCCAGTTCTGCTCATGTTGGCTTCTGCAGGACATCCACGTATACTGGAGGACAGCCCACCTTCAAAGCTCTGGCCAAGTCTCCTATGGCCAGAGTCTGGTCCTCAACCTAGGGAAAGCCTGTGGCACAGTGACAGGGCATGAAAAGCTTTCCTAAAATCAAGCCCTCAGCAAACGCCTTCCTGAGGGGGCCTAACACAGGAAAAATGCACTTCCCAGGGCAGCTGGATGGTCCTCAAATGACGCCTCTCAGGAAACCATGCTTCCGGAAGGCTCTGCTCCTCAGCCTCAACAATGGTGTGGCAAATGACTAGCAGTGGAGGTAACAAGGCATGGGAAGTACTAGTGAGGACCCCTTCTGAAGGAGAGGCTTCACAATGGACTGAATTTTATTTTCCAAGTGCTGAGGATGGCGCCCAGGGCCTTGTGTATGCTAGGCAAGTGTTCTGTCACTGAGCCACGGCTCCAGCCACTGTCATTGATGCTGACGTTGATGTTGTGAGACCGACTGTTTTGTACTCAGGCTGCTCTAGAACTCGTGGTCCTCCTCCCCCACTCCCCCACATTCCCAGTGCTGGGATTACAGGTCAGGGCCTCTGGTTTTAGATTGGGAGTGCTCAAATTTCACACTGCTCGAATCTCATCCAATCAGTAGGATCCACGTGTGCTCAGTACTGCCTGAAACTTGCAGAGTGTAGAATCCGCTAGTTAGGAAGGCCTGGAGGCTTCAAGGCCAGTTCTCTGGTGGGACAGCCAGTGGGATGCACAAAGGCATCAGGGGACAGTGACATACTATGTGCTACACTGCCTGGATGACCCAATTCTTTTCTCCCTCCTGAATCCAAATCCCAGTCCTTTACATAGAACTTTGCAATGTCCTCCTATTGTGGGAATGGAGGCCTGCTAAGACCCCTTGACACTGTTCCTGGATGCAGAGACTCACCAAGAGCTGGACCTGTGGGCTGGCTCTCTTGAACCTACCCAGGGGACTGCTAAAGGATGAGAGACAGGAGGAGCCACTCAGACCTGCCCCAGTTATCCCAACAAGGTCCAGCCTAGGATACTGCCCATATGTTGTAATTACCTTTCATGTTGCTGGGACAAAACAGCTGACCAAAAGCAGCTGAAGGGAGGAAAAGGGTTGATTTTTGCCTTACACTCTTGAGGGGAAATTTCAGCATGGCAGGGAAGGATGGTAGAGCAGAGGCTGGACATCACATCTTGTCACAGCAGCTGGCAGAAAACAGCAAGAGTGAGCTGAGCTCTGGCAAGGGGGAAGCTAGGCTATAACACCCTGTTGCAATTAGCTTCATATTGCTGGCTCAAAGCACCCGACCAAAGCAGTTTGTGGGAGGAAAGGGTTTATTTTGGCTTACAAACTCGAGGGGAAGCTCCATGATGGCAGGGGAAAATGTGGCATGAGCAGAGGGTGGACATCACCTCCTGACCCACATCAGGTGCACAAGAGCAGCAAGAGTGTGCCAAACACTGGCAAAGGGAAGTGCCTATAACACCCATAAACCCACCCCCAACAATACACATCCAAGAAAATTCCAACTGCCAAATTGCCATCATCTGGGGATCAAGTATTCAGAACACATAAAACCCTACAGCCCACCCCCAGCAACACATCTCCAGCAAGACTCCACCTTCCAAATTGCCACTAGCTGGGGACCAAGCATTCAAAACACATCAGTTGATGGGAGACATTTGATTGAAACCACACCACACCAGACAAAGGCCAGGTGACTTTAGGCACAGGAGCAATAAACGTGTGTGTTGTTCAAAGCCCTTGAGGTTTTACAGCTGCTTGTTTTGCAGAGTCGTTGAAGTGAAAGTCAGTTAGAGACACTGCATAGATGAATCTCCTTCAACAGAGTCACAATGAGCATTAAAGTATTAAGGCCCTGAAAAGTCCTGTTAGTACAGAAACCGGTTTTACTTTGCTGAACCCGGCATTTCCTAAATTCGTGAGCTCAAGGAATACTTTTTCCCTCAATAAAGCCTTAAGGAAACAATCCTGAAGTCCCACCCCTCATTTTATAAAAGAGGAAACCAGATCTAGAAGGCAGTGGGGGAGGGAGATGCTCTGGCTCCTGCGTGGTGCTTTCTCCCTGGTGACAGTATCATTAACTCTACACGACATTCCTGTGTCCCTTCACCGCATCAGTCTCAACCACAACCTTCACTGTTGATTCTGTGCCCTTCGTTCTTTCCTTCTTCAACAAGGGTGTCTAGTATGTACAAGGAACTGCTCTACACTCCGGGAACCCAGAGAAAAGACACAGTCCCAAATGTCATGCTGCTCCCAGGCTAGTGGCAGAAGATGGCCCAGAAAAAGATGGTGACCATCCACTGTGAGAAGCAATGGAGGTTGGAGGCACCAAAGACAGGCAAAAGCTGCATCAAAGAGGTGGCATTGGGAGCATCTCCAGGAGAAGGATTCTATAGGATAGTCAGGGTGGGTGGAGTGGAGGCAGGGGAATGAAAGCATGAGTGAGCAGAGCCACCAGGGGTCAGGGGTCAACTGCAGAGAAGAGAATCTACTGTAGTTAGTTGAAACAGAGAAGGATTCCTTGGGGGAGGGCCTGACAGGATTATCTGGGGAACTGAAGAAGCCCACTCCATGCTGAACTTGCAGGAAAGTCTCCCAAAGCCACACAACCGAGCTGATTACCATCAGAAGGTCATGACAAAACTGGGAGCCACCACCCCAGCTTGAGAACCACGTGACTTCAACCCTAATCACAGCAGCAAATGCATCATCTCCTCTTCCCCCTCTCTCAGATCCAAAATCAAGTCTTACACAAGAACATCTGATTGGCTCAACGTCCTCATTCCTAGAACCCTAGCCACGATGGAACCTGAGCCATATAAATACTGAGCTGTCTGGAAGAGGATAAAACGGATGCTGAGCATCCAGCCCTAGCATCATCCTCAAAAGTACACTCGAAGGGGCTGGAGAAAAGGCATTTGCTTGTGAAACCAAAGGATCCAGGATAGATTCCCCAGGACCCACATAAGCCAGATGCACAAGGGGCACATGTGTCTGGAGTTCGTTTGCAGTAGCTAGAGGCCCTGCTGTGCCCATTCTCTCTCTCTCTCTCTCTCTCCTTGCAAATAAATAAATAATTTTTTTAAGTTGAAAAAAAAGTAGACTCGAAGGAAGACAAGTGCAGTGTGGATTTAGGGCTTCTTTATTCTGCCTCCCTCATGCACCTCCCCCTACTTCTGGACATGCCCGAGGCCCTCGTCACTACTTGATCTCTGGGGTGGGCAGATAGCAAGATGAATAAAACCAATTCCCCCTCCTTCTTTTTGGTCTTGCCTGGAATAAATTGCTACGTTCTCGAGCACACAGAAGGCTGTATTATTATGAAGGTGTTCTATATTATTACTGAGAACAATTATTCAGAAGCCAGAAGCCGAAAGCTGACTAGGTTATATTCTCAGAGGAGAAATTCCAGAAAGCATTACTCATTAACTTTTTTGCTCATAAAAATAACCTTTTCCTTTCCCTGTCTGGCTTTGCACCCCAAGGAAGGCCTTGCCTCTCAGTGCTCATGCTTCCCAATTCTGTATTAGGTGAGCAGATGACTGAGAAGGCAAGAATTGCCATGCCTGGTCCAAAGCTATCTTGAGTTCCCGGTCTGGGGCATAGCTGTAGCCTCCCCTGAGGCCGACTCTGGGAATGAAGTTTTGGCCCAGGAATCTTGAATAAGTGTGCTTCCAGAGACGCCCCATGAATTCTGCTAATGATTTGAATATCCATCTGCCCAGGCCTCCCTGGCTGTGACCATGGGTCAGATGGCATGGCACTCCCCTCACTGTCCACCCAAGCCTCAGGCGCTCTGCCCTGGTTAGCAGGAAGTGGCGCCCCTGGAATCAGACATCTGTCCAAACCCCACCGGAGGCACAGGTGGTCTAATTAATTAATGTCTGGAGCACCTGCACGGCCTCAAATGAGAGGTGCAAGGCGACCACAAGCCCAATTAATTACCACTATTGATGGAGCTTTCCAGTACCACTTCCTCCTCCCTTCCAACCAGCATGCCCAATCTCCGGGCAAATGTGAGCAGAAACCAGCCAAAGAGGTTGCTGGGTGGGTGAAAAAGCCAGCCAGCCAGCCCAGCTAGGATGACCCATTTTGAATGTCAACTCCTCATGGCAGGGGTCCACAGCTTCCCAAAGCCAGTGACTGCAACGTTTCCATGAGAGACCAGTTTCTTCAAAGCAAGTGACTGCCTTCTTCATAGTGGATGAGTTTCTTCTTTCTCAGAGCTGGGTACCAGCACCAAGGTAAGACTTTGTCATAAAACTCTGGCCCCAGGCTGGAGAGATGGCTTAGCAGTTAAGGCACTGGCCTGAAAAGCCTAAGGACCCAGGTTCAATTCTTCAGGTCCCACATAAGCTAGATGCACATGGTGGCGCATATGTCTGGAGTTCTATTGCAATGGCTAGGCGCACCCATTCTTACACAATCTTTTTCTCTGTCTGTCTCGAATAAATAAATAAAAATAAAAGAAATCTTTAAAAAACAAACTCTGGTCCCTGCCTCCAAGCGGACTGGATCCCTGCTTATATCTACAAAGCTCAACACACTCCAAGGGCCCTATTTAAATGTACCACAAGGGTGATGGAAGGCGGTTGTGATCAGGGTATACTGTGTATCTGTATGGAGGCTGTTAAGAAGTTTGTAAAAATGGGAAAAAAAAGTAAATGCACCACAGAAAGCAAGCATAGTGATTAACATCTATATTTCCAGCACTCCAAAGGCTGAGGCAAATGGATTACCATGAGTTCCAGATCAGCCTGGGCCGCACCTGACTGGGGATGTAGCTCAATTGGTAGAGGGCTTGCCTAGCAGGAACGAGGCTCCAGCGCCTCATAAACTGGAACAGTGGCACTCACCTATAATCTCAACACTCAGGAGGATCCAAAGTTCAAGGTACTAGTCAACTACATAGCAAGTTCAAGGCCAGCCTGGGATATATCGGACCCTGACTCTAAATAAATAAATGCACCCCCACCAAATGTAGAGTCCCCTTCATATCTACTTCTCTGCTCCTGTCTTCTACTTGTCTCCCGCTTTAACACAGAGAAAGGCAGAGAAAAGGGAAAGAGTCCCTCTAAGTGGACGACACGGCTTTGCTAACACCAAGTGAACATGCCAGCTTTCTTAAATGGAGTGTAGAAAACGGGGGCTAGTTCACATCAATTTCTTGTATATTTCACTGCATAAGAGATCGGTGAGTGTTTACTTCGCCAGCTCCAAGTACAGGCTTTGGCCAACCAGGTTCTCAGTTCAAAGTTGACTTGGTCTTCCTTTGTCCTGGGGCCACCAGAGCTTAAGGCCCATCTGGGAATTAGTGCTGCGGACACACTGGAGCATTCTGGGGTGGCCAGAAAAGGTGGGGGTCAGGCCTATGTGGACAGTCTGTGTGGCACAGCCACTACCACCTCTTACCTGGTCTGAGGCCTCCTGACCAGAGGGACGCTGCTCAGGCAAACAAATCCCTGGAGTGGGATCCCAGTGGGGAGGTGGAGAGCTGACTCCCAGCACCCCTTCTCTTTAACCTAGACACGCCCCCTGGGGACCTCTACATAAGCAGCTTTTCTCCTCCCCAGCCTGGTCCCTGGTCCATTCCACCCTTGCCTCCACCTCCTGCTTTTCCCTTCACCCGGGCTGCTTTCCAGTCAGCAGAGAGGACAATGAGCTAGGAGTTGTGTGCACACTGGCCCAGGCCACCAATCCTGCCTCTCTGGGTGACAACACAGCCTTGTTTTCCTTACCTTTTGTGACCTTTAGAGAGCAGGGGCTACAGCCACATTGCTGAGGCAGGGAAAGGGCCTGAGGCCTGTTAGGCGTGCAGGTGGGGTGGGAGGGTGCTAGAAGCCTTCAATATTAATACCCACTATTAATATTTAATGCTAGAAAACTGCAGCTCCCCTCTCTGCACGTCATCCAACCTGCCTGATCACATCAACCAGGACTCTCCCATCCCACACCCCCCAGCTCCCCACAAAGGCGAGCAAAGCAGTTAGAGTTCCTTGAAATACCGGATGCAAAATGAATTCTCAAAAAAAAAAAATTCAAATTGAATAAGAGTAGGAATTTCTTGGATGGCTACTGAAATTAACCCTATTCTTTAAACCTCTATAATACTCTGTTCCAGTGGCCAGAACATTTTAAAGTAGGGCAGGGCAGCTGTGCAACCTTTAATATAGAAAGGGTTTGGTTGCTCCGAGGATTTGTGTGGGATTTGATAATCCGTAGTGCTGCAGCAGCACAGTGTGGATGAACCAACAACACACCCAGGAGCTGAGGAGCACCCTGAGATGAATTCAAGATACCAAAGAACAGGATTATCTACCGCTTACGCAGCCAACTAATTCTTACCTATCAAAACCAACTTGCTTCTCCACCTGGGACACTATTAGCTTTGAGGGCTGGACACTCCTTCACTGTACAGGTCCATCCTAGGCACAGTGACCACCCACAATCCAACATTCCATTTCCAAATGACTCTAGGTAAGAGCAATGTAGCCAAAGGGTGGTGGTGCAGCCGGCTACCCAAAGGTATAAAAGCAAATTCAGAGCCGAGCGTGGTGGCGCACGCCTTTAATCCCAGCACTCGGGAGGCAGAGGTAGGAGGATCGCCATGAGTTCAAGGCCACCCTGACACTACATAGTGAATTCCAGGTCAGCCTGAGCTAAAGTGAGACCCTACCTCGAAAAACCAAAAAAAGCAAATTTAGAACCTTGCAACACACAGGACCTGCAAATTCAGGCCTCCATGTAGGGTTTGTCACCAGTGAGCTGAAGCGGTGTATCACCCCCAACCACCCTCTACTTCACCTTGGCTCCATCCCTACTCCAGAAAAGCAGCCTCCTCCCTTCACTGAGACTAGAATGCCACCTCCATTGCAATGGGGAGTGGTCATGGCTTGCAAAGCTTTCATCTTTAAGACTTCAAAGAATAACCTCAAAAAATGCTCAAGGCACAATTTTCCAAGGATCCAGGAAACAAGATGACTCACCTGTCCTGGCACCAGCCTGAGGTCCTGGCTTGTCTTCTTAGTAGACTGAACCATGACTACCAGGCCCCACCTTGCCACCAACCCAAGGCAGTCATTCTCCAAAGGACCTCTCAGCTGAACTGGATCCCACACTTGGTTGGAAGGCCACTTGGAAGGACATAAATAGATGACAAAATAATTTCAAGAGTTATCGCCCTCTAAAGTTTCCGTGTGTGGGGGTTGTTGTCTGGATACAGGGTTTTGTGTATCCCAGGCTAACCTTGAACTTGCTATGTAGCTGAGAATGACTTTGGACTTCTGATCCTCCTGCTTCCTCCCCCAAGTGCTGGGATTACAGGTACCAGCCTCTACATTTGGTTTATGAGGTGCTGAGGATTGAACCCAGAACTTCATGCATCTAGGCTTGGGAGTCCAGAACCTCAGGCTCAAGCAGCTCCCAGGGGTTTTCAGGGCAGGAGCAGATACAGAAGCCCCAGTGGAAGCAGCTTCAGTGGCCTTGGGTTCAGAAGTCCAAACCCAAGCAGCCCTGGGGGTTCTCAGATCTGGCAGCCCAGGCGGCCAATGAACCCACCAAAATTCAAAAGTTCCTACCAAGTGTTCTATTTTTCTTAGTGCCCTGGCTACCACCAAATAGCTTTGCTGCTTCCAAAAAGATGGTGAAAGGCTGGAGCGATGGCTTAGCGGTTAAGGCACTTGCCTACAAAGCCTAAAGACCTTGGTTCAATTCCCCAGTGCCAATGTAAGCCAGATGCATGGGGGGTTGCAGACATCTGGAGTTCTTTTGCAATGGCTGGAGGTCCTGATGTGCCCATTCTCTTTCTGCCCCCCCTTCTCTCCCTCTCTCTCTCTCTCTCTCTCTCAAATAAATATTTTTTTAAAGATGGTGGATTGGGAGGCAGAAGAAGGAGGATTGCTGTGAGTCTGAGGCCAGTCTAAGACTACGTAGTGAATTCCAGGTCAGCCTGGGCTAAAGTGAGACCCTACCTTGAAACATAAAAATAAAAATATGGTGGAGAGCTGGGCCTGGTGGTGCATGCCTTTAATCTGTCCTGGGCTGGGGAGATGGCTGCATGCGTTGAGTAAAGGTCTTGCTGTGCAAGCATGTAGACCTGAGTTCAGATCCCAGAACCCATGCAAATCCAGATGCAGCAGCAAGCAAGCACTGCAGTCCCAGTACCCACTCCTACAGTGAGATGGGAGACAGAGACAGACAACTGCCCTTCTGGAAGCTCAAAGGCCAGCTAACCTGGTGAACAAGAGATCCTGACTGAAACAAAGTGGAAGGCAGACCCACACACGTGAACACACAAAAAAGACCACCCCTTCCTGCCTCCCCTGTCCTCACTAGAGCCCCAAAAGTACAGCAGCAGCTAGAAGAGTTGTCACTTTGTTGGGTTAAATCATCTTTTGATTTGTATGTTGGTTTACAGGCAAGGTCTCACATATTCCAGGCTGGCCTCAAGCTATTTAGCCAAGAATGACCTTGAACTTTTTATCCTCCTACCTCCATCTCCTGAGTGCTAATATTACAGGTGTGTGCTACCACCAGCACCTCTGGCTTTTATTTTTTATTTTTTTAAAGAGTTTGGATTTCTTTATTTTATTTTATTTATTTGACAGAGAAAGAGGGAGAGAGAGAGCGAGAATGGGTGAGCCAGGGCCTCCAGCCACTGCAAATGAACTCCAGACACACGCGCCCCCTTGTGCAGCTGGCTAACGTGGGTCCTGGGGAATTGAACCTGGCTTGGGGAATCTTTGGCTTTGCAGGCAAACGCCTTAACTGCTAAGCCATCTCTCCAGCCCTCTTGTTTTGTTTTGTTTTGTTTTGTTTTGTTTTTTAAATCAAACTTAGCCTGGCATGGTGGTGCACACCTTTTATCCCAGCACTCAGGAAGCAGAGGTAGGAAGATTGCTATGAGTTCGAGGCCAGCCTGAGACTACATAGTGAATTCCAGGTCAGTCTAGTGAGGGAGACTCTACTTGGGAAAAAAAATCTTGTCCATTGGTTCTGCAAATCAATCCTGTTCCTTCTCCCCTAGGTCATCCTCCTTTCTTGATAGCAGCTTTAGGTGCTCCAAAAGATTGTTTGTGACATTTAAGAAATATGAACACGGGGCTAGAGAGATGGCTTAGCCCTTAAGGCAGCCCGTGAAGCCTAAGGACCAAGGTTCAATTACCCAGAACCCATGTAAGCCAGATGCACAAGGTGGCGCATGCGTCTGGAGATCATTTGCCGTGGCTAGAAGTGAACCCATTCTCTCTCTCTCTCTCTCTCTCTCTCTCTCTCTCTCTCTCTCCTAGCAAACAAATAAAACAAAATAGCCGGGCGAGGTGGCGCACGCCTTTAATCTCCCAGCACTCGGGAGGCAGAGGTAGGAGAATCATCATGAGTTCGAGGCCACCCTGAGACTACATAGCTAATTCCAGGTCAGCCTGGACCAGAGTGAGACCCTACCTTGAAAAACCAAAAAAAAAAAAAATGTGAACATGGATCTTGGGAGGTGTTTCAGTGAGTGAAATGTTTGCTATGCAAACATGAGGATCTGGGTTCAGAATACCAGCACCAAAGTAAAAGATGGGGCTTGGTGACATGTGCCTGTGATCTTAGCAGCACTGGAGAGGCAGAGACAAGGAATCCCTGGGGCTCCCTGGCTAGTTAGTCTCAAATAAGGTGGAGAGCAATTGAGGAAGATACCAGATGTGGGCCTCTGGCCTCTAAGCACATGCACATACATGCCCACACATGAACACCACATACATGTACACACAAGAAAACTGAAAAGAAAAAGAAATGTGAACATTATGTGGGGATGGATTTCTTCTGTATCACCTTGGGCCATGGGGCTCAGCTGACTGGGAAGGTTAGTGAGTGCCTCACTATCTTGAGGCCCCACAGAATTTTCTGGTTGCCTTTGTTGCATTAACCCCTTGCTTCCATTTGACCATTTGCAGTGAGCAAAGAAATACCATACCCATTTAAAAAGTATTTTATTTATTTATTTATTTGCAAGCCGAGAGAGAAGAGAGAAAGAGAGACTGAGCGTGACAGAGCCTCCAGCCACTGCAAACAAACTCTAGATTCATGTGCCACCTTTGTGCATCTGGCTTTACATGGATACTGGGGAATCCAACCTGGGTAGTTAGGCTTAGCAGGCAAGCTCCTTAACCACTAAGCAATCTCTCCAACTCCCATACCCATTTTTTTATGTTCCTGTTCCTTCCTCTGCTCCTCATTTGGAGAAGCAATAATTCCATGGAGAATGGCAAAGTAGCATTTTACAAATGGCTCTGTGGCATTCCTCCCAGGAGCCACCAGCTCTCCTTGTACCAGCTGTTCTTAGCATACTGCTGTTATTTTCAACTGCTTCCCAACTCCTTTAAGGATGAGCCCAGCTAGCAAAAATGTGTCAGTGACCAGCAGAGACCTCTGTGGGCCCTAATCAAATCAAAACAAAACAAACGCCCCGAATGATCATAACCTGTGCCAGCCTACTGCCTCCCAAATCAGAGCTCAAGCCAGACTCTCTTCTATCGTCTTTCCTGCCTGGCATTAACCATTTGCTGATCCTCAGACACCATTCCATCAGCATCCCATACTTGAGTATGAGATATTATTGGATGGAACCCATTTTTGTGGGCTGCAGGTTAGAGGTGCACTAACAGGTTTGCTCTTGGTTGATGGACAGGTACAGTGGCCAGGGAGGGAAAATAGTTAACAGTAAAGAAGGAAGGGCTAGGCATGTGAGAGGTAGTCGCATCTCTCCATATTAGGCTTCTCAAAGACTTTAAACACCATCTTTTCCCGGAGCCAGATGTCTTACAGGTCAGCTACAGTGAGGGGAAAACACGAGTGGTGTGGGAAGGGAGTAGGATTTTACACGCTTGCATGAATATGTATAGCTTCATGCGTTGGGAGTTGTCAACAGGGAGAAGGAAGGAAGGAGAACAAATTCATTGGAAGGCCTTCCTTGTTCCCACGAGATCCTCCTCTGGATGTCCCAAATCCTCCACTATGAATGAGGAGGAGGGATGCTGGGGAAGGAATCTTATATGAGAAAAAAAGAAAAAAAACAGAGAGAGAAATATTCAATGTACAACTTGATGAATTTTTACACACACACACACACACACACACACACACACACACACACATTCATGTGCCTTGCAAAGTTTTAAAGAACATAAAGAGAATTTTAAATTAAAATCAAGCCAGGCATGGTGGCACACACCTTTAATCCCAGCACTCGGGAGGCAGAGGTAGGATGATGGCCCTGAGTTCGAGGCCACCCTGAGACTACATAGTAATGTTAACCGAACATGGTAGAGCACGTCTTTAATCCCAGTATTCAGGAGACAGAGGTAGGAGGATCACCATGAGTTCGAGGCCACCCTGAGACTACATAGTGAATTCCAGGTCAGCCTGAGCTAGAGTGAGACCCTACCTCGAAAAACCAAAATAAAAAATAAATAAATAAAATCAAGCTATTAGGCTGGAGAAATGGCTCAGTGGTTAAAGGCACTTGCTTGCAAAGTCTGATGGCCTGGGTTCGATTCCCCAGTACCCACGTAAAGCCAGATATACATTGTGGGGCATGTGTTCATTTGCAGTGGCATTAGACCCCGGGATACCCATTCTCTCTTTTTCTTCTTGTGAATATAAATACATTATTTTTATTTTATTTTTTATTTTTGTTTTTGTTTATTTTTATTTATTTATTTGAGAGCAACAGACAGAGGCAGATAGATAGACAATAGTCACACCAGGGCCTCTAGCCACTGCAAACGAACTCCAGATGCATGTGCCCCTCCTGCATCTGGCTTATGTGGGTCCTGGGGAATCGAGTCTTGAACCAGGGTCCTTAGGCTTCACAGGCAAGCATTTAACCGCTAAGCCATCTCTCCAGCCCTATAAATAAATATTTTTTTTTTAAAAACCAGCTATTGCTAGCTACAATAACTAAATAAACAAATGATAACATCAAATGATGGCAAGGAGGTAGAGCTCCCGGAACTCCATTACATTTCTCTCTCTCTCTCTCTCTCTCTTTCTCCCTTTTAAAAAATATTTTATTTATTTATTTATTTTAGAGAGCGAGAGAGAGAGCATGTGCATGTCAGAGCCTCCAGCCACTGCACATGAACTCCTGACGCATGTGCCCCCTTGTGCATCTGGCTAACATGGGTCCTGGGGAATCGAACCTGGGTCCTTTGGCTTTGCAGGCAAGTGCCTTAACCACTAAGCCATCCTTCCAGCCCTCTCCCTTTCTTTGTTGTTGTTTTTCGAGTTAGGGTCTCCCTCTAGTCCAGGCTGACCTGGAATTCACTATATAGTCTTAGGGTGGCCTGTAGCCTCGAACTCACAGTGATCCTCCTACCTCTGTTTCCTGAGTGGTGGGATTAAAGGCATGCTCTGGGCTGGAGACCCAGGACCCACATAAACCAGATGCACAAGGTGGTGCATGCATCTGGAGTTCATTTGCAACTAGAAGTCCTGGCACACCCATTCTCTCTCTCTCTCTTCCTCTCTCTCTCTCTCAAATAAATAAATATAAATAAAATATTTAATGGAATGTACCACCACACCTGGCCCTCTATTACATTTCTGATAAGAGTAGGAAATAGTACAGACACTTTGGAATTTAGTTTGTCAATTTTTTTTTGTTGTAGTTTTGTTTTGTTTGTTTGTTTGGAGGTAGGGTCTCCCTTTAGCCCAGGCTGACCTGGAATTCACTATATAGTCTCAGGGTGGCCTTGAACTCACAGTGATCCTCCTACCTCTGCTTTCCCAAGTGCTGGGATTAAAGGCATACACCACCACACTCAGCTAGTTTGACAATTTCTTTTTTTTTAAGTATTTTATTTATTTGAGAGAGAGATAGAGAGAAAGAAGCAGATAGAGAGAGAATGAGCACGCCAGATCCTCAAGCCACTGCAAACAAATTCCAGACACATGTGCCACCTTGTGCATCTAGCTTACGTGGGTACTGGGGAATTAAACCTGGGTCCTTAGGCTTTGGAGGCAAACGCCTTAACTGCTAAGCCATCCCTCCAGCCCTAGTTTGTCACTTTCTTATCAAATTAAGCATACATACTATGAACCACCTAACCATTCCTCTCCTGGGTATTTATCCAAGAGAAACGTAAGCACATGTACACAAATGTGATACGCAAACATTCACAATGATAGATTAAACTAAAAACAGCCTAAACACTCAACCGAGAGGCAAAGAGATAAACCAGTAGTGATGTGTTAGCAAAGTGGGCTGCTTCTCAACAATAAAGGAGAACAAACTAATGACACATGCAACACTGGGCCTCACCGAACCACTGCAGCCAACCAAACAGTCCAGGGGCTCACATCATTCCATCTATCCGTTTAAAATTCTACAACATGCTGACTATCTTATCGTGATAGCAGATTAGTTGTCTGGGGAATGAAGGGCAGGGAAAGGCAGGCTGGAGAGAGCACAAGGCGGCATGAGGAAATGTTAGAGGCCATGGATATGATCATAAGTTTGATGGTGGTGACGGCCTCACAGGTATATGCATATGTCAAAATATCAAATTGGGGCTAGAGAGATGGCTTAGTGGCTAAGGCGCTTGCCTACAAAGCCTAAGGACCCAGGTTCGATTCCCCAGTACCCATGTAAGCCAGATGCACAAGGTGGTCCATGCATTTGGAGTTTGTCTGCAGTGGCTAGAAGCCCTGGTGCGCCCATTTTCTCTCACTCTCTTTCTCTCTCTCTAATCAATAAACAACAAAAAAAATAAAATATTTTGAAAAAGTCAGCAAGGCTGTTTTTTAAAGCTGTATTTTACTACAGAAGTATAACTCAAATTTGTTATTTTTGCTGTTTTTTTCCCCCAGTTTTTCGAGGTAGGGTCTCACTCTAGCTCAGGCTGACATGGAATTCACTCTGTAGTCTCAGGGTGGCTTTGAACTCATGGTGATCCTCATACCTCTGCCTCCCAAGTGCTGGGATTAAAAAGCGTGTACCACCACACCCGGCTATTTTTGCTTTTTCTTTAAACAGGCTCAAAAAATATTATAGGGCTGTGGAGATGGCTTAGCAGTTAAAGGTGCTTGCGTACAAAGTCTTAGAGCTTGGGTTCTAGTCCCCAATATCCACGTAAAGACAGATGCACAAACTGGCATATATGTTTGGGATTCATTTGCAGTGGCAGGAGGCACTGGTGCACCCATTCTCTCTCTCAAATATATACAAAAAATATACAGTTGTCAACAAATAATGTACAGTGTATAAAAATTGTCAACAAAAAATGTTTAATGCCTGGGTGTGGTGGCACAAGCTTTTAATCCCAGCATTAAGGAGGCAGAGGTAGGAGGATAGCCCGAAGTTTTGAGACTACATATTGAATTCCATGTAAGCCTGGGCTAGAGTGAGACCTTACCCTGTAAAAAAGAAAGTTTTATGGTCAAAAAACAAATAAAATTCTAATCCCCTCCTTCCAAACAAATTCCTGACCCTCCTATCTCCACCTCCTGAGTGCTGGGATTACAGGTGTGTATCACTGTGCCTGGTTCTCTTTTTAAACAAATATTTTTTATTTATTTGTAAGGAAAGAGAGAAAGAATTTGAGCATGCCAGGGCTTCTAGGCCCTGCAAATGAACTCCAAATGCAAGTGCCACTTTGTGCCTCCAGTTTTACATGGGTATTGGGGTAATGCGCTGTCTCTCCAGCCCATTTTTTTCCTTTTTTTTTTTTTTTTTGGTAGGGTCTTGCTCTAGCCCAGGCTGGCCTGGAATTCAACTCACGGTGATCCTCCTACCTCTCTACCTCTGCCTCCTGAGTGCTGGGATTAAAGGCATGTGCCACCATGCCAGGCCCATTTTTAAAATATTTATTATTTATTTATTTATTTGAGAAAGAAAAAGAGGGAGAGAGAGAGAGACCAAGAATGGACATTCTAGGACCTCCAGCCACTGCAAATGAACTCCAGATGCATGCGCCACCATGTTCATCTGTCTTACGTGGGCACTGGGGAATCGAACCTGGGTCCTTAGGCCTTTCAGGCAAGCGCCTTAACCGCTAAGCCATCTCTTCAGTCCTCCAGCCCATTTTTTTTAAGTACTAGAATTTTCCACCACCACCTCTCTAAAAACAAAAACACAATAAATAGGAGTCACAGGATTGGACATACCAAGCAAGAGAAATTGTGCTTAAGCCTAAGGCAGTCACATAAGTATGACGACCACATTGCAGCAGTGGCTGGAAGGCACGTGTACAGCTGCGCCCAGACCTGCCTCCCTTCCCCCTCCATTTGCACCCTCCCACCTCACATCACCAGCTAAAGGGCACATTAAAACCGGGCAATTATTCCCGGGTTAACTGTGGCTAAGGCACACATTTCTACCTTTTCTTCTCTTTACTTCTTCCTGTTCGGAAGGAACTCCAAACCAGCATCCAAAATACTATACCATGACAACTTCATCTCTTAATTACAGTAAACATTTACATAATGCTCAGGCCCAGCCAGTGCAGAAAGATTCGTTAATGCAGAAACATGCCCTTTAACCATCCCGTTTTATTACACAAAGCCCCCGGGGACCTGAGCAGCCCAAGATTTGCAAAAGATGATGGAGAAATTGGCTGAGATATTAAGCCCTTTCCAGGTGCAATTATAAGTGGGCCGAGAGCCTCCCGTTCTCACAGACAGAAGGTAGGTTGTCCCCCATCCCCTTTTTCACAATAGGTACTATAAGAACTCCAGGTATCTGATGGTTCCTTGTATCTGTACCATTTGCTGGAGATGGAATTTTGTCTTTACTCTCATCTTTATTGCTCCAATTCTGAACTGACAATCCTGCAGGGTTTGCTGTGTGGTCTAATATTTCTACCGCCATCCAAGCAACACAGCCTTGGAAATAAGCATCAAACATAAGCATCCTCCTTGCCTTCGATTCGCCAACACAGACCCTCTCTGGGGGACTAACTTTAATCACACTGCCTAAAGCAACACCCAGCTAGTCTTGAGGAGGGGCAGCCCAGGTCAGATTTAAAGAAGGTGCTGGACCACCATGGCAGACTCCTCACCTAGGGAGGACCTGGACCAGTGTACACAGAAAAGGCACTAGAGGAAGAAGAGGAAATCAGAAATCGGTACTTCTTGTTAGGGATCTGGGTGGGTGTGTGATTATGAGGGGGGTTGTTGAAACAGGCTTTCACTCTATAGCCCTGGAACATGTTATGTACCCCATAGTGTCTCCAACTTGAGGTGATCTTCCTGTCTCTGCCTCCCTGAGTACTGGTGTTATTTATAGTCTTGTGCTACCAAATAAGATTATTTATTTCTTTTTAGATAGGGTCTCATTATGTAGCTCTGGCAGTCGTCTAACTTGGGATCGTCCTTCCTCAACCTCCCGACTGCTGGGATTACAGATGTACACCCTCCCCACCTGCCTTCAAACCTGAGCTTTCTATCAGCCCACCCAACTCCTACCACTGGCAGTCTTTTCCCAGTTGTGTGACCTGACAAAAGCACCCTCTCCTTTCTGTGCCTCACCTGGAAAGCAGTGACCATGGGGTGGCCCTTTGCTAGAATGTTAGGTGGCTTTTAGGAGGCAGGTCTGGATGGGCCTCAGGTCCATGCTGCAGGGCTGCTGAGACATCCCATTACCCATTTCTCACCACTCTTATTATCATTGCCAGGCCTTTCGACCTTAGGCTGCAGAAGGCACCCTATATGCCATCTGCCAGGCTATGAAACCATGCAGAAGCGCTCTCACATCCTCCTCCTTGGAAAACCTTTAGCACTTAAAAGATGAGGTCCACACCAAGTTAGTTTTGTGAAGCCCATCTCTAGGGTCCCTACCTGTGGCACAAAAGGTGCCTGGACTGAAACTTGGCTTCCTGGTAGGAGAGTGTGACCTGGTGGGAGCAGGACGAGAAGGGAGGTGGGGAGAGGAAGGGCAAGGCCAACCAGGAACCCAGAGAGAAATTCAAGATGGAAGAAAGCACAGAAGAAGGAGAAGAGGAGAAAGAAGAGAAGGAGAAGGTAAAACAAACAAACAAAGTAGCCGGGCATGGGGACATACGCCAGCACTTGGGAGGCAGTAGGAGGACGCTTTCTGTGAGTTTTAGACTACAGCCTGGGCTAAAGTGAAAAACCTTACCTCGAAGAAGCAAAATAAATAGCTGGGTGTGGTGGTACATGCTTTAAATCCCAGCACTCAGGAGGCAGAGGTAGGAGGATTGCTATGAGTTCGTGGCCAGCCTGGGACTACAGAGTGAATTCCAGATCAGCCTGGGCTAGAGCGAGACCCTACCTCAAAAAAAAAAAAAAGTACAAGTAGTTCAGCTGTGGTTCCACTATCTACGCCTGGGCAATGAACCACCCCAACATGTAGCAGCTTAATAAAAACAACATTTATTTGCTCACAATTTTACAATTCGAGCATGAGCTGGGGCAGTGTGGCTAGAGCTAGATGAACTATTTCCTAAAGAGCTAGCAAGTTGGTGCAGGCTGCTTCCTAACAGCTCAGCTGGGGCCACAATTCTCTCTGACAGGGACCTCTCCGTGTGGTTGCTTGGACACTCCCACTGCATGGTGACCGGGTTCCATGAAAGACAATGTGGAAATTCCCAGACCTCTTTAAGATCTAGGCCCCAAACTGGCACAGCATCTGGTCATCTTGTGCTATTGATCAAAGGTGTCCCAGGTGCAACCCAGATCCCAAGGGAAGGACACCATGTCAGTTTCCTGGGCTGGACTGCCCTGACAGGTTGCCACCAACTGAGCAGCTTCAATCTATAGGTGTTGGCAGGGTCAGGGGAAGATTCTGGGGCCTTCTCTCCTGGCCCCTGGTGGTGGTAGACAATCCTTGGCATTCTTTGGTGTCTGCTACCTCACCTAGGCCTCTGTCTCTGTGGCCACATGGCATGATTAGTGTGCATCTATGCGTCTTCAGTGTCGTTCTCATCGTTGTATCTGCTCAGATTGCCATGCTGAGACTAGAACCCAGAGCCTTGTGCATGGCAGGCAAGTGCTCTACCATTGAGCTACAGCCTCAGTCCGTACTCTTCTTACAAAGACACCAGTCATTGGACTTAAGGCTCTGGGATCTCATTTGAGCTTGACTAGATCTGCAAAGACCCTATTTGCAAATCACAATCACAGGTAACAGAGACTGGAACTTTAGCATATGCTTGGAGGGACACGTTCAATAACAACACCCTGCCTCTTTGGTAGGGACAATGACAATGAATTCACAGCCATCATTAATCCACCCACCCCCCATCTGAGAATGACCATCTGAGAAAGAAAAGCAAACCAGTGAGGCTTATGTCATCAAGGTGGTTGCTTTGGCAAGCTACTGGAGCTCCATTGTAATTGGAAACACTAGGAGATAGTACAGAACATTCCTGAAGTTTCTTCAACCATGGATGAGGCTGAAAGCATTTAATCTACAGATCCCCACTACAGTACTGTGGCCTGGCTTGCATGCCGGAGAGACGCCCTCGCAGCTCTTAAGCGTCATGGGTGTTTGCAGTGAGCTGTGTTCAGATAACACAGGCAGGCTACAGGCAAGTGGGTGGGGCACCCAAAGTGTCTGCTACAAAGGGGCAGGTCAAGGCAAGCCAAGAGTTGCCCCATGGCAGCATTCCAATCCCACAGGTTTAACCGCTAGACAGGACTTGAGGTGCATGAGATGATAGAGATGAACCCCAGGAACTACCTGCAAACCATTCATCTGATTCAAGATGTTTGAGAGCAGTGAGGGCAGAGGAAAAGCTGCACAGGATACCGGGCTCAGGGCTGAGCCTCAGAGGAGCAGCTTCCTGCTGGGAAGAGAGAGGTAGGCAGTGGGGATGTGGGCCCAGCACAAGCGCATCAGCTCCTGAGGGAGCTAAGCCCCGGAACCACAGCCTTCATTCAAATAGCCTTTTCTGGTCCAAGCAGTGTTTCTTGCACCCCAGACAAGTAGGAGGAGAAAGTGATAGGGGAACAGAGAAGCAGAAGCAGGCCAAATGGTCTCCTTCCTGCTTTTGCCCTCCTCTCTCACCACCCCACAAGGCCTCCCAGGCTCCCCTGGCCCTCGAAGCCACCTATAGAAAACATAGCCATGAGTTTCTTATGAATGGCTTTTGCTCCATCCATGGTGGGAAATCAAGTATTGAAAATCCAGTATAGACAACTGAGGGTTGCTCTGACAGCGTGGCCATTGGTGTTCAAACCGCAAGGCGTCCTGGGAGAGAAATGGGCTCCCCAACCAAGGCAGCTATGAGCCCCAGGCAATACCCTCTGAAAACCAGGCCACTGTGCCCCCACTCCGTGCCTCACACACATGGTCTCATTTAATCCTTCCAACCCGTCACTCACTGCTCAGCCATTCATTATGAAAGGAAGGAATAATCACGAAGTATTTGCTGTACGTCATTTGCTGTTTCAGGCCCTGGGAAACTGTAGTGAACAAAACAGACTTTTTACAAATCCCTGTAGTCACAGGAGCTTACTTTCTTGTGAAGGAGAAAAGTTGCAAACAAATAAACAGGGGGTATATTCTACAGTGGTGGAAGGAGACAGAGCACGGGGGTGGGGGGTCAAGGAAAGGGGGCAGGTATTCGAATCACTATCTAGGAATCAGTGAGAAGTTAATACTTCAGGAGGTGCAGAAGGGAACCCTTTGGACAATGGAGAAAGAAAAGGCCAGGGAACAGCACAGCGGCAGAGGGGACAGCCAGTACAAAGGCTCTGAGGGAGGGCTGTATCTAGCATATACTAAGAACTGCAAGAGGCAAGTGCGGCCAAAATAAGAGAAGGAATGGTGACTGGTCATGAGCTCAGAGTATGAAGAAGGGATCATTCTGGGCCTTCCCATGTGTTGTGCTTTCAGACAACATAGGCTTCTAGAACATTCTGTGCCAAAGAGGATAAAATATGGCTTGGGTTTTAGGAGATCCCTCTGGCTGCTGTTCAGAGAACATACTAGAGAGGGGAGAGGACAGAAGGGAGTCACTAGGGAAGTAATCTACACAACTCATAATTCACAGGTTCAGAGATGTGAAGTAACTCATTCACTTAAAAGTGAAGTTTGGCCGGGCGTGGTGGCGCACGCCTTTAATCCCAGCACTCAGGAGGCAGAGGTGGGAGGATCGCTGAGAGTTTGAGGCCACCCTGAGACTACATAGTGAATTCCAGGTCAGCCTGGACTAGAGTGAGACCCTACCTCGAAAAACCAAAAAAAAAAAAAAAAAAGTGAAGTTTGGCTGGGTGTGGTGGCACACGCCTTTAATCCCAGCACTCCGGGAGGCAGAAGTAGGAGTTTGAGGCCAGCCTGAGACTACATAGTGAATTCCAGGTCAGCCTGGGCTAGAGTGAAACCCTACCTTGAAAAAAAAAGTTTGAAAAATGATACTTTTAAATTATTAAAAAGCCCTGGACATAATGAATGTATTTTAAAATAGTAATGTTAGCCGAACATGGTGGTGCACATCTTTAATCCCAGTATTCAGGAGACAGAGGTAGGAGGATTGCCATGAGTTCAAGACCATCCTGAGACTACATAGTGAATTCCAGGTCAGCCTGAGCTAGAGTGAGACCCTACCTCAAAAAAACAAAAAATAAAAATAAAAAAGTGAATTTTGGGGCTGGAGAGGTGGCTCAGCGATTAAGGTTCTTGCCTGCAAAGCCTACCGACCAGAATTTGATTGGCCAGTATTCATGCAAAGCCATATGCACAAAGTGGCACATGCGTCTGGAATTTGTTTGCAGCAGCAGGAAGCCCTGGTGCTTTCTGTCCCTCTCACTCACTTCTCTCTCTCTGTCTCTCAAATAAATAAATATTAAAACTCCCACTTTCTACCTGTGCTTCTTTACTTCAGGTAAAACACAAAAATCCTGTTTTGCACACCAGTGTTTGAATAGATGCTCAATTCCATCCGGTCTTTGCCTTGGAAGACAAAGCGGGTGAGGCAAGCCTGGGCTCTGACTCTCACCCATGGGCAGGGCAAGGGACAGAAACAAAAAAACAAACCTTGCCTCTTGCTATAGGATCTTTCCATTAGACGGTAGCCAGGCCATGGTGTTCCCCAGTCCCTAAGGCTTTAGGGGCAGGGCCACTGCTGAAGTTTGCAGGCCTCTGAGAGTCAACCCCTCCTCCTCCTCAGCTTTTGTTGTCAACCAGAACCAAAGCAGTTAAAGGATTATATGGGATCAGCCATTCCCAGAGCTAGATTTATATATCATTGGAGGTACACAGACCCGTATTTTAAAAAAATAATCATGGTTATGTATTTTGATGTGCTAGGAAAAAGAACTGATAGCCAAGAATGAATTCATAAATATTATTGCTCAAAAAGAAGCTAAATTTTTGGGTCTTGTTTGATTTTAAGAATAAATAAATAAATAAATAATATTATGGACGGGCAAAGTGGCCCACGACTTTAACTCCAACATTTGGGAGGCAGAGGTAGGAGGATCACTGTGAGTTTGAGGCCAGCCTGGAACTACAGAGTGAGTTCCAGGTCAGCCTGAGCTAGAGTGAAACCCTATCTCAAAAAAAAAAAAAAAAAAAGGGGGGGGGCTGGAGAGATGGTAGCATATGCATCTGGAATTCATTTGCAGTGGCTGGAGGCCCTGGTGTGCCCATTCTCTTCCTTTCTGTCTCTTTCTAATAAATAAAATAAAAATTCTTTATAATTATAAAGAAAACAAAAAAATGAATATTATAGTAACAATAGGTGGTACAAGAAGAACAGATACCACAGAGAAGGTAAAGAATTATTATTATTTTTACATTTGTTTGTGACTACAGAGTGAGTTCCAGGTCAATCTGGGCTACAGTGAGACCCTACCTTGAAAACAAATCTTTTAAAAAGTACAAATACCTAGCATTCGGGAGACTGAAGTAGGGGGGATGTCTGTGTGTTCAAGGCCAGGCTGGAACTACACAGTAAGTTCCAGGTCAGCCTGGGCTAGAGTGAGATTCTGCCTCAAAAACAAAACAAAACAGTGCTGGAGAGATGGCTTGGTGGTTACGGTACTTGCCTGCAAAGCCTAAGGACCCAGGTTCAATTCCCCAATACCCACATAAAGCCAGATGCACAATGTGGTGCATGCATCTGGAGCTCATTTGCAGAGACTAGCGGCCCTGGTTTACCCATCTTCTCTCTCTCTCCTTGCAAATGAATTTTTTAAAATTATTTAAAATTTTTTTAAAAATTCAAATAGAGGCTGGGTGTGTTGGCACATGCGTTTATTCCCAGCACTTTGGATGCCAAGGTAGGAGGATTGCAGTGAGTTCAAGGTCACCCTGAGATTACATAGTGAATTCCAGGTCAACATGGGCTAGAGCAAGACTCTACCTTGAAAAAGTCAACAAATTTTTTTTCAAGTAGAATTTCACATTCTTGGGCCTGGGGATACAGTTTCAGTTGGTACAGTACTTACTTGCCTGGCATGCACAAAGTCCTAGGTTTGATCCCAAGAACCACATAAACCTGGTATGTAGTTCATGCCTACCATTACAACACTTGGGAGATGGAAGAAGGGAGAACCGAAATTCAAGGTCATCTTCAGCTACATAGCAAGTTTGAGGCCAGCCTGAGCCTCTGTCTCAAAAAGAAAAAGAAAAAAATTACACTCTCACCACCCAATCTTACCCATTAACATTAACACCTTTGTGCATAACTGTCGTGTTTTCTACTGCCCTGTACCAAATTACTGGGAACTTAAGTGGCTTCAGGTGCCACCATCTATTACCTCCTAGTTCTGGAGGTCAGAAGCCCAGGTGGACTTGATCGTCTGCACTGGGTCTCACAAGGCCAAAGTTAAGGGTCTAGGAAATAACCCACTTCTCTCATTCAGGATATTGCTGAAATTCAGCTCCTTGTGTTTGCTAGCTAGAGGTCATTTGGGGGTAACTGTTGGCTGGCAGAGAGGCCACTCTCAAGTTCACCCACATCTTCAAACCAGAGACAGCATTTCTAATCCTATACTTCCAGCCTCAGAAATCTCTTCCTTGCCTTCCTCTCCTACCACCAGCCAGAGAAAATTCTCCCCTTGAAAGGGCTTCTGGCCTGGTGGCATGTTCCTGTAATCTCGGCACTCTGGAGGCTAAGGCAAGTGAATTGCCTAAACTTCCAGGCCAGTTTGGGCTACATAGCAAGTCTCTGTGTCCACCTGCTCGACATATTCCCTTTAAAGTCAAAGGACTCCTGCAGGCTTCTTCAAAAATTAAAATTAAATCAGAAATACTGGCACATATGCCTGTAATTCCAGCACTCAGGAGCCCAAGGTGGGGATATCAGGAGTTAGAAGCCAATCTAGGCAACAAAGTAAGACTCTGTTTCAAAAACACAATGCAGCCGGGCGTGGTGACACACGCCTTTAATCCCAGCACTCGGGAGGCAAAGTTAGGAGGATCGCTGTGAGTTCAAGGCCACCCTGAGACTACATAGTGAATTCCAGGTCAGCCTGGGCCAGAGTGAGACCCTACCTCGCAAAACCAAAAAAGAAACCACAATGCACAAAAACTTATAACTAGAACTACTATGCCAGGTGCCATGGCACATGCCCGCATTTGGGAGATGGAGGCAGGAAAAGCAGTTCAAGGTCATCATCCTTTACATAGCAAGCTCAAGGCCAGCCTATGATGAATGACAACCTGTCTCAAAAAACCAAAAACAGGGCTGGAGAGATGGCTTAGCAGTTAAATGCTTGCCTATGAAGCCTAAGGACCCCGGTTCGAGGCTCGCTTCTCCAGGACCCACGTAAGCCAGATGCACAAGGGGGTGCATGCATCTGGAGTTCGTTTGCAGTGGCTGGAGGCCCTGGTGCACCCATTCTCTCCCTCTCTCTCTCTCTCTCTCTCTCTCTCCCTGCCTATTTCTGTATCTCTCCCTCAAATAAATAAATAAATAATAAAATATTTTTAAAAAAACCAAAAACAGGGCTGGAGAGATGGCTTAGAGGTTAAGGTGCTTGCCTGCAAAGCCAAAGGACCCAGGTTCAATTCCCCAGGACCCACATAAAGCCAAATGCACAAGGTGGAACATGTGTCTGGAGTTCCTTTGCAGTAGCTAGAAGCCCTTGCACACCCATTCTCTTTCTCTCTCTCTCAAATAAATAAATGAATAACATGTAAACAAAACAAAACACCACTCGGGAGGCAGAGGTAGGAGAATTGCCATGAGTTCAAGGCCAGCCTGAGACTACAGAGTAAATTCCAGGTCAGCCAGGGCTAGAGTGAGACCCTACCTCCAAAACAAACAAACAAACAAACAAACAAACAAAATCAAACAACAACAAAAAACCTACCATATAATCTCTCCTACATATACCAGAAGTAAATACATAATACCATAGACATACCTGCATACCCATGTTTATATCATGGCACAATTCACAATAGCCAAGATATGGAAACAGCTTAGACATTCATCAACAATGAACAGCTAAAGAAAACGTGGTATACATACACAATTCAGTGATAAAGAAGAATGAACCCTCATTCACTGCTGGTGGAGTGCGAACTTGTACAACCATTATGGAAATCAACATGGAGACACCTGAAGAAGAAGATGAAAACAAACGGAGCAACATTTCGGACCAGCTATTCCTCCACTCTTCACTGCAGAGATATTTGCTCAACCATGTTTCTAGCTGCTCAATTCACAATAGCTAAAAAACTAGAATCAACCCAGATGTCTATCGTTTGATGAATGGATAATGAGGATGTGGTACATATACACAATGAAATTCTACTCAGCACTAAGGAAAAATGACACAATGAAATTTGTAGAAAAATGGACAGACTTGGAACAGATCATACTAAGCCAACACACACAAGCACAGAAAGACAAAGTTTCATCCGTAGGGAACTACTTTTTTTTTTTTTTTTGGTATTTCAAGGTAGTGTCTTGCTATAGTTCACTATGTAGTCTCAGGGTGGCCTCAAACTCACAGCTATCCTCCTATCCTCCTACCTCTGCCCCCCACCCCAGTGCTGGGATTAAAGGTGTGTGCCACCATGCCTGGCTCCAGAATCTGTTTTAGTTTCTCAGAAAGCAGTAGCAAGAACTGAGAACGACCATAATCTACCGACACGACAAGAAGAGATGGCTGACTCCCCATCAGGAGATGAGCCGCCTCTTGCACATCAGCCCGGGAAAAAAGGGAAAAAAAGTAATGAAATCCTGTCATTTGCAGGAAAATGAAGATCAAAATAAGTAAAATAAGCCAGACTTAGAAAGACCAGTCGTGCATGTTCTTCCTCATATGTGAAAGCTAAAAAAGACCTGATGGTGATTACTAGAGATTAAGAAGGGTAGGAAAGTGAGATTGGCTTTGACCAGGGCACACTACCACACTAAATATGTACAATTAAAACAAATGAATAAAAGAAGCCAGGCATGGTGGCACATGTCTTTAATCCCAGCACTCAGGAAGCAGAGGTAGAGGATAGGAGGATCGCTGTGAGTTGCAGGCCACCCTGAGACTACACAGTGAATTCTAGGTCATCCTGGACTAGAGCAAGACCCTACCTCAGATTGAGTAAGGAAAGGTGGTGGGAGAGCTAATGAAAATCTAAAAGGATATAGAAAAGTCAGATTTTTCTGGACAATGGAACACTCAGAAGCCATAGATTGTTACTAGAAAATTTTCAGTGCCAGGGATGGGATACCTTCCAGTGAGTTGTTGGCCAGGGAGGTCACAGATACCCCCAAAATATTATAGGCCATTGCCAAGGCCCTTGGCATCCCAACAGGAATAGATGGTAAGACCCTATTGCTGAAGACTCCACATACTTGGGCTGCAAGGTCACTGAGAAAACCTGCTGGAGCTGAGCTGAAAGCCTCCTCCATGTGGACCAGCTGACAGAAAGTTGGAAAAAGCTACGCTGAATGCAGTGAAATGGGAGAGAGAGAAAACACCAGTGAAGATATTCAACAGTGAACACTGAAAGCTTTAAATTTGGCCAGCCAGGCCAAATGAGCCAATGGTGCAATAGTGGCATGTCTGTTATGGGGGAAACCAACTGCTCTCTAATTGGACTGGAGGTCCGCTCCATGGGAGGGAATATATCCCTGATACTGAAAACCTACAACAGGGGTAGTCATGCGCCCTAAGGGTGTAATGTCTGCTGGTGTCTCACTAAATGTATATATACTATGCTCACCAAACTGCCCAGTAAGCACTTATCTTAATGTCCACATCCATATATTAATGGTACTCTCACTTTTGATTAGAGAAGCTTCTCTTTTCAGATGTGGCCACCTTGGGATATCTCAGAAGGCACCATGGTGCTGAGAAGAAGGGACAGAGGAGTGCTCAGCACTGAAACATCTCAAACCTACCTTCCAAGGCTCAAGGTCCATTGCAGAAGAGGGGTGGAAAGAATGTAAGAGCCAAAGGAAGAGTAGGACTCCTTACAACGTGCTCCTCCAGACACAAAATGGTCTGGATATCCATGACCTCACGGTACCTGACACTGCAGCTACACAAGACCATCATAATAGGAGGAAAAGATGATGACATCAAATTGAAAAGAGAGACTGATTGAGAGGGGGAGGGGATATGATGGAGAGTGAAGTTTCAAAGGGGAAAGTAGGGGAAGGGAGGGAAGTACCATGGGATATTGTCTACAATTAAAGAAGTTGTCAATTAAAAAAATGAAAAGAAAATAACATGAATAGTCAGGCATGGTGGCACACGCCTTTAATCCCAGCACTCGGGAGGCAGAGGTAGGAGGATTGCCAAGAGTTTGAGGCCACCCTGAGACTACATAGTGAATTCCAGGTCAGCCTGAAAAAGCAAGTGAAAGAAAGTAAACCTCAAAAAAATCAAAAAGCAAGAAAAGAAAAGAAAAAAGAAAGAAAAGAAAAGAAAAGAAAAAAAAAGAAAAGAAAAGAAAATATTGATGGCTCTTGTGATGAGCTCAGGCCCACCAGGATAAACTCCCTACTTGAAGGTCACTTGTGCCAACCAACAAAACACAATTGTGAGACTGAAATCTCATTACATTCACAGGTTCCAGGGATTCAAATATGGAACCTGTCAGGGGGGAGCTTTTTTTACTTTTCAGACTGCTGCCTACCACAATATCTATCCAGGTCTTTCTCTGGACACATGTATATTATAGATATAATGAGAACTTGCTTTGCCCCTGTCATCTATCTTCACCAGCATCCTCTCATCTCTAAGAGATGTCTGGGAAAGAATTGATCCATGTAGGCTGGGACTTGAGCAAACATGATAGCTGAATCCCCCAACTTCCTTGTCCTTGGGTCACCTGTCCACTGACTTCCAGAGGTACCCAGCATTGAGCTTCAGTTGGTCACAGTAACTTGCCTGATGGCTTTACTTTTATTGGTCTGCACTCTTCCTCCAGCTTCATGTCCCTGATCCTGCTGATATTTCCCCCAGATGAAAGGCCTTGAACTGGCTGCAAACCTGCTAGAGACACAAGCTAAGATGAAAGTGTTCAAGGGATTCGAATGGCCAGAAGATCGTTTGGGTGCTTGATTTGTTTTAACACAGGAATATATTTGTATATGATTAATGCAATTAAAATTCACTTAAATTGGGCTGGGGAAATGGCTTAGCAGTTACGGTGTTTGCCTGCGAAGCTTAAGGACCACGGTTCAATTCCCCAGGACACACGTAAGCCAGATGCACAAGGGGCACATGTATCTGGAGTTCATTTGCAGTAGCTGGAGGCCCTGGCATGCCCATTCTCTATATCTGCCTTTCTCTCTCTCAAATAAATAAATGAATAAATAAATTAAAAAAAAATTAAAAATAAAATCCATTTAAATTATAAATGTTCTAAGAGAGACTGCACTCCATGTTTCTTATTAGATTTTTACTTAATGTTTAATATTATATATTTTATTTATTTATTTTAATTTATTTGAGAGAGAGATAGAGAGAAGGAATCAGAGAGGAAGAGAGAGAGTGTAGGGGCCTCCAGCCACTGCAAACAAATTCCAGATGCATGAGCCATCTTGTGCATCTGGTTTACGTGGGTCCTGGAGAATGGAACCGGGGTCCTTTGGCTTTGCAGGCAAGTGCCTTAATCACTAAGCTATCTCTCCAGCCCTTATTTTTTTTAATAAATTCTTTTTTTAAAAAAAATTTGTATTTATTTATTTAAGAGAGAGAAAAAAAGCCGGGAATGGTGGCACATGCTTTTAATCCCAGCACTTGAGAGGCAGAGTTAGGAGGATCACCGTAAATTTGAGGCCACCCTGAGACTACACAGTGAATTCCAGGTCAGCCTGAGCTAGAGTGAGACCCTGCCTCAAAAAACAAAAAAGAAAAATAAATAAAAATAAATAAAAATTAAAAAACAAAAAAGAGAGCGAGAGCTCCAGGCATGGTAGTGCACATCTTTAATCCCAGCACTCGGGGGGGGGGTGGCTGGCAGATGCAGGAGTTCAAGGCCAGTCTGAGACTACATAGTGAATTCGAGGTCAGCCTGGGCTACAGCGAAACCCTACCTTGTCCATCTTGTTTTGGGCAGGGTTTCTTCATTATTTGCTGTTATTCATCAGACTGCCTGGCCCATAAGCTTCTGTGTATTCTCCTATCTCTGTTTCCCATCCTGTCAGCTCACCGTAGGAAACACACGCCACTGCGCCCAGTTTTCCATGGGCTCTAAACCTAGGTCCTCATGCTTGCCCTATGTCACTCATGCACTCTCCTTTTTAATATATTTATTTATTTGCCAAGGAAATAGAAAGGGAAAGGGGGACAGAGGGAGGGAGGGAATGGAAGAGAGAGAATGGTTGGGACAATGCCTCTTGCAGCCGCAAAGGAACTCCAGATGCAGATGCCACTTTATGCATCTGGCTTTGCTGGGGTGCTGGGGAATCAAGTTCAGGCTGGCAGGTTTTGTAAGCAAACGCCTTTAACCACTGAGCCACCTCCCCAGCTCACTCGTTTGCTGTTCTATGACTGAGACCACAGTATCCTACCAGCCCCCACATCTCCCTCCACACCTCGTCAGAGACATGACAATGGTGAGTGATCATCTCCCACAAGCTGACATTCATGGAACTGCCCCTGTACAAATGTGTTTCACATGTTACCTGTTTAGCATACTTCGAGTAGAACATCCATCTCCCCTCCCTCCTCAGGGCCCTTTAATAGGATCACAAAGGAACGGCAAAAGGTATAAACCCACAATGAGGAAGGAGGGGTGTCAGCAGATGACAGATTTCAACACATCTCTGGGTGACAGAGAGCAGAAGGAAAGGTGATGACAGGTGACACAGAGCAGAGGGAGCCACAGTTGCAATCCTCCCAGGTGGAA
The DNA here is from genome assembly GCA_036365145.1 of Orientallactaga sibirica. Lineage (NCBI taxonomy): Eukaryota > Metazoa > Chordata > Mammalia > Rodentia > Dipodidae > Orientallactaga > Orientallactaga sibirica. The sequence continues at coordinate 3,258,974 of JAEOAD010000372.1, forward strand.
GTTACAGGAAGAGGCTCAAGGCCCAGACTGTAAGGGTCCCTGAAGGCAGAAGTGGACAAAGGTCTGGAAATTGGATTGACTAGGTGGCTCCAACTGAGCCAACTGGTATCACAATACCATCCCCCAGGGATGGGGGAAGCAGGAGAAAACATCCTGATTTCTCATAGTTGACATGAGAGTTGATGCTTGCACTTCCTAACAACAGAAAATAACTAAATAAATGAATACTGAATAAGTAAATAAATAAGCAAGAAAGTAAATGAATAAGGTCCTTGCTAAAATCTGGAGAGCTAAGTGGAGTGGCCTACCCCTACAATCCTAGCACTTGGGAGGCTGAGACAGAAGGATCTAGAGTTTGAAGTCAACTTGGACTACAACCACATAGTGAGACCCTGACTCAAAAGGTCGGGGGTGAGCCGGACGTGGTGGCACACACCTTTAACCCCAGCACTTGGGAGGCAGAGGTACGAGGATCGCCGAGAGTTCGAGGCCATCCTGAGACTACATAGTGAATTCCAGGTTAACCTGGACTAGAGCGAGACCCTACCTCAAAAATAAAAAAAAAAATAGGGCTGGAGGGATGGCTTAGCAGTTAAGGCATTTGCCTACAAAGCCAAAGGACCCAGGATTGATTCCCCAGGACCCATGTTAGCCAGATGTACACGGGGGCACATGCATCTGGAGTTCGTTTTCAGTGGCTGGAGGCCCTGGCATGCCCATTCTCTCTCTCTCTCTCTCTCTGTCAAATAAATATTAAAAAATCATTCATTAAAAAAATAAAAATTAAAAAAATAAATTTTAAAAAGGTGGGGGGCTGGGGATGTAGCTCAGCTGGTAGAATGCTTACTTAGCATACCGGAAGCCCTAGGTTCCATCACCAGCACCACATAAATCAGACATGGGGTGTATGCTTGTAATTCCAGCACTTAGGAGGCTGAGGTAGGAGGATCAGAAGTTCAAAGTCATCCTTAGATATAGTAAATTGAGGGCCAGCCTGAGCTACATGAAACCTTGTCTAAGAAGAGAGAAAGGAAGAAAAAGAGGGGAAGAGGGAGGGAAGATTGGATGGAGGAAGGGAGGACACCAAAGCACATTTTCTAAGGACAACCAGGATCGCCTGTGTTAGGTTTGGGGCAGTCTATCAGTACTTTAGCTCACCCACCTGAGAGCAAGCCCCATGCATGAACACCACACGCAGGATCTGGTCCACGTTCCTCTTGCTCCTCATGAGTTTTCATCTGCAGAAAGCTTGCAACATAAAGGAGAGATAAAGGTGACCAGCAGGAAAAAAAATTGATCCTCGAAAAAACAACGATAACTTAGTAAATAGAGAACTGAGAAAGAAAGGAAGGAAGGAAGAAAGAGAGAGAAAGAAAGAAAGAAAGAAAGAAAGAAAGAAAGAAAGAAAGAAAGAAAGAAAGAAAGCAGGCAAGCAAGCCGGCCAGGTGTCCTTTAATCCCAGCACTTGGGAGGCAGAGGTAGTAGTTCAAGGCCACCCTGAGACTACATAGTGAATTCCAGGTCAGCCTGGGCCAGAGTAAAACCCTACCTCGAAAAACCAAAAAAGAACGAAAGAAAAAGAAAGAAAGCTTTACATAGTACCCCTGAAGACATTGTGAAGCTAACATCCAGAAGGCAGGAAGACAGTGCTAACAATTAAAGAGAAAGTCAAAGCCCATGGAAATTAAAAAAAATATGGGGACAGAGTGAAGGGAATCGATTGAATACCTGAAAGAAAGAAAATTCAACAGAATCTTCCAGAACATGAAGCATAATGAAAGAGACAGAAAACATAAGAGAAAAGATAAGAGACATAGAGAATCGTTCTGGCAGGTCCAATATGTGACTAATAATAGGATTTTTAGGGAGAGAAAAAAAGAATAGAGCAAGAAGGCAGAGGAGTAAGGGAGCTTGCCAGCGGTCCTGAGCCTTGTGGCTGTGACAATGCAGAAAAAGGCAACCCCTGGGAGGCTGGGTGTGAACCCTGCACTTTGTAAGCCAGACAGCTTTTATGTCTTTTGTATTCTGTGTTAATTTTCCCTTTTTCCTCCCTCCTTCCCTCTCTTCTTCCCTATTTAGTGCTGTCAGCTGAGCCAAGAGGAGCCCATGGGGAAAGAGAGTGTCTATTCAGGGGACACAAGGGGAAAATGGAAAGGGGACAACACTGGGGACTAGTGTAGTAGTGTCAAGGAACCTTAAAATAAGGGTCCTTAGGAGAAGGGGACCCTGGGGAACATCAGGTCAGAACTGCTCACTTTCACATTTCATCCCTCTAAGATGTCTATCGGAGCTAGATCCTGGCGGTCCCCAGCCCCCTTCCCCGCAAAAGGGAAACCTGGAGTGTTTTCCTTCCAGCCTGTTCCATGGGTGGGGAAATTAGCTTCTCCTAGGGGTCCTACATCCAGACAGCACAAAAGTCAGCCTACACTTGATGGAACACAGCTGAATAAAGTTATAAAAGACATTTCGACCACTTGTTTGTTAGGCTGTTTTTCAGTTTTGTTTGAGACAGGATCTTACTATGTAATCTAGGTAGGCCTAGAATTGGAGATCTTCCTGCTTCAGCCTCTCAAGTGCAGGGATTATAGGTCTGTATCATCATGTCTCTGCATTTTTTTTTTTTTTTTTGGTGTTTCAAGGTAGAGTCTTGCTCTAGTCCAGACTACCTGGAACTCACTATGTAGTCTCTGGTGACCTCAAACTCATGGCAATCATCCTACCTCTGTCTCCCAAGTGTGGCCTGTCAGTTTTTAATTTTAAAAATTCTATTTATTCTTTTTTGTTGTTGTTGACAGATCTTATGTATCTCAGGCTAGTCTCAAACTGAATATGTGAATATGATAACCTTGAACTCCTGATCCACCTTTCACTACATCCTGAGTTCTGGGAGTACAGGTACATACCATCTCACTTCTGGTTTATGCAGTGCTGGGAATTGACCCCAGGGCCTTGTGATGTTAAGCAAAGCAATCTACTAACTGAGCTATATATCCATCGCCCCTTTGTTTTCTTTCCTTCCTTCCTTCCTTCATTCCTTCCTTCCTTCCTTTCTTCTTCCTTCCTTCCTTCCTTTCTTCTTCCTTTCTTTCTTTTTTCTTTCTTCTTTCTTTCTTTCTTTCTTTCTTTCTTTCTTTCTTTCTTTCTTTCTTTCTTTCTTTCTTTCTTTCTTTCTTTCAATGAATAAGAACTTTCCACAGTGCTGGTTGCTAGAGCCTAGGATCTCTGTCTACACCAGGCAGAAGAACTTTCTCTTTCTCAGCAGCTTCCAGCCCAGCGGCAGTCCCCAGCCACCTGCTTGCTAATGGCTGAGCAGAAAGCTTTGGACCTCACCAAGAAGGCAACTCCCTGCCCTGGATCACACTGTCAGCCTGGCCCTCTGGGTTGGTTTGTTTTTCCAGGGCATAAACGTATTTTATGGAGAAATAAAATGCACAATAATAAAGAGGGGGAGGGGAGTGTTTCCATAGGCCTACATTTTATCCAAAGGGGCGGCAATGTGGCATCCCTGGCTCGAATATGAAATTATTACCCAAGAATTGACTCTCGGTATCTCCGATGCTCCCTGGGATGATTGCTTCTATAACTTATGGAGACAGCTGAGCATTTATATTCAAGTGATCACATAAATTAATATCCATATGTGGAAATGGTGTCAGGAGCTGGTCTGGTTCCAGAATGCATTCCTTGTAATGACCCACGCACCTGCAGAGAAATGCCTAGCTGAAGCTCTGAATGGGGCCAGGACTCAGAAGAGTCAGAAGTCAAACAAGGTATGCGAAACATTACCCCTTTAATGTGGTGAATGGCTTCTTTAGCTTTGATGTCCTTGCAGGGAATAAAGGCAACAGCCTTACTGCTTTCAATTTTGTTAAAGTTTCATTTATTTCTATTAATTTTTTTTCCTTCTGAGATAGAGTCTTGCTAGGCAGCTCAGGCTGGCCTTGAACTTACAGAAATCCTCCTCCCTTAGCCTTCCAAGTACTGTGATTAAGAAGTTCTTCTTTTTAATAAGGCAGAGGTAGGAGGATCACTGTGAGTTCAAGACCACCCTGAGACTACATAGTGAATTCCAGGTCAGCCTGAGCCAGAGTGAGACCCTACCTTGAAAAACCAAAATAAATAAATAAATAAATAAATAAATAAATAAATAAATAAATAAAAAAAAAGAAGTTCTTCTTTTTAATTTATTTCGGGTTTTTGGCATGTGTGTGTAATGTGGTTTGTGTGTATGTGTGTGTTACACATATATGTACCCTCACAGCACCCCATGCACTTACCGGTGGCGGGGGATGCTTACCTAGAGTGGCTGGTCCATCCCTCTTCTGCCCATTCTTATTTTGAGCCTATACAGGAGCTTGCTGTTTTACACAGGCCCAAATGATTTCTTGGTCACTGCTCCCCTTTGCAGGACTGAGGTTACAGGCACATGTGGCCATACCCAGCTGTTAATGTGGGTTCTGGAAATTGGAACTCCGGTGGTCTCAGGCTCTCTCGGGCCCTTCCGCTTGTGTGGGATGTGCTTTTAACTGCTGAGCCATTTCGTCAGCAAAATTTTTGGTTGTTTGCATGTGCTCATGTATGTTGTGCACCTGCATGTATGTGGACACAAGTGGGGGGCCTGAATGTGTGTGGAGGCTAGAAGCTGATGTCAGGGGTCTCCCTTGGCTACTTTGCACCTTCTTCTTTGAGACAGGGACTTTCACTAACCCTAGAAGTCACCAACTGGGCTAGACTATCTAGTGAGTCCCAGGGATTCCCTGTCTCCACCTCCCCAGCACTGGGATTACAGGTGAATGCCACCATGTCCAACATTTTATGTGGGTCTTGGGAATTGAACTCGGATCCTCATGCTTGCTCCGCAAGCACTTTACCCACTGAGCTTATTCCCAGCTTTTTAAATATTTTTTATTTATTTTATTTTATTTATTTATAGAAGAGAGAGAAAATGGGCACACCAGGGCCTTCAGCAACTGCAAAGGGACTTCAGATGCATGCACCACTTTGTGCATCTGGCTTACGCAGGTCCTGAGGAATCAAACTCAGCTCCTTAGGCTTTGCAGGCAAGCGCTTTAACCTCCTTTCTCTTAATTTTTTTTTAATTTTGTTTATTTTATTTTTATTTATTTGAGAGTGACAGACACACAAAGAGGCAGAGACAGAGAGACAGGGAGAGAGAGAATGGGTGCACCAGGGCCTCCAGCCACTGCAAAAAAATTCCAGATGCATGCGCCACCTTGTGCATCTAGCTTATGTGGATACTGGAGGAATTGAGCCTCAAACTGGGGTCCTTGGGCTTCACAGGCAAGCGCTTAACTGCTAAGCCATCTCTCCAGCCCCTTGGTTTTTTTTTTTTTAAGGTAGGGTCTCACTCTAGCACAGGCTGACCTGGAACTCACTCTGTAGTTCCAGACTGGCCCTGAATGCACAGTGATCTGCCTACCTCCTGAGTGCTAGAATTAAAGGCATGTGCCACCATGCCCAGCTCTCTCCTATTTTTATTATTTTTTTTGTTCTTTATTACTAACAACATATTTTATATGGATACATCATGCATTGGTACCCTCTTTTCCCTCGTCTCTGCCCCCATTCTGCTGGGGACCCTCCTCAGTGGGGTCGCAGGTATTCCCAATGAGACTGTGAGTTGTGTATTGTGGGAGCAGCAGACAGTCATTTGGGGGAGGGAATGCCTCTGGGCATGATGTCTCAACCTGTGGCTCTTACAATCTTGCCACCCTCCTCTTCCACAAAATTCCCTGAGCTGTGGTGGATAAGTTTTAAGTCTACTTCAGTGATGAGCTCTTAGGAGCCTCCGGATCTTTGCTTTGATAGGTGTTGAGTATCTTCAGGGTCTGTCTCCTTTACCCTGGCACTGAATATCAGGTTCGCCATGGAAGCAGCACTCTTGCTCGATTACTCATTCCTCTGTGAATTCAGCTGAGGCTTGGCTGCAGTGCAAGGTGTAGTTTATTTCTTCCGGTCTCACTACCTTCTGACAAAGAACAGATTCTCCACCAGAGAGTGAAGTCAGCATAGCTTAAATAGGATAAGCATTATTAATTTAGGGAGAATTTGATGTATGTAACCCCTCTTTTAGCCAAAGACCAGTGAGAGCTTGACACTAGAGAACATAATCTTTGTCTCCACAGGATTCTGATCTGGTTCCCAATTCCAGATATGGGATCCTTTACACTGATCTCTTAGCCAATCAGAAAGCTATTGCTTACCCACTGAGGCTATGTGCCACTATTGCTTAGACCTCTGGCTGCTCAGACCATGGTTGGCCATTTTCCCCCAGTAGCTCTTGTAGCACTTTCCAGCAACAGATGGGCCAACTGTGTGGGGACTGGCTCTCTTCCGTATTCCAGCCAGGTCTCTCCATGCTCTGTGTCAGCACCAGCTCTCTTTTAATTGTAATATTTATTTTTTGTATTTTTTATTTTTACTTATTTATTTGAGAGAGAGAGAGAGAGAGAATGGGTATGCCAGGGCCTCCAGGCGCAATAAACAAACTGCAGACACATGCACCACCCTTTGCATCTGGCTTACATGGGCCCTGGGGAATTGAACCTGGATCCTTTGGCTTTGCAGGCAAGTGCGTTAACCACTAAGCCCTCTCTCCAGCCCCTAATTGTAACATTAATTTATCTATTTATTCATTTATTTATTTATTTATTTTGTTTTTCAAGGTAGGGTCTCACTCTAGCGCAGGCTGATGTGGAAATCACTATGTAGTCTCAGGGTGGCGTTGAACTCATGGAGATCCTCCTACCTCTGCCTCCCGAGTGTTTGGATTGAAGGCTTGGGCTACCATACCTGGCTCGTTCAGCTGCTCTTTTAATTTTAAAAAAAAAGCAAATAAACAAAGCCAAACATGGTGACTCTTTTTTTTTTTTTTTTTTTTTTGTTTTTTGGTTTTGTTTTGTTTTGTTTTGTTTGTTTGAAGTAGGGTCTCACTCTAACCCAAACTGACCTGGAATTCACTATGTAGTCTCAGGTTGGCCTCGAACTCATGGAGAGTCTCTACATCTGCCTCCCAAGTACTGGGATTAAAGGCATGTGCCACCACACTTGGCTGGTGACTCTCACATCTTTAATCTAAGCATTTGGGAGGTTGAGGCAGGGGCTGGAGAGATTGTTCAGTTTTTAAAGGCACTTGCTTGTAAAGCCTAATGGTCTGGGTTTGATTCCCCAGTACCCATGTAAAGCCAAAGGCAAAAATTTGTTTGCAGTGGTAGGAAGTCCTAGCACACCCATAGTTTCTCTTCTCTCTCTCTTTGTCGCTCTCAAATAAATAAATAAATAGAGTGGTAGGCTGAAATAGAAGTATGGCAATGAGTTCAAGGCCAGCCTGGGCTACAGAGTGAGTGCCAGGTCAGCTTGAGCTACAATGAGACCCTGCCTCGATAAAAAAAAAAAAAAAAAAAAAAAAAAAAAAGGCATGCACCTTGAAATGTTCTGCTTCACTCCTCAGACATGGGTTTAGCCCAAAATTCTAACTATTCATATGGCCCTGAAAGCCTCCCAGGCCATGCCTGTCAAAAGCTTTTATTTTGCTATGTGACAAGAGCTAATATTATTCCTTTCTCCTCTGGAGACTGTTAATGCCGTGGAGAAAGACTGGGGTTGGGGGAGGGCAAGGGCATGACAGCAGCAGGAATTGCTGGTGACCTTTGAATAGTCTGGGCATATCCAGAGATTGAACACCCAGGCCCTACCCTCAACTTACATGTGAAGCTACAAGCCACAGCCACAGAAAGCTGTACAAGCTGAAACCCAGCGGTTCCTTATAGACATGATATGAACAGCACATTTTTGCTTAATGGACACATAAAAGTTAAAGACACTTGCATGCAAGGTTTGCCCAACCAGGGTTCAATTCCCCAACACATAAAGCCAGCCACAAAATGTGGTACCTCTGGCATTTATTTGCAGCAGCAAGAGACCCTAGTGCAAACACACACAAATAAATAAATAACAACAGGGCTGGAGAGATGGTTCAGTGGTTAAGGCACTTGCCTGCAAAGTCTAACAACCCAGGTTTTATTCCCCAGTACCCACATAAAGCCAGATACACAAAGAGGTGCATGCATCTGGATTGTAGTGGCTGGAGGTCCTAGTGTACCCAACCTCTCTGCCTCTTCTATCTCTTTCTGCTTGCAAATAAATAAATAAAACTATTTTTAAGCCGGGCGTGGTGGTGCACGCCTTTAATCCCAGCACTCGGGAGGCAGAGGTAGGAGGATCGCCGAGAGTTTGAGGCCACCCTGAGACTACATAGTTAATTCCAGGTCAGCCTGGACCAGAGTGAGACCCTACCTCGCAAAACAAAAAAAAAAAACTATTTTTAAAAAATAAAACATACCAAGAAAGCCAAACGTCACATGTTCTCTCTCATATGTGGATCCTAGCTACAAATGACTGGACTTCTATGTGAGTAGGAATAAAACTCAGTAGTAGAAGCCAGTAAGCTAGAAAGGGGATATAAAGGGAATAGAAAGGGAGGGAGGGGAACTTAATATGATGGTATTTTATATGTGTAAGTAGAAGAACAAATTAATGGGGGTAAAAAGGCCTAAGTGAGGTCAGGGGAAGAGACTGAGTAAAGGAAAGGTGGAAGGAGGGCTAATCAAAATCTAAGAAGATATAAATAAGTCATATGGAAACCTACTTTTCTGAACAATGGAACACTCAGAAGCAATAGATTATTACTAGAAATTCAGTGCCAGGGATGGTATACCTTCCAGTAAGTTGTTGGCCAGGGAGGTCACTGATACCCCCAAAACATTACAGGTCATTGCCAAGGCCCTTGGTTCCCTACCAGGAATAGATGGTAAGACCCTATTGCTGAAGACTCCACATACTTGGGCTGCAAGTTCACTGAGAAATCCTGCTGGAGCTGAGATGAAAGCCTCCTCCATGTGGACCAGCTGACAGAAAGCTGGAAAAAGCTATGCTGCATGCAGTTCAATGGGAGAGAGAGAAATCACCAGTGAAGATACTCAACGGTGAACACTGCAAGCCTTAAATTTGGCCAGCCAGGCCAAATGAGCCAATGGGTGCAATAGTGGCATGTCTGTTATGGGGGAAACCAACCGCTCTCTAATTGGACTGGAGGCCCACTCCATGAAAGGGAATACATCCCTGATACTGAAAACCTACAACAGGGGTAGTCATGAGCCCTAGGGGTGTAATGTCTGCTGGTGTCTGGCTAAATGTATATACTATGCTCACCAAACTGCCCAGTAAGCACTTCTCTTAATGCCCATACCCATATATTAATGCTACTCTTACTTTTGGTTAGAAAAGCTTCTCTTTTCAGATGGCAGTGACCTTGGGATGACTCAGAAGGCACCATGGAGCTGAGAAGAAGGGACAGAGGAGTACTCAGCACTGAAACATCTCTAACACCTTCCAATGCTCAAGGTCCATTGTGGAAGAGGAGGCGGAAAAAATGTAAGAGCCAAAGGAAGAGTAGAACTCCTTAAAACATGCTCCTCCAGATATAAAATGGCCTGGATATCCATGACCTCACAGTGCCTGTCACTACCTACACAAGACCATCATAATAGGAGGAAAAGATGATGATATCAAAATTAAAAGAGAGACTCATTGAGAGGGGAAGGAGATACGATGGAGAGATAGCTTGGCAGTTAAGGCACTTGCCTACAAAGCCTAACAATCTGGGTGCAATTCCCTGGTACCCAAGTAAGCCAGATGCACAAAGTGGTGCATGTGTCTGGAGTGTTTGAGGTGGTTAGAGGCCCTCGTGCACCCATTCTCTATCTGTCTCTCTAACACTGTCTCAAATAAATAATAAATATAAGCCGGGCGTGGTGGCGCACGCCTTTAATCCCAGCACTCGGGAGGCAGAGGTAGGAGGATTGCCGAGAGTTCAAGGCCACCCTGAGACTACATAGTTAATTCCAGGTCAGCCTGGACCAGAGTGAGACCCTACCTCGAACCCCCCCCAAAAAATAATAAATAAATAAATAATAAATATATTAAATTTTTTAAGTATAATAAAAATAAAACAACAGAAAAGTCATCCAAACCTCTTCCCCCCTCCATCCTTCATTTATGTGTTCCTTCCCTCATTCAATCATATATTGTATGTTTCCTGTGCTCTCTTTTTGCTACCACACAGCCCTGAAAATTCCTGAAGGGGTATCAGGCAGCTTAGCCCTCTTACCAGGTGCTTGTCGTTCCATCCCCTTCATTCTGGGGCTTTCAGCCCTGGAAACATTTATTACCATTTAAGTGATGGATGGTCCATGAGTGCTCAATGGAAAAAGGCAGATATGGGCAGTCACTTCCCACCATAGGGCTATCTCTGTTCAGCCCAGTAGTCTCCTGCAGGACTTTGCTAAAGGGAACAACCAAGTGTTTAAAGGCTGGGCACTTTACCCACTGTATGTGTGAGGAGCTGAACAAAAACCACTACAAAAAACCCTGAGTGGTGATGACGCCTGTAATCCTAGCACTCAGGAAGCTGAGGCAGGAGGATCAGGAGACTTTCATTTGACCTTTAAATTTTTTAAATTTGTTTATTTTTATATATTTATTTCAGAGAGACAGACAGAGAGAGAAAGAAAGAATGGGCACACCAGGGCATCTAGCCACTGAAAGCAAACTCCAGATGCATGTGCCACCTTGTGCATCTCGCTTACGTGGGTCCTGGGGAATCAGGCCTCAAACGGGGGTCTTTAGGCTTCATAGGCAAGCGCTTAACCACTAAGCCATTTCTCCAATCCTGGCCTTAAATTTTATTATTTATTTATTTATCTATGAGAGTGAGAGAGAAAGAGGCAGAGATAGAGAGAGAGAGAATGAATGCACCAGGGCCTCCAGACACTACAAAGGAACTCCAGACTCATGTGCCACCTTGTGCATCTGGCTTACATGGGTCCTGGGGAATCAAACCTGGGTCCTTTGGCTTTGTAGGCAAATGCCTTAACTCTAAGCCATCTCTCTCCAGCCCTCATTTGGCCTTTTAAAAGCAGACTTTTTCTTTTTCTTCTTTTCTTTTTTTTTTTGGGGGGGGGGTTGAGGTAGACTCTCACTCTTGCCCAGGCTGACCTGGAGTTGATTATGTGGTCTCAGGGTGGCCTCGAACTCATGGCAGTCCTACTACCTCTGCTTCCAGAGTGCTGGGATTAGAGGCGTGCACCACCAAACCAGGTTGGCCTCAAATCTGCTACATAGTTGAGGATGATCCTCCTGCCTCCCCTCTTCCCAACTGCTGGGGTTCAAACTTGCACCACCACACCCAGCTGTAACAGTAGATTTCTAAGAAACGTTAATGAAGACTCTCTCAAGAATTCAGTCACAGGATTTGACCCCAGTGATAGTGACATGCTGGTAAATGTTTAACAAATGGCTCTCCAGGAAAATGGGGGAAAAAAACCCTGAAAGACAGGCATGGGGGCTCTCAAAATCTCACCCTTGGGGAAGCTGAGGCAGGAGGATTACTATTTTAATGTCAGCCTGGGATACACAGTCCCAGGCCAGTCTGGGCTATAATGCTAGACCATGTCTCAAAGGGAGGGAGCAGGGGAGATGACTGAGTTGTTGCTTGCAAAGCCTGGAAACCTCCCCAGCACCCAGGGAAGGAAAGTGGTCCATGCCGCTAGAATCCCAAGGTGACTCTGACAATGGGAGGCGGAGTCAAGAAAACCCAGAGCTTGAAGCTGACAGGCCAGCTACACTGGCCTTAGTTTGTGGCAATAAGAGATCAGGTCTCAAAGGTTAAAAAACATCTGGAGGCTGTGCTCTGACCTCCACATATGTGTGTGTGCGTGCACACACACACACACACACACATTATTAAAATGCTTATGCTTAGCATTCTGTGATGTAAATGTAAATACTCCTGCCAGAATGTTTCAAGCTGCCAATTCCCATCCCCACTGCACTACGGGAAAGAGATGGGTAGGTCAGCTCTCATCAGCTGGTATAGCCACTGGCTTCGAAGTCAGTGTCAAGTCTCATTGCCTTGGACCTTACTGATTGATGCTCAGACATAGGAACTTATCAGGCCACCTTGGTACCCCTTGAATCCACTCCCACAAGAACCATACATGAACCTGTGAAAACATGGATATTGAGTCTCAGCTATTACCCCAGTTTAGTTTTTCACGGCTCCATACAGCAGTCATGAGGAAGAAAAGGCTCCACAGCCTGGAAACTTAATTGCCATTGCTTTGAAAAGCCCGTGCCTTCTCCTAGTCCAATATTTCATAATAAGAAAATGGGAATCAAGCTTCTCCCCCTCTAAGAAGGAACAGTGGAATGAGAGCTGGCAAACTCAGCGAGGTGGAAAAATTGATTTACAATATCCACAGCAACGTCCCTAACAGCAGCACGTGGACAAGCTGCACATCTGCTGGCACAGGGGATTTCTCCAGTACTATGCATACTTACATTGGGCACTTTGCACTTCATGGCAGACTGACACCAGCCCCCAGCCTCTGTCACTTGGGAATGTGGCAATAGCCTGTCTAGTCCTTCCTTCCTCTAAACTTCTCATGGTCCCCAAGCAGGCAGGCAAGGTACACCCCCAGGACTCAAGCCTAGTGACCCCACCCTTTGTCTAGGCTTACACTCACACAGCTAACACGCATGCCCTGCTCCCTGCAGCCCATGCATGGGAAGAGCCCACTTCCCAGCCCCATTGATATGGTACTCACACTATCTGATGCTTTGTATTTCTGTCCAAGTTAGGTGCATATATGGAGGTGCTCCCATGAGGGTACAATGGAGCTGGAAAACTCCTGTTACTTGTACTGTGGTCATGTCATAGCACAATGCAGTACACACGTGTTTGTGGTCATGCCCATGGGAACCCACTAAGCTTCCAGTTGGAAAAAACAAAGTTTAACAAGAGCCTAGCATGGTAGTGTAGGACCAGAGTCTCAGCATTTGGGAGGCTAAGGCAGAAGATTCATGAGTTCTAGGCCAGCCTGGACTACATAGCAACACCTTATCTCAAAATATACATACACTCACACAAAAGACAGACATGGCGGTAGAGGTTTATAATCCCAGCACTTAAGAGGTAGAGGCAAGAGTTCAAGGTTATCCTCAGCAACACAGAGTTTTCCAGGCCAACCTGAGCTATACGAGATCCTGTCTCAAAAATCGATCCATGAATACAGAGTGAATTACAGGTCAGCCTGACCTACAGCAAGACCCTACCTCAGAAAACCAAAAAAAAAAAAAAATCCATGTGCCAGACATGGTGGCGCACACCTTTAGTCCCAGCACTCAGGATACAGATGTAGGAGGATCAACATGAGTTCTAGGCCACTCTGAGACTACATAGTGAATTTCAGGTTGGCCTGGGCTACAGCGAGATCATACCTCAAAAAACCAAAATAATGCCTTTAACCCCAGCACTAGGGAGGCAGAAGTAATAGGATCATCATGAGTTCAAGGCCACCCTGAGACTACATAGTGAATTCCAGGTCAGCCTGGACCAGAGTGAGACCCTACCTCGAAAAACCAAATAATAATAATAACAATAATAAATTGATAAATATATGAGGCTGAGGAAAGAGGATCACTGTGAGTTGGAGACCAGCCAATATCAGGTAGGCAACAGCAGCAGGAGAAGAGAGTGAGCAGAACTAACACTGGCAAGTTAGGGGATAATAAACCACCAAGTTCCTCTCCCAGCAACACACCTCCCCCAGCAGAGCTCCACCCCCAAAACTGTCATCCGCTGGGGATCAAGCATTCAGAACACATGTGTTCATGGGGGACACCTAACTCAAAGCACCACATGAGATGTAGCTGGTCTGTTACAATATTCTAGTGATGGGGAAACAAAACTACCAAGTCCAAACACTTGGAGTTTTTTCTAATGAGGTGTCAAGGACCTGCTTATGAATCAGTTTCGAGTAAGTTGGCCAGTACTTACAGGACAGGGCCATCCATGCGGGCACCAGTGACTACACACACATAGGCCTGCCTGCACTAGCACTGGGGGGAGGCGGGTTGATTGTGTATCCCACAATGAACCACTTGATAAACACCCGCTGTGTGTACCAAGCACTGTATAACAAGTCCCTGAAGCCCATACCAAAGAAGGTTCGTTACATCTTGGGGATGCTAGTATGTATTTTATTCCATTTTTTTTCTTTTGAGACAGGGTCTCATATAGCTCAGGATACATTAATATATGGGTGTGGACATTAAGAGAAGTGCTTACTGGGCAGTTTGGTGAGCATAGTATATACATTTAGCCAGACACCAGCAGATGTTACACCCCTAGGGCTCATGACTACCCCTGTTGTAGGTTTTCAGTATCAGGGATGTGTTCCCTCCCATGGAGCGGGCCTCCAGTCCAATTAGAGAGTGGTTGGTTTCACCCATAACAGACATGCCACTATTGCACCCATTGGCACATTTGGCCTGGCTGGCCAAATTTAAGGCTTGCAGTGCCCATTGTTGAATATCTTCACTAGTGTTTTCTCTCTCTCCCATTGAACTGCATGCAGCATAGCTTTTTCCAGCTTTCTGTCAGCTGGTCCACATGGAGGATGATTTCAGCTCAGTTCCAGCAGGATTTCTCAGTGATGTTGCAGCCCAAGTATGTGGAGTCTTCAGCAATAGGGTCTTACCATCTATTCCTGGTGGGAAACCAAGGGCCTCGGCAATGGCCTATAATGTTTTGGGGGTATCTGTGACCTCCCTGACCAACAACTCACTGGAAGGTATCCCATCCCTGGCACTGAAAATTTTCTAGTAACAATCTATGGCTTCTGAGTGTTCCATTGTCCAGAAAAGTAGGTTTCCATATGACTTATTTATATCCTCTTAGATTTTGATTAGCCCTCCCTCCACCTTTCCTTTACTCAATCTCTTCCTCTGCCCTCACTTAGGCCTTTTTACCCCTATTAATCTGTTCTTCTACTTACATATATACAAAACCATCCTGTTAAGTACCCCCTCCCTCCCTCCCTTTCTATTCCCTTTATATCCTCTTTCTAGCTTACTGGCTTCTGCTACTGTGTTTTATTCCTACTCACATAGAAATCCAATCATTTGGAGCTAGGATCCACATATGAGAACATGTGACATTTGTTTTTTATTTTATTCTATTTTTTATGATTTTTATTTATTTATTTGCAAGCAGAGAGAGAGAGAGAGAAGAGAGGCAGACAGAAAAAGAATGGGCACGCCAGGGCCTCTAGCCACTGCAAACAAACTCCAGATACATGTGCCCCTTGTGCATCTGGCTTACGTGGGTCCTGGAGAATCGAACTGGGATGCTTTGGCTTTGCAGGCAAACGCCTTAACCGCTAAGCCATTTCTCCAGCCCATTGACGTCTGTTTCTGGTTTTATGAGTTAGGGTGTCGCTCTAGCCAAGGATGATCTGGAATTCACTATGTAGTCTCAGGTTAGCCTCGAACTCACAGCAATCCTCCTACCTCTGCCTCCTGAGTGCTGGGATTAAAGGTGTGTGCCACCATGCCAGCTGTAATCTATTCTGGATTATAGTATGTGTGGCTGCTGTATGGCAAAATTCCTACACATTGAAAAGTCTAAACAACTTTATCAGCTTTATCTAAAGCAGCTGGGACAACTCAGGAGAGGCGTGAGGAGGGTCATCAGATTCCCCACCTGAGATCTCAGGTGCCCCTGTGCTGACTATATACAATAATATGTGGGGTCGTGGCCTCAGGGGGAGATAGAGTACACAGAGGGTAAAAGAGTGAGGAACAGGGCCTGGAGAGATGACTTAGCAGTTAAGGTGCTTGCCTGCAAAGGCCAAAGGGCCCAGGTTCAACCCCAGGACACATGTAAGCCAGCTGCACAAGAGGGTGCACACATACGGAGTTCATTTGCACTGGCTGAAGGGCCTGGTGCACCCCATTCTCTCTCTCTCTCCCTCAAATAAATTTAAAAAATAAAAATATCTTTTTAAAAAAAGATCAAGGAACAATGAGCTCCATTGAGGTGGAGTCTCCATGCTCTGTAAGTAAACCCTCCCCCCAAGGCTGAGGGACGAACATCTGGAGGGGTAATCCTGGTATAGTGAGCCCCATTGAAGTGCTGCTTTGGGGTCTCTGTGCTCTGTATGTAAGCCTGACCTGGAATTCACTATGTATTCTCAGGGTAGCTTTAAACTCACAGTGATCCTCTTACCTCTGCCTCCCAATTGCTGGGATCAAAGGAATGCGCCACCACGCCTGGCCAGCCTCTATTTTTTAAAAATATATATTTATTTGCAAGCAGAGAGATACAGAGAGAATGGGTGTACCAGGGCCTCTAGCCACTGCAAAGGAACTCCAGAAGCATGTACCACCTTGTGCATCTGGCTTTACTGGGGAATCGAACCTGGGCCCTTAGGCTTTCCAGGCAAGGGCTTTAACCTCTGAGCCATCTCTCCAGCCCTAGACTTCTTTCTCTCTCTTTCTTTCTTTCTTTCTGTCTTTCCTTCTTTCTTTCTTTTTTTTTGGTTTTTCAAGGTAGGGTTTCACTCTAGTCCAGGCTGACCTGGAACTCACTATGTAGTCTCAGGGTGGCCTCAAACTCATGGTGATCCTCCTACCTCTGCCTCCTTAGTGCTGGATTAAAGGCATGCGCCACCACGCTGGGCAGACTTTTTTCTTTTTCCATATATATATATACATACACATACATATACATATATATTGGTTTTTCAAGATATGGTCTTGCTGTAACCCAAGCTGACCTGGAAGTTACTGTGTAGTCTCAGGCTGGTCTCAAACTCACAGCAATCCTCTTACTTCAGCCTCTGGAGTGCTGGGATTAAAGGTGTGTGCTACCATGCCTGGCTTATACTTTTTAAATAATTAATATATTCTTTTGGGAGGTACTGGGGATGGAATCCAGAGGTCTCACATATGCTAGGTAAAGGCTCTAACACTGAGTACAGCTCTAGCCGCAGTCTCTGTAACTAATGTATTTTGATTTTATTAGTGTGAATTTCTTCCTTTTTCTGTTTTCTATACTGTCTTTGGCTTCTTTATCTTATCCTGGCATCCAATGTCTTGACTTTGAGGTCTGTTCTACCTTCAAAGTTTTATACCTTAAGGGGAAAGTGGGGGGAGGGAGGGAAATAACATGGGATATTGTCTACAATTAAAGAAGTTGTCAATAAATAATAATAATAAAATAAATAAAATAAAATAAAAAAGTTTTATACCTTTCTGGGCCTGGTGGTGTCCAGCAGTAAGGAAGCAGAGGCAGGAGGATTGAAAGTTCCAGACCAGCCTGGGTTACAGAGTAAGACAAACAAGCAAACAAGCAGAGCGGGGGTGCCACTTAGGTGTTAGCATGCTTGCCTAGCATGTATGAACCCCTGGGTTCAATCCTCAGCATTGAATAAATTCAATGTGGAAGCACACACCTGTAATGCTAGCATTTGGGAAGAGATTGAGGCAGGAGGATCAGGAGTTCAAGGTTGACTACATGGTAAGTTCAAGGTCAGATTGGGCTACTAGAGACCCTATTTCAAAAATAAAATAAGAAGCCAGGCGTGGTGGCACATGCCTTTAATCCCAGCACTCAGGAGCCAGAGGTAGGAGGAATACCACGAGTTTGAGGCCACCCTGAGACTACATAGTGAATTCCAGGTCAGCCTGGGCTAGAGTGAAACCCTACCTCGAAAAACCAAAAAATAAATAATAAATAATAAATAAAATAAAATAAAGCTGGAGAGATGGCTTAGTGGTTAAGGCGTTTGCTTGCCAAGCCAAAGGATCTGGATTCTCCAGGACCCACGTAAGCCAGAT
Organism: Orientallactaga sibirica; assembly: GCA_036365145.1. Classification (NCBI taxonomy): domain Eukaryota; kingdom Metazoa; phylum Chordata; class Mammalia; order Rodentia; family Dipodidae; genus Orientallactaga; species Orientallactaga sibirica. Next base: position 3,276,737 of record JAEOAD010000372.1, read on the forward strand.
GCACAAGGGGCACATACATCTGAAGTTCATTTGCAGTGGTTGGAGGCCCTGACACACCCATTCTCTCTCTTTTTCTCTCTCTGCCTCTTTCTCTCTCTTAAATAAATAAATAAAATACATTTTAAAAGAAAACAAAAATAAAATAAAAACATGAAAAGTAGGAAAGGGACTAGTTGGGAAGAAGGAAGGGTGGGTTTAGAGGGAGTGGGAGGTTGGGAGGGAGATGAGAGAGGGTAATAGAGGTTGAATACAATCCAAATGCATTATTTGGGCTGGAGAGAAGGCCCAGTGGAGAAAGTGTTTGCAGTGTGTAAACATGAGGCCTGAGTGGGCCTGAATTTTATCCTTAGCATCTGTGTAAAAAGCTGGGGATGTAGCCGGGCGTGGTGGCGCACACCTTTAATCCCAGCACTCGGGGGGCAGGGGTAGGAGGATCAGCGAGAGTTCGAGGCCACCCTGAGACTACATAGTTAATTCCATTCCAGGTCAGCCTGGACCAGAGTGAGACCCTACCTTGCAAAACCAAAAAAAAAAAAAAAAAAAAAAAAAAAAACAGACTGGAGAGATGGTTTAGTGGTTAAGTGCTTGTGAAGCCTAAGGACTCTGGTTCAAGGCTCAATTCCCTAGTACCTACGTAAGCCAGATGCAAAAGGTGGTGCATGCATCTGGAGTTTGTTTGCAGTGGCTGGAGGCCCTGGTGCGCCTGTTCTTCTCTCTCTCTCTCTCTCTCTCTCTCTCTCTCTCTCTGCCTGTTGCTCTCTCTGTCTGTTGCTCTCAAATAAATAAATAAAAATAAACAAAATTGCCAGGCGTGGTGGTGCACGCCTTTAATCCCAGCACTTGAGAGGCAGAAGTAGGAGGATCGCTGTGAGTTCGAGGCCACCCTGAGACTACATAGTAAATTCCAGGTCAGCCTGAGCTAGAGTGAGACCCTACCTCAAAAAAACAAAAATAAACAAATAAATTTTATAAAAACAACAAAAAGAATCTGGGAATTTTAGAATTTCACTATTTAGCCTTTATGATATTCGATGAGAAGGCAAACAGAAATTTGAATGGGAAGTGAGTGACACTGACCTCAGGTTTCTTATCTGTTGGTCCAGGACTCAGTATTTTACATTGTGACAGGGCTGACTGCAGTGGGATAGGAAGGAAAGGGGCCACCCTTTTATCTAGGCCAGAACCTTGGAACATTACAACCTTTTAGATATTGATAAGGCTTCATGGAAGACTTGGGGTTACTAGGAACTGCTCAAAAGAAGGAAGATAATGTGCTAAGAATGCACAGCAGATAAAGGAAAAAGAAGAAATGAAATTCAAGAAGTCAACTAGTCTCTATTCTATTTTGATACCATCATTTTCCTCTTCTGTTATGCAGGTCTTATAAACATGGTAGATTGTCTATATGCACAACGTTGTCAATAAAAAGTTATAAAAAAATCCGGGTGTGGTGGTACATGCCTTTAATCCCAGGTAGGAGGATCACTGTAAATTTCAGGCCAATTTTGTAACTACATGGTGAATTCCAGGCCAGCATGGGCTAGAGCAAGACCCCATCTCAAAAAAAAAAATAGTTAAAAAATAATAATTTAGCCAGGCATGGTAGCACACACCTTTAATCCCAGCACTCATAAGGCTGACATAGGAGGAACATTATGAGTTCAAAGCTAGCCTGGGCTATAGGGTGAGTACCAGGGAAGCCTGGCCTAGAGTGAGACTCTTCCTTAAGAAAAGAGGGTGTGAAAGGTGTTTCAGTGCTGGGCCCTCCTCTATCCCTTCTTCTCAGCACTCTGTTGCCTTTTGGGTCATCACAGTGGTCATTACCATCTGAAAAGAGAAGCTTCTCTTTTTTTTTTTTTTTTTTTTTTTTTTTTTCGAGGTAAGGTTTCACTCTAGCCCAGGCTGACCTGAAATTCACTATGTAGTCTCAGGGTGGCCTTGAACTTGTGGCGATCCTCCTACCTCTGCCTCCTGAGTGCTGGGATTAAAGGCGTGCGCCACCACACCCGGCAAGAGAAGCTTCTCTTAAATAATTTTTTTTTAATTGCAGATGTTATGGCCTGATGTGGTAGCACATGCCTTTAATCCCAGCAGTTGGGAGGCAGAGGTAGGAGGATCTCCGTGACTTGGAGGCCAGCCTGAAACTGCACAGTGAATTCCATTTCTGCATGGGCTACAGCGAAACCCTACCTCAAAAAAGAAAACAACAAAAAAAAAGCTGTTATGAATAAGCCATATGGAAAGCTATTCCTTCATATAAATTTATTACATATAAAATATATATTTAACATATATAGTATATATGTTAAAAGAGGAGAGTTGGAAGTGGAGAAATGGCTCAGCAGTTAAAGGTGCTTGCTTGCAAAGCCTAATGGCCCAAATTCCATTCCCTAGTACCTACATAAAGCCAGATGCACAAAGTAACACATATGTCTAGAGTTTGTAGTGGCAGGAGGCCTTTGACATACCCATACTATCTTTCCTCTCTCTTCCTCCCTCTTTCTTTCTCAAATAAAAATAAATATTTCCTTTTTCTTGGAGAGAGACAGAGAGAGATAGAGAGAGAGGGAGAGAAAGACAGATAGAGATGGGCGCGCCAACAGTGTCTCAGCTGCTGCGAACAAAATCCAGATGTGTGCGCCCCCTTGTGGTCAAGTGTGGCATTGTGCCCTTGTGTCACTTTGTGTCTGGCTAAATGAGGGACGTGGAGATTGGAACTGGCATTCTTAGGCTTAGGAGGCAGGCGCCTTAACTGCTACGCCATCTTTCCAGCCCAAATATTTCTTTTTTATTTATTTTTATTTTAGAGAAAGTGAGAGAGACCGAGGGAGAGAGAATTGATGTGCCATGGCCTCAGCCACTACAATCGAACTCCAGACGCTTGCGCCACCTAGTGGGCATGTGCGACCTCGCGCTTGCCTCACCTTTGTGCCTCTGGCTTACATGGGATCTGGAGAGTCGAACCTGAGTCCTTAGGCTTCGCAGGCAAGCGCCTTAACAGCTAAGCCATCTCTCCAGCCCATAAATATTTGTTTTTAAAAGGGGGAGAGTTTGGCTGGGTTTGGTGGTCCACACCTTTAATCCCAGCATTTGGAAGGCAGAGGTAGTAGGATTGCCATGAGTTCAAGGCCACCCTGAGAACACAGAGTGAGTTCCAGCCTGTGCTAGAATGAAGCCCTACCTCAAAAACACACCAAAAAAGTCAGGCATGGTGGCGCACACCTTTAATCCCAGCACTAGGGAGGCAGAGGTAGTAGGATCTCCGAGTGTTCAAGGCCACCCTGAGACCACATAGTGAATTCCAGATCAGCCTGAGCTAGAGTGAGACCCTACCTCGAAAAACCAAAAAATGAAATAAAATAATAAGATAAAATTAAAAAGGGGAGAGTTGGGGCAGAATTATCCTGTGGAAGTGGATAATGAATGGTGTTCCCAGAAAGCACAGATTGTTATTACAAAAATTTCACCGCTAGTGCTGGGATACCTGCCAGCGAGTTGTCGGACAGAGGCCCCTGATGTCCCCAAAACATTACATGCTATTTCCAAGGCTCTTGGTTGCTCACCAGATCTAGATGGTAAGACTCTATTGCTGAAGACGCCACATGCGAAGATGACTGCTGCAGGTCACCGAGAAGTCAAGCTGGAGTTGACCTGGAAGCTTCCTCCCTATTGACTAGCTGTCAGGATGCCTGTTGGGGGAGAGAAGTCATCAACGGTCTTAACCAGCAGTGGAACCTGAAGCCTGATAGCTGGCCAGCCAAGCCAAATGTGTCCAGTGGTGCAGTGGTGGCATGTCTGTTTACAGGGAAAGCCAACTGCTCTCTAACTGAACTGGAGGCCCACTCCATCAGAGAGAATTCATGCCTGGTACTGAAAACCTAGTCAAAAGCCTATGGCTGGGGAGGTTATAAGCCCTAGGGGGGAAACCACTACTGTTGTCTGGATAAATGGATATATTATGCTCACCAAACTGCCCTCTAAACACTTATGTCTTTGGCTTCTGGGTGTTCCATTGTCCAGAAAAGTAGGTTTCCATATGACTTTTTTTTAATATCCTCTTAAACACTTATGTCTTATGCCCATATATTAATACTACTCTCACTTTTGGTTAGAGAAGCTTCTCTTATCAGATGTCAGTGACCACTGGGGTGACTCATAACTCACCAGAGGGCTGAGAAGTGGCAATGGAGTATTCAGCACTCAGTGAGACATCTCTTCCACAGGCTCAAGAACCATTTAGGAAAAGGTGGCAAAAAGAATATAAGAGCCGGGGCCAGGCATGGTGACATGTGCCTTTAATCACAGTACTCAGGAGGCAGAGAAAGGAGAATCACTGTGAGTTTGAGGCCACCCTGAGACTACATAATGAATTCCAGGTCAGTCTGGGCTAGAACAAGAACCTACCTCAAAAGGGTGGGGGACTGGAGTGATGGCTTAGTGGTCAAGGGGCTTGCCTTGGAAACATAAGGACCAGGGTTCAATTCCCTAATACCCATGTAAGACAGATGCACAAGGTAGCACATGTGTCTGGAGTTCGTTTGCAGTGGCTGGACGTCCATTCTCTCTATCTGTCTCTTCCTCTTTCTCCCTCCCTCCCTCTCTCTCTCTCTCTCCTCCTCCTCCTCTAAAGAAAATATTTGAAAAAACAACAAAAAATGACATCAAAATAAGAGACTAATTGGAAAGAAAAAGGGATCTGGGAGGGGAAAATGTGCATGTGGGTAGGGATTACAATCATGATATATTGTCTATACTTATGGAAGTTGTCAATAAAAAGTTTTCAGGGGGCTGGAGAGATGGCTTAGCAGTTAAGGCACTTGCCTACAAAGCCAAAGGACCCAGGTTTGATTCCCCAGGCCCCACAGAAGCCAGATACACAGGTGCTGCATGCGTCTGGAGTTCATTAGCAGTGGCTAAAGGTCCTGGTGAGCTCATTCTCTCTCTATGTCTCTCTCTCTCTCTCTCTATCTCTCTGCCTCTTTCTCTCTTGCTCTCAAATAAACAAAACAAATGAATTTTAAAAATTAGCCACGGGCCTGGAGAGATGGCTTAGCAGTTAAGTGCTTGCCTGTGAAGCCTAAGGACCCCGGTTCAAGGACCCATGTAAGCCAGATGCACAAGGTGGCACATGCATGTGGAGTTCGTTTGCAGTGGCTGGAGGCCTGGTGCACCTATTCTCTCTCTATCTGCCTCTTTCTCTCTCTGTCTGCCGCTTTCAAATAAACAAATAAAATAAACAACAACAAAACTTTTTTTAATTAGCCAGGCGTGGTGGCGCATGCCGGCTCAGCCTGGGCCAGAGTGAGACCTTACCAAAAAAAAAAAAAAAAAAAAAAAAAGGTTCTGTTTTAATATTGTATTGATTCATTTTATTTGAGAGACAGATAAAGAAGCAAACAGAGTGAGTATGTGCCACCAAGCCTAGCTTAAACTTTTCTTTTAAGTGAAAAAAAAAAAAGAAAGAGAGAGGAAGGAAGGGAGGAAGGACCACATTAAGGAAATGGAAGGGAATCAAGAAAATGTCCTTGGAAAGAGGTCAAGAAAACAAACCAAACAGCCAAAAAGGAGTTCCTCTCTCCAGGACAGTGTAGAAGAGTTCAAGAGCAAAGCATGAAATCCTGGTTAGCGTCCAAAAGAAAAGCAAATACTGTCCCTTGGCAGCCAAGAAGACGACCAGCCCACTAGACTCCCTTCTGGGTGTGACCTTTGGAAAGACACACAGAGTCCAGAAAAGGAAATGTTAAATGATGCTGAAGCCCCCAGGCCATGCACTGTGACTGAAGGCGAGGTCTGCATTTCCATGCTAAGTCCACACCTCCCAGACTGAAGCCTCCAAATTTATCTGATGGTAATGACCTGTACAGTTCCCTGAGGTGGCAGATAAATTGTGAATCCATCATCTACAAGGGTCCAAAAACAGCCAGGTCAAAGTGATATGTGCAGACAGGGAGGGAACTGATGGCCCATGTAACTGAAACAGCCTGGGACACATCTCGCTTCAGGTTCAAGTAGATCCAGAAGTCCAAACAATGGAGACTGTCACCTGGCTCCGCTCCCCTGCAGCCAGTGAATCCAGGCCAGTCTCAAAGTCCATCTTCTTGGCAGCCCCCGCAGAAAGTGTGATTCTTTTTTCTTAGAAACATCAAATTCTGAAAATTTTCTGAGACGTCAGATCCCATGTCCACCCATGAGAGGTGAGGGAGCAGTCACATGCCTCCCTCTCATCCCACTCTTGTTATAAAGATGGAGTCTCCCACAAAGCACACAGAGTAAAAGGCTCAGAGAATTGTTCACCCAAAGTGTGGGCTCTGCCTCTAGAAAGACCAAATGATGGACAGACAAAGCCAGAGCTGTCTATCAAAGGTGGTTCTACAGAGCTGCCAAAAGAGCCATAAACACTCAAACCTCCCAATCAATCAAAAACTTCCTTTTGCAAGCACCCAGCTACATCCAGTCTTGGGGATTAGAACCCTGGCTCTTTGACAAAGAGAATGCCAGAAAGTCTGAGCTGAAAGGCCCTAGGCAATCATCCCTCCCTTCTTCCTCCTACCTCCCTCCCTCACCAGGCACAGAGAGGGTGGAGGCCTGCCTGAACATGCAGAGCTGATTGGCCAGGAATGGAGAGCAGACATACTTTACTTCTGCCTGGGAATGGTTTACAAAGGGCTCCCCTGAATGCTGTACAGCCACCTGTAGTAGCACATGCCTTTATTCCCAGCACTCAGGAGGCAGAGGTAGAAGGATCATCGATATGAGTTCGAGGCCAACCTGGTGCTCCAGAGTGAGTTCCAGGTCAGCCTGAGCTAGAGTGAGACCCTTCCTCAAAATAAAAAAAAAAAGCTGGGTGTGGTGGCACACGCCTTTAATACCAGCACTCAGGAGGCAGAGGTAAGTGGATGGCCATGAGTTCAAAGCTACCCTGAGACTACATAATGAATTCCAGGTCAGCCAGGGCTAGAGAGAGACCCTACCTCAAAACACCAAAAAAAAAAAAATTGTGAACAAAGGGTTGGCATAGTGTGTGACCTCTTAAACTTGGATTAGGGACAGCATGGCTAAGTACAAGCATTTTTCTATGACAAAATAATCTGGGCTGAGGACAATAGGATAAGTACAGGGCTGAGGAAAGCCACTGCCCCCCCCACCAAGGAACATCACACCATAAACACCAGTGAGAAAAAATTAAAGGAAAAACCCAGGCATGGTGGCTCACAAATTTAATCCCAGCACTCAGGAGGCTGAGGTAGGGCGATCAACATAAATTTGAGGCCAGCTTGGGCTAGAGTGAGACACTACCTCATAACACAAACATCAAAAAAGTTGAAGAGTGGGGCATGGTGGCACATGCCTTTAATCCCAGCACTGGGGAGGCAGAGGTAGGAAGATCACCACGAGTGTGAGGCCACCCTGAGACTACATAGTGAATTCCAGGTCAGCCTGGGCCAGAGTGAGACCCTACCTCGTAAAACAAAAACAAACAAACAAACAAAAAAAGTTGAAGGAGCTCAGAGCTCCCATGTCTTTCAGATACCAGCAGCACAGCCCATGCAGTCTTATCAGCTGGCTGCTCTAAACTGACCTCCTCCTGGCTGGCTCCCCAGTCAGGCCAGGTGTGCCCTCCCCCTTTCCATCCAAAAGGGAAATGTGTTCCTCACCTGGCTCCTCTTTCATCTTTCCCTTCCTGGCCACTATCTAGCAGCACCGTTTCTCAGAAACTTGGGAACACACTTGAGAAGTTTATCTGAGTGATCTACTTATGCCAAGAAGGCAAGTTGCAGTGGCTTTGTAAAAGCTGTCCTTTTCTTTCCCCTTCCTTGTCTTTTTTTTAAAAAAAAACATAACTCCAGTGGGGACACTGAAAATGCCTGGACCCTATGGAATTTGAAATGATTATCGTGATTACTTAAGCAGGGGCTTTCTGAAACTCCCCAGCCAGTGGGAAAGAGAAGGCAACTTCTAGAGTTATAACCCTTCAGCGATTGGTTAGATAAACGTGGGGCCTGAGTAAACAGAGAAAGCAGCAGTGGAGTTGCTTGCATTAACTCTTTCAAGGACTAGAAAACACCCTCAGGAAGCCTTTTGAAAGTCCCTAGGAACCCTATCATTTACCAAAACATGCCTTCATTCCTTAAATAAAAGTTCATGAACCCAACCTTTCTTCATTTGCTCTCAGGTTTCTGAAGCCATAGGCCACATCCAGCGAGGTCAGTCATAGCTTTCTTCCCAGGAAGAAAGTGGTTCCCAGCCGGGTGTGGTGACGCACACCTTTAATCCCAGCACTTGGGAGGCAGAGGTAGGAGGATCACTGTGAGTTCAAGGCTACCCTGAGACTACATACTGAATTCCAGGTCAGCCTGGGCTAGAGTGAAACCCTACCTCGAAAAACCAAAAAAATAAAAATAAAAGTATTTCTCTATAGCCAAACCAGCAGTAACTCTGTATCCACACTAGGAGCACCCAGTCTTACCTGGCACAATTTCCCATGCCCTCCCCCCATGGAAGAACACCCGAGAGAAGGATTCAAGGTACACATTTCACTAGCAGTGGGGCTTCCAGAGAAAAAGTATTCAAATCTCAGTCAGGACAGCCTGGGCCAAGGCAAGGCAGGCTACACAGGCCAGGGAGCCCCTACACCACAAGAGAAGGGCACAGGAATATGTGCTTTTCATCTCCCCTAGAGTTAGCACAAACACAAGAAAAATCTTGATCTGTCTGGGTGTTGTGGGGCGGGGGGTCCCTGACTGTCACAGGATGGGGTACACCTACACCTGCAGGTACGGCAAATGAAAGGAAATGGGTAAAAAAAAAATAACTTTGGAAAAATACGTGCTATTGAATTCTGAAAACCGCTACAATGGGAGAGGGCACCGGGGCAGGAAAGAGCATAAATTTTCCAGCAATTGACAATCCCGGTGGGCCTTGCCAATCCTGGATCTGGGAAAGGGCCAGGGGCTTAATCCTCTCCTCTGCAGGCTTCCTGCTAAGGGGCCTACCCAAAGCCAACCCTGCACCTCCCCAGGTCCTGCAAGAACCCAAGGAGCCTCAAGTCCCAGGGTCTGGGATCCCCAGAACCCAACCCGCCCCTGGACCATTTCCAGTCCTATGGGCTAAGGGGGGGGGGTCAATGTCGTTCAAGTAATTTCTCTGTGAACACAAGATGGCAGCCTTAAATAAATGCAACCCTGCGCAGCTTTTAATCTTACACATCATTAAATTCCTAATTTACACATTATGTTTTCGTGGGCCAACCCATAACTCATTAGTGTTGAACTCACGAGGTATAAAGACCAACGCACGACGGGCACCGGGGCGCTGTCACCTGCCTGGGTTAACAGTGCCTGCCACGGGGGCAGGGATAAGGTGCTAGGGAGGCACCAGGGTGCTTGCCTGGCCACGGCCATGGTGCAGACGAGCCAGGGGTTCCAGGACTGGACCTCTCGAAATGCTCCCAGTGATGCTGCTATGAAGGCGCTCCTTCCTCCACTCTCAAGTGTGCCTACGCTCCCGCATTGCACACTCACACCCAGGTGGCCGCGCGGGGCTCCAGGCCTTGCAGGCCTCCTTGGCAGACATCTCCTATGGGAAGCTTTCAAACAAGCCGTGAAAGCCAGAAACTATACGAGTTACAAAATTCCGGAATCCCTAGCCGGTCTCGGCCCACTTCCCCAACTCCAGCCTGGCTCTGTCTGCTTGGCCCCGGGCCAGGAACACGTGAAAAAGCAAAGCTCACACACCGAGCGTGGCGGAAGCTCAGGCGAAGGGGGTCTCATCACCTTCTCTTCCCAGGCGGCATGCGACCCAGTGCCACTCAGCGCAACCCTGGTGGCCCAGGGCGAGCCACAGCGTGCAGGCTTTGGGACCCGCCCAGGATGCGGAGGACGGAGTTTAGAGTCAAGTAGGCCTTGGCGTCTGCTGAACGCCACTTTCCAGGGAAGAGGGCGGCGGGGTCACTAGGGCGCCGATGGAATCCCCAGGCCCCAAGGCGTACCCTAAAGAAGAAGACTACAGGCTGCTTGGGCGCGGGGGATAAAGGGAAGGGATCTGCCCGCAGGAGGAGGAAGGCCCCCGGCAGGAGCTCCTAGGACAGCTAGGCAGGCGAGCCAAGACCAGCCTTGCCGGGCGCTGCGGAGTCAGGTCTCTTGGTGCTCCGTGCCTTCCCGATCCCAAAGCCAGCTCGGCACAGGCGGCAGAGAGAGAGGGAGGAGGCTTGGGCGACCGCCCCGCCCTCACCGCCCGCGGTCACAGGGGCAATTACACTCCTCGCTGCAGACGGTTACCAGCTCGCCCGCGCATCCCGCTCCTGGCTCCCCTCCCTCCTCCGCGCAACCGCTTGCTCCATCTTAGCGAGGGCGACGCGGAAGCACGGCTCTGGCCAGGCTGCCTCTGGGGACCGCCCGAGGCTCCTCGCTCGTTGTGCGCCGCCGAGATCGCTGGGGCGAGCCCACTGCCTCCCCTTGCAGCGCGTTCCCCCCAACCCACACCAGCACCGACTCCCTGGGTACAGACTTTCGCAGTGGCGAAAAGGCGGAAGAAGCCTTGTCCAGGCGTTGCAAGGCCCCAGCTGCCTTGGTTTGCCCTGCCATCGTGTGCACAGACAATGCAGCCTCACGTCCCCAATCCCACTGGTACCCGTTGTCTTGGTCTGTCCCTTGTCCCTCCCAGTGTGCTTTCCCAGTCTTAACTCATGCCTGGACCGTTTGACTGGAACCTTCGAGGCCTTTACTTTGCCAGGAGTCTTCTGCTGCAAGTAAACAGTCCCCCTCCCGCCCACTGTGGTTTATACAATTCCGGAAGGTGTCTTTGAAGCTGTGAATGAAACCTCAGGCTTTGGATTTCGGGCTATATTTTCAACTAGCTGCGTGAATTGAGGCAAGTTTCTTAACCTCAGCTTCTTTATCTGCAAAATGGGAGAAGTACGCCCATGTAAGTGTAGCTGCTTGATTAAGAAGAGATGGGACATGAATGTATGAAATGCCTGGCACAATATCCTGGTGGTTAGCATTATTACCACATGGCCAGCACTGTGGCGACATTAAAAGTGAGATGATTTTTTCCCCCCAGGGCTAAGGCCTCGCAGAGATCTGGCACACATCTCACTAAATGAGATGCGCTGAAGCCACCGGCTAGGCCAGAAGGGAGGAATGAGGAGGCAAGGGGCAGTCAACCGAGCGAATCATTCAGCCTTCGGCCTTTGCAAATGAATAGGGCTCTGTCTCTGGCTTCCGCCTTTCCAACACGAGGTCTGCAACGCCTAAGGCTTAAACCTGGCACGGCGGTAAATTTAGCCTGAAGGCAGCGCCTCCTGAGGGGTGGATAAGTCTCTTTGGAGAAAGGAAAGTGAAGTACGTAGGAAAATGGAGTTGACTCCGGCAAGAAGAGCCCAGAAGAAACCTGCCCGGCTGCTGGAGGACCACTGACAAAAAAATCGGTCGCAAAAGAAGCTTCCCCACAAACTGGGCCACCGTGGGAGTCGTGCAAGACAGACTCCCCATCTGGGAAGGGCTGCCTACGGGTAATTGGGTTTGTTCGAGTTGCCTCTATAATTAATAAGTGATTTGACTTGGAGATTGGAAATAGTCATTGAAAGGAAGCCACGGGCGTAGGGGGTGTGAGGCCCGGGAGCCTCCCTCCTAAATCCAATGACCGTGGAGGAGGATGGCTTAAGGAACATGAGGAATGTGATAATGTTGGCATCCAACCTTCTAGTGTTTGAGTAATTCGTTGCTTAGCTACTTTGGATAGGCCATTATTTTGCAAACTGGAAACATTTGCAAGTGGTGATATTTTGCTCCTGCCTGACGCAGGGGCTGCAAACCTACCCTGGCTCTGCTGAACTCTTCGAAATATATATGCATAAATTGTTCCTAATGAGACCATCTGTTTTTTATGGCCCCTCTGGAAGCAGGAGGAACCCGAAGACTGCTCCGTCTTGCAGAAATCTGTGGCCAGGCAGGCCTTGGAAATAAATAGGGGAGATTAGAACAGTGTGCGTGATTTAACAATACGCAGACAGCAGGTTCGGTGGTTGGGATGTATGCTCGAGTTCCCAAGGGTACAGATCATTTAGAACGACTCCCAGTAGCTTTGGCGCATAGGGGCTTCAGTCAGTGGGCCTCCTAAGAGGCCCAGGAGGTGCACAGGTTTTCACAGCATACACGAACATCGTTTATTCCTGTCTGGAACATCGCCAGGCCAACAACGCGAAACCCGGAAATTACGGCTGGTTCGGGACATGTACCAAGCTGTGGATGGCCCCCTGGCATCACCTACTAGCTAGGACCTCTCTCCTACGGAGGTGAAGGGAGGTATAGTCTGAGCCTCAGCGCCTAAAGACCGCCCTCATTCCACTTGGTCTGGTTTAGGGCCCTGCGTTGATCCAAGCCTGTCCCAGAGGTTGAGCTTTCTTCTCGGGGCTCGTCTGGCAGGCCCCGCAGCACGGCCTGAGCCCTCGCGGAGAGTGGCAGGGCAAACACTTTTCACATTACTGGGTAGCTGTTAATTGGGGCAGCGCGAAAGACACAGCGCCCACCCCTTTGAGGTGGGGGGGGGTAAGGAATGGGCAGTGGGGGCTGCTTTAATAATAGAGGGGCTGCCCTGGGGAGCCTCATATATCGGTAACCCCCATGATTAATTCATAACTCTCCACTGCGCCTGGCACCGTCTCCGGTCTTTAATCGGTTCTGAATGTCAGCGAGGCTTCCCCGACAGCCTGAGCACTGCCTTTTGAATGTGTTGAAAGTCGCTGCGCGCACACCAGGACACAAAGTTGCCATCTGCTCTGGGGACCAAGGCAACTGGGCGCTGGGAGGGGCCTTCCTCCCCAGGCTCCGACTGCCCCTGGCGGCACCCTTGCCTTCCCCAAAGCCAACACTGTCCCTTGCAACACTCAGTCACCATCCAGGGGGAGGGGCGGTGCATGGTGGAAACTACAACTTGCTTCCAGGCTCTGGGCCCCGATGCTCCAGGAGCTCTGTGGTCACCCAGACCGAGGCCTATGCTAATGAGATTATGAGCTTGGGTTGTTTGTGTGCGGGTATGGGGGGGGAGACGATGAAGTGCAGAGGAGGGGATAATTTAGAGGGGGAGGGGAAAGCCACGGAGAACAAAGCTCCTGGGCCTTGGCATTCAAAGAGTCGCTAAGTGACCACCACCCTTTCATGCACCGGAGGAAGTGGGGATTGGGGGCCCAGGTAGGGAGAGGAAAGAGAATGGAAAAAGAGGGAGGCTGGGGAGATGGCACAGTGGTTAATGAAGCTTTTGTGCAAAGCCTGATGGCCTGGGTTCGATCCCCCAGTACCCCCATAAAGCCAGATGCACACAAAAGGAATGGAAAAGGGACAACGGGGGCGTGTGCCATGAACCCTTAGGGAAATGTTTGGCCTTCTGGCTATTCTAAGAAGGTGGGGCGGGGTGAAGGCATTGCGCCCTGGAGAAGTAGGCAGGCTTCACTGCTTTCTGAGGAGAAGCCTTATCCCCATGCCCCACCCCCATTCCCAGACTGCGGAGTGTGCGTTGACCGACCTCTTGCCTACCAACCACGAAGTGGACCAAGCCACATGGGGTGGCCAGGGGTCTCCCTGCAACCGGCCTGCGCTTCCCTGGCTCCTCTTGCTGTAGCGGCTCTTCAGACTGGAATTCCATACTCCCGCTAGCGCTGGGACTGCGGAATCGTTTGAGGGAGTTGGAACTGCATCGGTTGAACACATCGGGAGGTGAGATCACAGAGTGACTAGCAGGAACTTTTACATTGTGCGTCTTCCCACCCCACCTCACCCCCAACATAATTTACCTTCCCCCTTTCCGGCCTCCCCTCCCCCACCCTCTTGATTCTTCAAGGTTTGCAGCCAGTCCTGTCACATGGTTTTGTTTCTCTGCTCCTGCTTCTTTTCAGACAGCAAAATTGGACACGTGGAGAATTAGCCTGGCTGGAGAAGCGATGGATACAACTGGAAACAATGGTTTGCAGTACCTTCCCATTACTACCTCACAGGCCAAAGGGATCCTGTACGTGTCTGTTTCTGCTTTGCAGCTCCCCCCTCCCGCGCCACCAGCCTGGGAAGGAACCAGTCGGCCCTGTAATTTTGCGAGCCCCTTGCTCCAACACAATCCAGGGTTAGGCCTGCGCTGCTGACCCTTGCACAGTCATTGTGCTTGGTGTCTCAGGACTAAATAGCAAAGAGTTTGCTATTTTCAATCTGGGCAGGACTTGTTTCAAAAATGCCACCCCAGCCGGATGTGGTGGTGCTTGCCTTTAATCTCAGCATTCGGGAGGCAAAGGTAGGAGGATCACTGTGAGTTCGAAGCCAACCTGGGACCACATAGTAAAATCCAGGTCAGCCTGGGCTAGAGCGAGACTCTACCACCAAAAAAAAAAAAAAAAAAAGAAAGAAAGAAAGAAAGAAAGAAAGAAAGAAAGAAAGAAAGAAAGAAAGAAAGAAAAAAAAAGAAAGAAAGAAAGAAAGAAAGAAAGAAAGAAAGAAAGAAAGAAAGCCACCCCAAATATGAATGTTTGAAGCCAGTCAGCCTCCAGGTCCTTTGACAACTGCCACATTCCAAGCTGCTTGGAGGGCCTTCCCAATCTGAATAGCCATCTCCAGGTGGCAGCTCCTCTTCTGACTAGCTTCCTGTAGCTATGGTCTTCCTCCACTGCAATCCCAGCCTTGCTCCCCTGCAAAGACAGACCTCCTAGCATCCATAGTCCCCCCCACCACCCCCTGCGCAGTTTCTCTTGTATCCCAGCAGCCTGTGCACCTCGCTGGGGTGCACTCAAGGCACTGAAGCCTCCCTTTCACGGTTTTCTTTCACAGGCTTCTTTCCAGCTGCTGGGATTGTGGCAATGCCTGGGGCTCCCTTGCAGCTTTGGGTCTCCCTGCAGTGCTTCAGGCTGTGAATCTGCCATCTCCCTTCCTGCAAAGGTCAACCCACCTCCTCCTCTCACATGACCACAGTTCAGTTCTGGCTTACAGAGCTCTCCTACAAAGCTTAAATGTGAGAATGAGGTGAGCATGCGTGTAAGAAGTCATATACTCAAGCCGGGCATGGTGGTGCACGCCTTTAATCCTAGCACTCCGGAGGCAGAGGTAGGAGGATTGCTGTGAGTTTGAGGCCACCCTGAGACTACATAGTGAGTTCCAGGTCAGCCTGGATTAGAGAGAGACTCTACCTCGGGGAGTCACATACTCAATCCGGGACAGGGACCAAGGGATGCAAAATTCGCAGAGAGAAACACTGCAAACCCCAAGTACCAAGCAGTTCAGGGTCTGCACTTGAGACTCTAGAAAAGGAGAGGAAAACCCAGAAATGCTATTGGACCGTGACTCCTGAAACAGGTCTTCTGCCCCCAAGGACAGACCAGGAGAGAGGCCTGGCATCTATACTGATATTTAGTTCCTACAACAGGGCCCCCTCCTGCCATGTTACAGATTGTGAGTGAAGGGTCTTTCATGACCGAAATGGGCTGGACTCTGGTGGCTAAGGCTATCTAGTTTCTGTCTCACACCAAAGAGGAATTAAGGAATACAGACAAGGAGGTAAGGAAGGCAAAAGTAAATTTTATTAAGGAAGGAAAATATAGAAGAAAAAAAGCACATGTGTCTGGAGTTCGTTTGCATTGGCTGGATGCCCTGGAGCACCCATTCTCTCTCTCTCTCTCTTTATCCCTCTTTCTCTGTCAAATAAAAGAACATTAAAATTTTTAAAAGCCCCCAAAGTGTCAGGGCAAGCATACTTGAGATGCCCCCCCCCATCCAAAGAAGGGAAAAGGAAAAATTAAGCTTTTGGGGTTAGAACTCAGAAAAAAAGAGGGCTGCCAGCTCTGCAGAGGGTTAGTGAGCATCCGCAGCAAGGGAGCACTAGCCTCTTGAGGGTATAGTACATTATCTCATTAAGGGGAGAGCTATTCCTCCCTCCTCTTTAAATCGTCTGTAGGTAAGGAGCTGTTGCTTAACCAGGTGAGTGACTGACAGGCTCCATCCAAGACCTTAGTGCTTTTCTTGTTTGTGGTCAGGGACAAGTAGCTCCTTTTTTAATGGTATCAGGGAAACTGGAGATGAGGTCCTTCCTTCAGTGACCTCTAAACCTGATATCTGCCTTTGCTACAACATTCCCCCCTTCAGAGTTAAGACACTGAAATCATTTCAGAGATGGGCAACGACTCATTTTACCTTCTTAAGGCTGAAGCGAGGTGTAGAGCTGTTTCTAGGGCCTCCATTCTTACTGACTTTCAGGCCCTAGAGGACCATGAAAGGGTACCCAGGTAGATGGAGTTAGATGTTGCAGGACCATCTCAGGGTGAATTGACAGTAAATGAGAAGAGATAAAATTTCACAAGGTCTAAAGATTAATAAGATTATTGTTAAGATTATAATAGATGTAACCTATTTTCGTCAGGAAAAGCCAGGGATCTAATTTGAAAGCTGTGCTATTCACCATAAAGAATGGTGTTTGACATGGCTTGAATCTGAAAAGCAAAGGAGACATTAGAATAATATATATATATATATATATATATATATATATATATATATATATATGATTTGTTTACAGCCGGGAGTGGCACAAGAGCCTTTTAGTCTGCTCTCTTGGGCCTGCATCCCTACTATTTACCTTCAAAAGGAGACTGCCTTGCTTCTAATCTCTGTCAGGCTGCAGTTAACTCTAAACACTAATCAGAAGCAAGCTAACAGCTAAGTGTTGGAACTTAGCAGCCACCTGCTACCAAGTCAGCTGCAGCCCTCTCAGAGAGAGGCCTCCAGAGGGTCTTTCTACATCTTTCTACACCCCAACCGGAGACTACTTGGCTCTCCAAGGGTCAAAGGAGAACAATGTACAAAAAAATGAGAGGAAAACTTGCTTCTGCTAAAGAATGATAACCCCAGTGTTCTCTGAACTGTACCTAAAAAGTCAGGTTAACTTTTGTTCAGTTTAACATTGCCAGCTGCAAGTCAACCGTAGTCCCTCCCCCCAAAGTTTTGTAAACTAGTTAATGTAGCTCAGTTTCCTGCAGCCCCTAACTTAACCACCTCACTTATTGAGAGGCTGCCAAAAAGGCTTGACTGCAAGACTGGCAGCCCAGAGGCACCTCCAGCTGGAGCAGCCAGGAGACCCTTCACTGAACCAAAGATGAAGACCTCAAAATCCTGGAGGTCCAAACCAGTGAGCAGATGATCAGGAAATGGAATTAAAGACCCTTTTCACACTGAGCTAATTGTTGACCCTGTGACCCTTTACTGTCCTCACTCTCTCTGAACTGTCAAATGGTCATGAGGATGTCTCACCCCTCTCTGGGTGCTATGCATTTGTAAGAGTGAGCACTATGGGTGACCTTACCCACAGCGGTCTCCTCTTATGCCTCATTCACTGTTTTCTTAGAACACAGTAAGCAAGTTGAGAGTGGGATTCTTGGACACCACTGAGCCCTGAACCTTCCTAAACATGAGGCTTAGGGATCGGGGAACCCACTCTGACCAATTTCCATTCCTGCCTCCAGAATAACGAGCCGAAAACATGTGTACTGTAAATAAAGCTTGTCTAAATAAAGCACTCGGCTAAAGGCTGCCGAGAAAACACTCCGCATCGCTCTGTGCTCAGAGCGTGAGTCAGCTTCCCAGTCCCCGGGGAACAATGGGGACCTTGCCAAAGGTCCCCTTCTTCGACACCCCAAGCCACTTTTGGTGACAGGGCGCCAGCACCCTAAGATGTTAGTCTCCGAGGTTCAGGACGTGGAGGGGCGCTACCACAGATCGAGGTGGTGGGGTTCCAGTTCCAAGGCTAGCGTCCCCAGCCGTGGCAGTGGGGTGGAAGATTAAACAACCAGTAGAGGAACCCGGCTGCGGCTGAAACGGAGAGAAGAGGGAAATGGGACCCAAGCAGTGCAGGGCCCCCACTCGCGCCCGCCTACCTAGCGTCTTCTGTGCGGCCTCCTAAGATTCAGCGGGAAAGAACGTTATCAGCAACCCTCGTCACCCCACTCCTGTTACTTTCTGCGTAGGCCCACATATATACTCTATGCACACGCACATGCAAGTTGCAGACTCTAGGAGGCTTGGCCTCCCGCCTCTGAAGTAAGGACACCAAGGCAGAGCATTGGGACTGTGGGTGGCTTTCGCGCTGTCTCTTTGATCGCGACCTCTAGGCTTCTTTGGGGAATGGCACATGCCCGGGGTCTGGGGAGATGTGGACTGCGGTGGCCTCGGCTCTGGTGTGGGCTGGCAGTTTCCCTGGTGACCTTGAGGGTCAAGGATCCACCCGAAAGGCCCGCACTCGCGCGAACAGCCTTATCTGTCCAGCCAAGGCCGCTGCCAGCCTGGGGAGGGGGCGCAGGAGATAAAAAAAAACATCAAGGGCTTCACCCGGGCTCTCCGCACCCCTGCCTCGCCAGGGCCTGGCCTGCGCTCTATCGTCTGCAATTGCTAAATCGTCACTGGGCCGGGTGGCGGGGTGAGGCTTTGGGAACTGTGTTTGAGCTGGAGATGGCGAGGAAAACAAGTGAAACGGGAGGGGCGGGGTGGGGTGACGGCTCATAAATCACCCAGCCCCACCCTCGGGCCTCTGCGCAGAGACGCCCCAGCCCCGCGGGGAAGAGGAGGGTCACTGGGCCACTCCTGGACGACCTCTGAGCTCTCTCCGAGCCAGAGCTCCACCCTGGGCTCTGGCCCGCGTTAGGACCAAGCTCCCGACCCAGATCATAAACCGCCCGCCGAATTCGGCGGGAAGCCGCCCTTGGACGCTGCGCGCATCCGCCCAAGGGGAAGTTTATTTATAGCTTGTAAACGTAAAGGAAACCAGACCGCGCTAGCTCGCCGAGCCCGAGCTCCTACGCTCCCCACCTGCCCACCAGGAGGGCGCGGCCTGGCAAGAAGGGGGGAGGCTTGACTGTAGCCATCCCTCCACTGTGCACCCAGCGGAGAAAGGGTCCTCAAATGCTTCGGAGCCTTAAATCCCTCTCGGTGTGGCCGTGCTGGGCGGTGAACGCCGGAGAGGGTGGAAGCCAGGGCCTGAGCACTCTGCATGCTTAGTGTGGGGCAGGCTGTGTTGGCCCACTTGGCACGCGCGGGCAAGGTAGCCAAGCGACACGGGATTCCACAGCTCCGGCTCTGGGACGGGGAAAGTCCTGGAATACCAGAAAGCCGGGGAGTGGGCGCTCCGGGAATATCTCCTTAGAAAGCAGGATGCTTTTCCCGTTCCTCCTGCGCACGTGTCCTTAGCAGAGCAGAGAAGAGCTGTGCTCCTGGGGCTGCGATCTGCGGGTGACAGCGGCTAAAACACCCCCGCCATCGCCTCCTCTCTAGGGGAGCTCCACACTCCGGGGTGCGCTCGAGGCAGGCCCGAGGAGCGAGAAAAATGGAAAAGTGCAGAGGAGATTAGGAAGAGAAAACATAAAAGACCCTAGCACCGAATAGACAAGCAGCCTGAGCTCAAAAGACGCCAGCGAGTCGTAGTTGTCGTCGTCGTCGTCGCCAACCCCCCCCCCACACACACACCATGCTCTGGTCGGGACAGCCCCTCCCAATCCCGGTGGAGTGCACCCACCCCCTGCCTGGGCCTGGGCGAATTCGTGTGTGTGTGTGTGTGTGTGTGTGCGTGTGTGTGTTTGTGTGTACGCGCGCGCGCGCCCGATTGCCGGGAGGGCAGTTGCGAAACGGGCTCTTGGCTGCTGCACGGCATAATGGAGGTGGCTGGAACAATGCGCGCTTTGTGCGCGCCGAGAGTTGTTTTCCACCCGCCTCGCCCCCCTCGCTCGGGCCGTATGGCACTTTAATCCCCGCCACGGCTCGGCACAAATGCACTTGTGTCCTGCGGGTCATCGGGGGCCGTGTGGCTGGAGCCGCCCCCCCACCCCTCCCCCGCAGACCCCACGGCCGGCTGCCCCCGTCTTCTTCCTTCCTGCTCAACCCCCCACCACCACTTCAATTCCCGGCGTGGGCCGGTGAGCTGGCTTGGAAGCTTCCGGGCCCGCCGGCCACTTTTATTTTTCCGTGAAGACGGCCCACCCCACCCCCTGCGCGAGAGCGCGCGCGCGTGCTCGCACAGCGCTGGCCCCACACCCGCAGCCCTCTCTCGCTTAGCCTCGCCTCGCCTCGCCTCGGCCCGCCCGCCTCCGCCCCCGCCCCCGCCCGGCGCTCCGGACTCCTGCGAACAATAGTAAATGTCAACAGATTCCGCGCGGCGAGTGTCTGACTCGGCCGAGATAAGGGTGCGCGGTTGGCCCTGAGCTCTGCGACGCCGCGGGGGGAGTCCACCCTGACCCCAGCTGGAAAGAACCGGCTGTGATGAAGCCTGGGTGGCGGGGGCGGATGAGGGTGAGCACCAGCCCCAGCCCCTGAGGGACAGTCGCCCGGACGCCAGGCCTGGCCCCACCCCCACCCCACCCCGCTTAACCTAGTGAGGCCTATGGGCATGGTGAAAGCGGCTGGATGGACGTGGCAGCACAGGCCTGCTTTCAGCCCACGACTCCGATCCGCCGAGGATACAGAAAAAAAACGCTGATCTGAGTGAAGATTTCAAGCCATTTCCCACCTCCTGGGGGTCGGTACCTGAAAAATGCAAAGGATCCCAGTCCTTGTCTCCGGGAACACACTAAAATGTTTTTTAAGGCGCTCACGTCGCATGCAGGTCCTCCTCGATCGTCCGTTACCCACCACCCAACCGAGTTAAAAAATTCGCACATTGATTCCCACGCGTTAGTATTAATGGGTTGTTCTTCTTAAATTGTTGCCAACTTTGCTAATGGATTATTATTTAAATGATTCTTTTTTATAAAGTACGTGTTGTTTTATAGATGCGTATTTACTTAAAGAAATCAACTGCATCTATTAACATATTAAAGAGAGAATAAAGCATGGGGCCGGTGTAATGTACTGTTCAGCCTTACTTTGGGTGCTGCGAAGATAGGAAAATCTTATTTGTTTAATAATAAGTCACTCATGAATATGCAAATGACATCGATGCAGTACCTCACTTCTGTCACTATTAATGAGTTGCAAATTAATGTGACAACAAAAGGAAAATCTATTTAGTGGAGGAACTCGGGTTCCTACCTGGGGAGATCACCAGCAGGCCTGGAACTTGGGTCCCCCTGGAAAGAGAAGCCTGGGGGATGGACACCTCACCCAGCCTTTTTTTTTTTTTTTTTTTTTTTTTTTTTTTTTTTTTTTGGAGCCACCACTATTGTTTGGATCCCAGGACCTGCTTGCGGTCCTGCTTTGTCGGAAGCCCCTTAAAATTCCTGCTCCAAGCCAGAGGAAGAAAGGCTGCTCCAGGGTAATTAGGGCCAAGTGTGATTAATGGAAATCAGCCCACAGTTTGAAGTAAAGCAATTGGTGAAGCAGATGGAGGGGGGGTCCTCCCTCCAGCCACTTTAAAGATTCCCCAAAGCCTTTTTGGCCTCTGTTGTTTGGGACAGGAACAAGTTAGGCCCCAGAGTCCTGATCACAGGTATTAAGATAGCACCCTAAGCACTTGCATTTTACGAGGTGACTTTGCTGATGGGAGATTTCAAAGCAGATCTGCTCATTGTCCTTACAGCCTGAAGTCCTGTTGTCTTCCGTTTCAGCTTTTGCTCTTCTCTGACCCACACATCAGAGCCTGTATTTATTTCATCAGTGGATTCGGAAGAGAATGAGTTTTTGTTTGCTTGCTTGCTCTGTTTTTTTTCAAGGCATGGTCTCACTCGAGCCCAGGCTGACCTGGATCTCTCTGGGTAGCCCCAGGCTGGCCTTGATCTCATGGTGATCCTCCTACCTCTGCTTTTGGAGCTCTGGGAGTAAAGGCGTGTGACACCACTTCTGACTGAGAATGTTTTGGATTCAGTTTAGTTTGGAAATATCACTACATAAATGAATGGATGCATGTTGAGTCCAGAGCCTTGGACTCACAACCCAGGTACCTGGGTAGTATTTTAAGAAACTGGCTACAGCCTAGTGTGGTGGCATATGCCTTTAATTCCAGCACTGGAAGGCAGAGATAGGGCTACAGAGTGAGTTCCAGGTCAGCTTGGCTAGTGTAAGACCCTACCTTGAAAGATAAAAAAGAAAAAGAAAAAGGAGGAGAAAGAAGAAAAAGTAGCTGGCTACAGAATATTCTGGGGAGATGCAAATGTTCTATATCCAAACAGGCACACAACTACATGGTTTTATACATATGTAAAAATTTGTCCTGCATACACTTAAGATTTGTGCACTCTTAAGTGTGTAAGTCATACCTGGTTTATCTGTTACTGCATGAAAACACCCTAAGGCTACTGAGGTCAAACAATAATGATTTATTTGGCTTAAGAATCTGAAGTCTGGGCCAGACTGGGCAGGGGCAACTCCCCTCTGTTACATGCTGTGTGTGCCTGGGCAGCTCCGCTGGGATCCACTTTCAGGATGGCACACATACAAGGCTGGCAAGTTCATTCTGGCTGTGGTTCTCCACAGGGTGGCTTGGGCTTCCTTACAGCATGGTGGCTGTGTGCCAAGAGCAAGCATCCCAAGAGAGGAAATGGAAGCTGTCAGTTACTTAAAGCCTACGCCTAGCAGATCTTGGGGAGTTTCCTCTTCCCAGCTTGAAGATTCCCCAATGCCTTTTGGCTCTTGCTTGGAATAGCACTTAGATCATGCCTGCTCACCCCGATTAAGACAGTACCCTTGTCAGGTGTGGTGGTACACGTATGTAAACCCAGCAATCTGAGGGGAAACTGAGGCAGAAGGATCCTGAGTTCGAGGTCAGCCTAGGCTGCATAGCAAAACTGCTCAAAAAGAAAGAAAAGGCCAGGCGTGGTGGAGTACGCCTTTAATCCCAGCACTCGGGAGGCAGAGGTAGGAGGATCACCATGAGTTCGAGGCCACCCTGAGACTACATAATGAATTCCAGGTCAGCCTGAGCTAGAGTGAGACCCTACCTCAAAAAACAAAAAAAGAAGAAAGAAGAAAGAAAGAAAGAAAGAAAGAAAGAAAGAAAGAAAGAAAGAAAGAAAGAAAGAAAGAAAGAGAAAAAAAAAAAAGAGGAAGAAAGAGGAAGAAAGAAAGAAAGAAAGAAAGAAAGTAAGTAAGTAAGTAAGTAAGTAAGTCTGCCTGTGGTGGTACACACCTTAAATCCCAGCATTGGGAAGCAGAGGTAGGAGGATCACTGTGAGTTCCAAGACAGCCTGGGCTAGCATAAGACCTTACCTGGGGGCGGGGGAAGACCTCTGTGGTGGTGTCATCTGTGCCATAATGTATGCTTAACCACTCAGAGCCCATTTCAAGGGGAGAGGAAGCAAATCTTCCCACAATGGGAAGTGTGTCAGAGCATTGTAAAATTCAGGGGCTATTGTTTGAAAATTGCTATATGTGTGATTTCAGAAGAATATAGAATACATTACTTCACTTATTTCATTCATGCCCTACCCACATTTTTTCCCTTTTTTGGCAGTGCTGGGGAAAGGTAGAACCCAGGGCCAGGCATGCTAAGTGAGTGCTCTGCTACACCACAGCCCAACACTTTCACAGGTCTAAGCTTCAGTTTATTGACTTTACTAACTTTTTTTTTCTTGAGTTTTTGGGGTAGGGTCTCACTCTAGCCCAAGCGAACCTGGAATACACTCTGCAGTCTCAAGGTGGCCTCGAATTTACATCAATCCTCCTACCTCTGCCTCCTGAGTGCTGGAATTAAAAGTATGAGCCACCACGCCCAGTGAGTTTCCTATTTTTATCTAAAATTAAAGCAATCCTTTTTTTTTTGAGGGGGGTGCCTTTTGAATAAAGCTCAATCAAGGCAAACATACAAAATGATTTTATAAAAATGTTATTTAAAATAAAAATTAAGTGTTGGAGAGATGGCTTAGTGGTTAAAGTGCATGCCTGCGAAGCCTAAGGACCCCAGTTTGATTCTCCACGTCCCATGTAAGCCAGATGCACATGATGTCACATACGTCTGGAGTTTGTTTGCAGTGGCTAGAGGCCCTGGTGTGCCCATTCTCACTCTCTCCTTCCTTCTCTCTATCTCTAATAAATAAATAAATAAAAATAAAGTCTTTTTTTAAAATCTGCCTTTTTTAAAAAAAATTAAAATTTTTAAAGATTAAAAATCAATAAATTAGAGCCGGGCGTGGTGGCACATGCCTTTAATCCCAGCACTCAGGAGCCAGGGGTAGGAGGACTGCTATGAATTGGAGGCCATCCTAAGACTACATAGTAAATTCTAGGTTAGCCTGGGCTTGAGCAAGATCCTACCTCAAAAAAAATACAAATACAGCAGGGCCTGATGGTGCACACCTTTAATCCCAGCACTCGGGAGGCAGAGGTAGGAAGATCGCCGTGAGTTCAAGGCCACCCTGAGACTACATAGTGAATTCCAGGTCAGCCTGGACTAGAGTGAGACCCTACCTCGAAAAAAACAAAAAAATCAATAAATTAGCCAGATGTGGTGGTGCATGCCTTTAATCCCAGCACTCAGGAGGCAGAGGTAGGAGGACCGCTGAGAGTTCTAGGCCACCCTGATAATACAGAGTGAATTCCAGGTTAGCCTGGGCTAGAGCAAGACCTAACCTCGAAAAAAAAAATCAGTAAATTTGTATCGCCTGGAGAGATGGCTTAGTTAAGGTGAAGCCTAAGGACCCAGGTTTGACTCCCCAGGATCCACGTAAGCCAGATGCACAAGGGGGCACATGCGTCTGGAGTTCATTTGCAGTGGCTGAAGGCCTTGGTGTACCCATTCTCTCTCCCTCTCTCGCTGTCTCTCCCTCTTTAAGCCTGGTGTGGTGGTACACACCTTTAATCTCAGCACTGGGGCGGCAGATGTAGGAGGATCATCATGAGTTCGAGGCCATCCTGAGATTTCACAGTGAATTCCAGGTCAGTCTAGGCTAGAATGGGACCCTACCTCGAAAAACTAAATAAAACTTTAAAAAAAAAAAAAAACTTTCCCTCTTTCTCTCAAATAAATAAAATAAAATAAAAAATTATTTATTTACAAGCAGAGACGGGGGGGGGACAGGGAGCGAGGAAATGGATGTTCCGGGGCCTATAGCCACTGCAAACAAACTGAACTCCAGAAGCATGTGCCATTTTGTGCATCTGACTTGACATGGATACTGGGGAATTGAACCTTATCCATCAGGCTTCATAAGCAAGCACCTTTAACTACTGAGCAATCTCTCCAGCCTGCAAAATGATTTTAAACTATACCACCCATTTACAAGTTTAGTTTAATTTCCTAAATATCTCAGAAGGCAGCACATATGGATATGGAATTTGTACTCTTCAAGTACACCTAGGTGGACAAACTGATGATTCTGATGAGAAAAAAATCTTCCTGAGGACTTTGTAAGTCGAACAAATGTGGTAAATGTACTGAATGTGCAATTGTCTAAGATAATGCAACTCTGCTTTTTAATTCAAAGTTTTAAATTATTCTAAACTGGGTAAGGTGGTGAAAGCCTTTAATCCCAGCACTCTGAAGCTGGAGGGGAAGGGATCAGAAGTTCAAGGCCAGCCTGGAATACATGAGACTCTTGTTTCACATTAATTAATGTATTAATTAATTAATTTGCTTTCTTGATTTTGGGGGGTGGTGGTTTCAAGGCAAGGTCTCACTCTAGCCCAGCCTGACCTGGAATTCACCATGCAGTCTCAGGTTGGCCTCAAACTCACAGCGATCCTCTTACCTTGGCCTCCCCAAGTTCTGGGAATAAAGGGGTGAGCCATCATACCTAGATGCTTGCTTGATTTCATGAAGCTGAGTCTTACTGTAGCCCAGACTGACCTGGAATTCATGCTGTAGCCCAGGCTAACTTCTAACTCACAGCAATCCTCTTACCTCAGCCTCCAGAGTGCTGATATCAAAGATATGAAACATTACTCCTGGCTTAATGGATTTATTTGTTTGTGGTATTGGAGCTCAAACCCAGCCCTTGCCCATCCTAAGTGAGTCATGTGCCACCCCCGAGTCCCAAGTCAAAAATTTTAAAAATATAGCCCAGTGTGGTGGTGCACGCCTTCAATCCCAGCACTCGGATGGCAGAGGTAGGAGGATCACCGAGAGTTCGAGACCACTCTGAGTCTACATAGTGAATTCCAGGTCAGCCTAGAGCGAGACCCTACCTCGAAAAACAAAAACAAAACAAACATATGTGTGTGTGTGTGTGTGTGTGTGTGTGTGTGTGTGTTTTGAGGTAAGATCTTGCTCAAGCCCAGGCTCACCTGGAATTTACTATGTAGTCTTAGGATGGCCTCCAACTCACAGTGGTCCTCCTACCCCTTACTCCTGAGTGCTGGGATTAAAGGCATGTGCCATCAGAGTCAGCTAAAAATATATTTTTTAAAATTTATTTGCAAGCAGAGAGAGAATCAGAGAAGAGAGACAGAAATGGGCGTGCCAGAGCCTCCAACCTGCTGCAAATGAATTCCAGATGCATGTGCCACTTTGTCCA
Organism: Orientallactaga sibirica; assembly: GCA_036365145.1. Taxonomy (NCBI): domain Eukaryota; kingdom Metazoa; phylum Chordata; class Mammalia; order Rodentia; family Dipodidae; genus Orientallactaga; species Orientallactaga sibirica. The sequence continues at coordinate 3,303,129 of JAEOAD010000372.1, forward strand.
TCTGGCTTTATGTGGGTACTAGAGAATCAAACTCTGGTGGTTAGGCTTTGCAGGCAAGCACCTTAACCACCAAGCCATCTCTCCAGCCTCCAAGTCACATTTTTATTTTTATGTTTTTATTTGTCTATTTTTTTGGTATTTTTGAGGTAGATTTTCACTCTATGTAGTCTCAGGGTAGGCTCAAACTCACAGTGATCCTCCTACCTCTGCTTCCCAAGTGCTGGGATTAAAGGCATGAGCCACCATGCCCAGCTCCAAGTCACATTTTTAAATTCCTCTTACCTTCAAATCACAAGTCTAAAGTTTGTCACACGATTTTTTATTTTTTCAAGACAGGGGCTACACTAGCCCAGGCTGGCCAAGAGAATTCACATAATCCTCTTACCTCAGCATCAAGAGTGCTGGGATGGATTACAGGCATAAAATACCACGCGCTACCACATTGCTGTTACATGATTTTCAGTGGGAACATAAGGCTAATCTATCAGATTCTTTAATGCTCACAAGTTTTCATAAACACTAGAAGATAAATTGCCTAGATTTTTTTTTCTGTAGCACCAAAATATCCTCACAGTGTGTTTTGTTCATTTCATTTTCCGTATATTCGATTCTCAACCTTTCCAAGGTTAAAAAGACACCCTCTGAGGAACGTGTTTTGCCATGTCAAGGTAGTTGAGGTTATTTGATGTACGGAAAAAATTAGGGCTTTGGAATAAGAAAAAAAAGATTCCTGGCTATTATATTTCAATGGAATGTTGGGGGATGGTTGGATTGTCTGGATTTAGAAAGATATGAGCCTTTGTCTTTGAGGCTATTTTGCAACTCTGTAAGTGCAGATAACTGTTAGCAATGCAAATAGTTTTCTTGCCTGTAGACAAAAAAAAAAAAAAAAAAACTTCTAAGGGAGGGACAGTCCTATTCCCATCCAAAAAGCGAGTTTTGTGTCCATTTGCAAATTTACTGCAGCATTCTTAAGCCATATATGTGTCTGTTCTTGGACTTCTCCCTTGATCTTACCCATTAACTAATGAAACTTTGGGGAGGGGAGAAGGGAGTGGGAGGGGGCGGGAGATTGGCAGTGCTGTGGAATGAACCCAGAATGCTCTGTGCCACTGAACCACACCCCCAGCTCCTTCATTTAATTTTTTTAATATTATTTTTTATTGACAACTTCTATACTTACATACAAAAAAACCCACCTGATATTTCCCTCCCCTCCCCCATTCCACTTTAGAACTCCAATCTCCATCATATCCCCTCCCTCTCTCCATTAGTCTCTCTTTTAATTTGATGTCATCATCTTTTTCCTTCTATTTTGAGGGTATTGTGGAGTATTGCTAGGTACTGCAAGGTCATGGATATCAAGGCCAATTTCTGTCTGGACAGTTGCATTGTAAGGAGTCGTACCCTTCCTTTGGCTCTTCCATTCTATCCGCCCCCTCTTCCGCAATGGTCCCTGAGCCTTGGAGGGTGTGACAGAGGTGTTTCAGTGCTGGACACTCCTCCATCCCTTCTTCTCAGCACTATTTTGCCTTTTGGGTCACCTCAGTGGTCATCACCATCTGAAACATTTTATTTTTATTTATTTATTTGACAGAGAAAGAGGAGAGAGAGAGAGAGAGAGAGAGAGAGAGAGCCAGGTGTAGTGGCTCATGCCTTTTAATCCCAGCAGAGGCAGAGGTGGGAGGATCGCCATGAGTTCGAGAACACCCTGAAACTACATAGTGAATTTCAGGTCAGCCTGGGCCAGAGTGAAACTCTACCTCGAAAAAACCAAAAGAGAGAGAGAGAATGGGCGTGCCAGGGCCTCCAGCCACTGTAAACGAACTCCAGACGCATGTGCCCCCTTGTTCGTCTGGCTAACATGGGTCCTGGGGAATCAAACCTGGGACCTTTGGCTTTTCAGGCAAACGCCTTAACTGCTAAGCCATTCCTCCAGCCCTCCTTTATTTTATATCTGTACGAGAGTACTGCTTTTGCCTTCTTTTGAAATGGATCTTTTACTATTGGTCAGCAGTTCAGTATTCTATATAGTGTTGGTGGTCAGCTAGCAAGTGGAAGCCAGGATGGAGGATACAGGGACCTGCAGATTTCTAAGAACAAACATTTGCTTACACCCCAGACAGATCAACAAAAGCTATTTATTTATTTACAAGACAGGGTCTCATGTAGCCCAGGCTGGCCTCAAACTTCTGACCTTTCTGCTACCCCCTACCAAGTGCTGGAATTTGTACAGGTTCATGTGGTGCTGGGGTTCAAACTCAGGCCCATGCCAGGCAACCACTCTATCAACTGACTTACATCTCCAAACAGAGCCCTTTATAGCTTACTTATTCTACATATTTTTTTATGGTTTTCAAGGTAGTGTTTTGCTCTAGCTCAAGCTGACCTGGAATTCACTATGTAGTTTCAGGGTAGTCTCGAACTTAAAGGCATGCACCACCAAGCTGGGACAAATTTTCTTTTTTTAATGCTGCCTATGGTAGCCAGGGCGTCTCACATGCTAAGGGCACGATCTATTGCTGAGCCACACCCCTGCTCCTATCCTACTTATAATTTCTATGACAACTGAAGATTCAAGGCCATATCCTTCAAGTGGAATGTTTTTTTGGTGGGGGGGACCTCAAGTTCCCAGTTTAAGGTAAACCTTTACCTGATTGTTTTTTGTTTGTTTTGGTTTTGGTTTTTTGAGGCAGGATCTCCTTCTAGCCCAGGCTGACCTGGAACTCACTCTGTTAGCCCCACGCTGGCCTCAAACTCACAGCAATCCTCCTACCTCTGCCTCTACCTCTGGGATTAAAGGCATCCACCACCACACCTGACTATCTGATTCATTTTTGACCTGGTCTCTCAGCTCTTTCATTTGATGAGAGGAAAGAAAATTATGTAACTACCTCCTATGTTTCCGCAATACTTGGTTAGATTCAATTAACCCATTTACTACCTTTAAAATATGTACACAAGCCGGGTGTGGTGATGCACACCTTTAATCCCAGCACTCAGGAGGCAGAGGTAGGAGGATCACCATGAGTTCGAGGCCACCCTGAGACTACTTAGTGAATTTCAGGTCAGCCTGAGCTAGAGTGAGACCTTACCTTGAAAAACAAAAGGAAAAAGAAAAAAAAATATATATGTACACAAGTTATTTGGTACTCCTTCCTTTAAAAGGTGGAGCCTGGGGCTAGAGAGATGGCTTAGTGGGTAAGGCATTTGCCTGAGAAGCCTAAGGCACCAGGTTCAATTCCCCAGAACCCATGGAAGCCAGATGCACATGGTGGCACATGCATCTAGAGTTTGTTTGCCTCCTACCTTAGCCTCCTGAGTGCTGAGATTAATGGGGTGTGCCACCATGCCTGCAGTGTTTGCTCTTTTAAGCTACTGAATTGTGGGGTGCTTTGTTATACAGCGGTTGATAACTAATACACAAGTCAGTCTTCCATTTGGGCATAGCTCTAATTCATTCTCTTCCCCCATCCCCAGCCTGCCCCATCCCATGCACACTTTCACAGCCTTTTTGTAGTGCTAGGGATGGAACCCAGGGCATGCTGGGCAAACACTGGACCACTGAGCCACTCCCTCCCACTACCCCTCACTGGCAGATTCTAGGCAAGCATTCTACCACTGAGTCACACTCCTAGCCCTTTTAAGCCATTCTAATAACTCTAAACATAGTTCACTTTTGTTCATGACACGAAATGTCCCTCTTCAAATCTTCAAAGCAAGATGTCCATCATTTATTTTCAACCTTGAGAACCATTTTCTAAAATTCATGAGGAGTAGCCTAAATCATATTGCTGGGAGTGAGAGAAAAGAGTGAACATATATAGCAAAATAAGGTTTCTGGCATAACAGTGATTATAAACTCAGAAGCAGAAGTAGTAAAACAATTTTAAATAGCTCTTTTGATCACTTTGCAGTTACAAGTCAGATCTTTGTAAGAATTCATTAGCATTTTCATTTACTGAGAGGAACCCTTCTTGAGGGTAGAGTCAAAACGAAACCAAACACACATTCCTACCCTAGAAGAAGCCACCCAGAGTCTAAAGAGCAAGCCAAGGATGATTAATTTCTGGAGGAGTAAATCTCCTGCAGGTATCCTCTGATGTGCTACTTGCACAGAAAGCAACTTCTTCTGCATTGGTTTTGTGTGTGTTGGTTTTATTTGATTTTGTTTTGGGGGCAGGGTCTCACTCTAGCCTAGGCTGGCCTTGAACTCATGGCAATCCTCCTACTTCAGCCTCCTGAGCACTGGGATTAAAGGCCTGAGCCACCACACCCAGCTGCATTGTGTTTTTTTTTCTTTTCTTCTTTTTTCTTTTGCCAACAACTAAAATGATAAAACCTTTGGAGTGTGACCTAAATGACTCAGGTTGCTTCCTGTCTCTAAGCAGGGACGTTAGAGTGTAGCTAAACTATCTTTCAGAAAAGGAATGAGTAGATCATCCCATATTTCAATGATTTGGTCCCACTCCTTTCTAGGAGCTCACGTGGAAGAAGGGAAGGGGTACGTGTGCGTGTGTGTGTCCTACAAAAGATTTGACAAAATTTATGGTAAAAAATATAGGGCTGGAGAGATGGCTTAATGGTTAAGCACTTGCCTGTGAAGCCTAAGGACCCAGGTTCAATTCCACAGTCCCCACGTAAGCCAGATGCACAAGGTCGTACATGTGTCTGGTGTTCCTTTGCATTGGCTAGAGGCCCTGACACACCCATTCTCTCTCCCTCCCTCTCTCTCTGCCTCTTTGTGTCTCAAATAAATTTTATATATGTATATGTATATATATATATTGGTTTTTCGAGGTAGGGTCTCACTCTAGTCCAGGCTGACCTGGCATTCACTCTGTATTCTCAGGGTGGCCTCAAACTCCTGGTGATCCTTCTACCTCTGCCTCCCGAATGCTGGGATTAAAGGCGTGTGCCACCACACCCAGCAAATAAAATATTTTTTTAAACAAAAATATAACGGGAGCTAGGGTGATGGCTCAGTCAATAACGTGCCTACCATATAAACATAAAGACATGAGTTTGGATTCCCAGTAGACATGTAAAAGCCAGGCATGGTGGCATGTCTGTAATTCCAGGCAAAAACAGGAGGATCCCTAGGGCTTTCTGGCTAGCTAGTCTAGCCAAATTGGTGAGTTCGAGGCACAGGGAGAGACCATGTCTTAAAAAAAAAAAAAGGTGAGCCATTGAGGAAGACACCTGACAAGGACTTCTGGCCTTAACATGCACATGAGCCCATATAGATGAGTACATGCACGTGCACACACACACACACACACACACACACACACACAACACAAATACATACCCAAGCAATAAATGATTTTTCTTTTTTTGGTTTTTCGAGATAGGGTCTCACTCTAGCTCAGGCTGACCTAGAATTCACTATGTAGTCTCAGGGTGGCCTCGAACTCATGGCGATTCTCCTTCCTCTACCTCCCGAGAGCTGGGATTAAAAGTGTGTGCCACCACGTCTGGCTAAATTAATATATTTTTAAAATATTTTATTTATTTATTTGAAATCAGATAGATAGATAGAGAGAGAGAGAGAGAGAGAGAGAGAGAGAGAAAGGAGACAGACAGAGAGAGAATGGGCACACCAGGGCCTGTAGCCACAGCAAACGAACTCCAGACACATGTGCCCCTTGTGCATTTGGCTTACGTGGGTCCTGGTGAATCAAACCTGGGTCCTTTGGCTTTCAGGAAAATGCCTTAACCACTAAGCCATCTCTCCAGCCCAAAATGCACAAAGTGGCACGTACATCTAAGAATGCAGCAGCAGTAGGCCCTGGAACATTCGTTCTCTCTCTCACACACACATACAAGTAAATAAATAAACATACTTAAAATAGCCGGGCGTAGTGAATTCCAGGTCAGCCTGGACTAGAGTGAGACCCTACCTCAAAACAGCAACAACAAAAAAGAGTTCAAGGTATCAAGTTCACTCTTTTACATAGTAAGTCTGAGGCCAACCTAGGCTACATGAATCACTGTCTCAAAACACATACACATAGCACCCTTTCCCCTCACAGAATCAGGAATGATTTTTGTTTGTTTTAGGGGGTTACATAATTTTGGGGGGTTTGAGGTAGGGAGGTAGGGTCTCACTCTAGCCCAGACTGACCTGCCCCTCACTCTGTAGTCCCTGGCTGGACTCAAACTTCAAACTCACAGTGATCCTTCTACCTCTGCCTCCCAAGTGCTGGGATTAAAGACATGTGCCACCACACCTGGCTTTTTTTTGGGGGGGGAGGGGGATTTGATATATATAGGTTTTCTAGCCCAGGCTGACCTGGAATTCACTATGTAGTCTCAGGGTGGCCTCGAACTCACAGTGATCCTCCTACCTCTGCCTCCCAAGTGCTGGGATTAAAGGCGTGCGCCACCACACACAGCGATTTTAGGTATTTTTATTTATTTACTTGTATGTGTGTGTGAGAGAGAACAAGTGCTCCACGGCCTACTGCTGCCACACTCTAGATGCACATGCCACTTTGTGCATCTGACTTTATGTGGGCACTGGGGAACTGAACCTGTGCTAACAGGATTTGCAAGGAAGTGCCTTTAGCCTCAGGGCCATTTCTCCAGCCTCTGGGTTAGTCTTTTTGAGGCAGGGTCTCACTCTTGCCCAGACTGACCTGGAACTCACTCTATAGCACAGACTGCTGGGATTTAAGGCATATGCCAAGGAGCCAGCTTTGTCTTTGTCTTTTTGTTGTTTTGTTTAGTTTTTGCGACATAGGGTCTCACTCCAGCCCAGGCTAACTTGGAACTTTGTAGTCTCAGGCTGGCCTTGAACTCATAGTGATCCTCCTACGTGTGCTTGCCCAAGTGCTGGTATTACAGGTGGGCACCACCACGCCCAGCTCGTTTTGTTTTGTTTTGTTTTGTTTTTTGAGGTAGGGTCTCACTGTAGCCCAGGCTGACCTGGAATTCACTCTGTAATCTCAGGGTGGCCTTGAACTCATGGCGATCCTCTGCCTCCCAAATGCTGGGATTAAAGGCATGCACCACCACGCCCAGCTTTTTTTTTTTTTTTTTTTTTTTTTGAGGTAGGGTCTCACTCTAGCTCAGGCTGACCTGGAATTCACTATGTAGTCTTAGGGTGGACTCGAACTCATAGCAATCCTCCTACCTCTGCCTCCCAAGTGCCAGGATTAAAGGCGTGTGCCACCATACACAGATTTATTTTATTTTATTTTATTTTATTTTATTTTATTTTATTTTATTTTATTTTATTTTATTTACTTGCAAGGAGAGAGAGAAAGGGAGCACCCGGACTTCCAGCTGCTTTGTGCATCTAGCTTTATGTGGGCACTGAGGAAATGGAACCTGGATTGGTAGGCTTTATCATGAGTTTGAAGCCAATTTGGGCTAGAGCAGGCCCCTACCTCAGGGGGAAAAACAAAGAGGCACAAGGGTGGTCTGGGGTCTGGGGTGATGGTTCAGTGGATAAAGCTCTTGACACTCAAACTGTAGTACCTGACCGCACATAAAATCCCCAGACCCCACATAAAAAGCCATGGCAGGGCTAGAGAAATGGCTTAGCGATTAAGGCACTTGCCTGCGAAGCCAAAGGACCTCGTTTTGATTCCCCAGGACCCATGTAAGCCAGATGCACAAGGTGGTGCATGAGTCTGGAGTTCATTTACAATGGCTAGAGGCCCTGACATGCCAATTCTCTCTCTCTCTCTCTCTGTCTACCTCTTTCTCTCTCTCAAATAAATAAATAAAAATAAATTGTATTTTAAAAGATTTATTATAAAATAAAAAATTTAAAAGCCATGGCAGACTTCTGTAATCCCAGCATGCTGACACTGATGGCAAGATGGCAGGGGGAGACAGGAAAATTTCCCAGATGCTCATGGTGAGCACAGCAAAGGACATCAGAGTGAGCGTACAGAGGGGGATTCCTGGCCTTAAATGAGGTGGACAGGTGAGGAACAACTCAAAAGTTGTCCTGTGATCTCGAGACCATATGTATGCCATGGCATGTGCACACCTGCATACACAAGAACACACAAACAAAATAAATAACAAAAACTATTTACTCATAAGGGCAATGCTTTCTTTCTAATGGATAGCGAACATTTGAACAATATTTATTGAGCAGCTACTGTGAACTAAAAGGTCATGATCCAGAAACACATAAGAAACTGGGATGGAGGGATGGAGAGATGGTTTAGCAGTTAAGATTCTTGTCTGCAAAGCCAAAGGACCCAGGTTTGATCCCCCAGGACCTATATAAGCCAGATACACAAGGTGGCACATGCATCTGGAGTTCATTTGCAGTGGCTGGAGGCCCTGGTGCACCCATTCTCTCTCTCCTCTCTTTCTCTCTCTCTCTCCTCTCTCTTTCTGTGTCTCCCTCCTTCTCTCTCTCAAATAAATAAAAATAAAAATAAGGAGCCGGGTGTGGTGGTGCACGCCTTTAATCCCAGCACTCGGGAGGCAGAGGTAGGAGGATCACCGTGAGTTTGAGGCCACCCTGAGACTACATAGTTAATTCCAGGTCAGCCTGGGCCAGAGTGAGACCCTATCTCAAAAAACCAAATATATATATAAGGCCGGGTGTGGTGGTGCACGCCTTTAATCCCAGCACTTGGGAGGCAGAGGTAGGAGGATCGCTGTGAGTTCAAGGCCACCCTGAGACTACATAGTAAATTCTAGGTCAGCCTCAGCTAGCGTGAGACCCTACCTTGAAAAACCAAAAACTAAATTAATTAAATTAATAAATAATAGTTTTTTTTTTCTTTTGGTTTTTCAAGGTAGGGTTTCACTCTGGTCCAGGCTGACCTGGAATTAACTATATAGTCTCAGGGTGGCCTCGAACTCACGGCGATCCTCCTACCTCTGCCTCCCGAGTGCTGGGATTAAAGGCATGCACTACCATGCCCGGCTGTTTTTTTTTTTTTTAAAGAGAGATCTAGGATGGAGCTTAGTGGTAGTGTTTCCCTAGCATGCCAGAGGCCCTAGGTTCCATCTGTAGCACTGCATGTGAGAAACAACCCAGTGTTAAAGATGTTTGCAGTCCAGTAGAGGGAAATAGGAACATCAATATTAGTGACATGCAGTAATGTTCTAACTGCTTCAACCAAAGGCTTTGAAGCCAGATATGGTGGTGCAGGCCTGCCATTCCAGCACTCAGGAAACTAAGGTAGGAAGAGTGGCAAGTTCAAGGCTAGCCTGGGCTACAAAGTGAGACACGCCCCCTCAAAAAAAAAAACACGTTTTGAAGGTCGCTATGTATCTAGGAAACCAAATTGTAAACACATATTCACCAAAAGGCATGGTTGACATAATTATAGGTAATGGCCGAAGCTGGAAATGATCCAACTGTCCATCAACAATAGGATGGGGAAGAGACTGCAGATGTTTACATAATGGAATAGTATATAGCAATGAAAAATAAACAATCTATAATTGCATATTACAGTGGAAGGTACCTCACCATCATACTCTGGAGCAGAAAGAGCCATGTTTTTTTTTGTTTGTTTGTTTTTCAAGGTAGGGTCTCACTCTTGCCCAGAATTCACTATATAGTCTCAGGGTGGCCTCGAACTCACGGCAATCCTCCTACCTCCGCCTCCCAAGTGCTGGGATTAAAGGCGTGCGCCACCATGCCCGGCTCGAGCCATGTTTTTTTACATGTGTTTCAGGCGTGTGCTATGATTCCCTGGAGATACCAGGAGCAGCCGACCTATGCAGTCAGCAGTAGGAATAATGGCTCTCCTGCTGAGAGTGGGGTTTGATGCTGGAATGTGGCCCCTGCAGCAGCTCTTGGAAACAGGGCATGTTCTGTTCCTTAATCTAGGTGCTGCTTATGTACAAGTGCAACACGTCTCTTCAGTTTATGAGAAACCATTGCACCATACTCTTATGATACTTACCCTTTCTGGATATCTGCAGTACCTCCATACAATGTGTTGGGTTAAGCCAGGCATGGTGGCGCACGCCTTTAATCCCAGCACTCGGGAGGCAGAGGTAGGAAGATCGCCATGAGTTCAAGGCCACCCTGAGACTACAGAGTGAATTCCAGGTCAGCCTGGGCCAGAGCGAGACCCTACCTCGAAAAACAAAAAAAAAAAAAAACTCCCCTACAATGTGTTGTGTTTAAAAGCCCACAAATGTCCACTTTTTGGAAGAGTGGGTGGACCAATGAAGAAGGAAGGAATAGTCAGAAGAGGAAGTTTCAACTCTGGAAGAGGTGATGGTCTTGTCTTTCCTTTTCTTTTTTCCCTTTTCTCTTATTATTTATTTATTTATTTATTTATTTATTTATTTATTTATTAGACACAGAGAGAAAAATAGATAAAGAGCGAATGCATCTGGCTTTATGTGGGAATTGAACTTTTGTTGTTGTTGTTTCGAGGTAGGGTTTCACTCTAGTCCAGGCTGACCTGGAATTCACTATGTATACTTAGGGTAGCCTTGAACCCATGGCGATCCTCCTACCTCTGCCTCCCAAGTGCTTGGATTAAAGACGTGCACCACCATGCCTGGCTTTGTTTTTATTTTTTCATATAGTTTCTTGTTGTGTAGCCCTGGCTGACCTTGAACTTGCTATGTAATCCAGCCCAACCTTAAACTCCCAACAATCCTTCTGTTTCAGCCTCCTGAGTAGGAGGATTACAGACAAATGTCACTATGCCCAGCTTGTCTTGTCTCTCTTTTCCCCTCCCCCTCCCTACCTTCTCTCCTTCTTTCCCTCCTTCTTTTGTTCTTTTCTTTCTTTTTCTTTTTCTTTTTCTTTTTCTTTTTCTTTTCTTTTCTTTTCTTTTCTTTTCTTTTCTTTTTCGTTCTTTTTTGTGTGTGTGTGTTTTGAGATGCTGTCTCCCTACATACACCAGCCTGGCTTAGATCTCACCATGTAGGCCAGGCTGCCTCTCACATGCTGGCATTACAGGCGTGTAACCCCACCACATCTACTCTGGGCTTGGTGCTCATAGGAAGTCAACTTCAGTTTTAGGGCTGGAAGTGGCCTGAGCCCTGAGGACATGCAAGGGAACCTTTTGGACCTAAAGGAGAGTAGGAGAGGGGCTCAACGGTTGGTCAACCCCATCACAGAAGCCTCTCGGTCCTAGCTCACCAGCGTTGCTTGGCAGTGGGACCTAGAGAGCACAGGGTGACCAGGGCAGAAGAGCAGCGGGTACAGAGCAACAGGCAGGATTGAAGACCAAGAACCTTCCACGTGTGGTACAATCAGGGTTAAGGAGTGGGCTGTGGGAAGGAAGAGGAACAGAATTCTAAGGGACAGGAAAACACAAGAACGAGAAAGCCTCTCAGAGCAAGGAGGAGAATGAAAGGAGGGGTATTTTTAAAGCTTCCGGTTACACATATAAAAATACAGTCTGTTCAGCTTTCTATAAAGACAGTGTCCCTGAATTCTTAAGGACAGGATCAGTCATCAAAGAGATGTCCTGATTTCTCTCTAAAATAGGGATTCTTAACTTGGCATCTGTGTATGGAATTCAGGGGATTGGCGAATTTGGACAGGGAACATTTTTCTTTTTCTTTTCATTAACCTTGAATTGCAGTTTAGCATTTCCTTTGGTCATGCATATAGGCAACAATTACAACCCTATTAGCAGCACCTATGACTTTGGTACCAATAAAAATCACCAATATTTTCATATTAGATTACAATTGACTCAGATGTCTCAATATATTGATTATACTAGTCACTAATTCAAAATTATGATATCTGCTGGGCTTGCTGTTAGACCTTATTTAATTCATAATTAGAGTGTTTGCATTGTTTTTTTTTTTTATTATGTTAGTTAGTTAGTTAGTTAGTTAGTTAGTTCAAAGTACAATCTCACTCTAGCTCAGGCTGACCTGGCATTCACTATGTAGTCTCAAGGTGGCCTCAAACTCTAGGCGAGCCTCCTCCATCTGCCTCCCAAGTGCCTCCTGGCTGGCATTGTTTTTTTGTTTTGTTTTGTTTTTTTCCAGGTAGGGTCTCACTCTAGCTCAGGCTGACCTGGAATTCACTATGTAGTCTCAGGGTGGCCTCGAACTCACAGCAATCCTCCTACCTCTGCCTCCCGAGTGCTGGGATTAAAGATGTGAGCCACCACGCTCAGTTTACTGGCATTGTTTTTTAAATCAAGCACCAAAGGGCTTGTTTATGGACTGGGGTGGGAAGTGTAGTTCAGTGGTAGAGCAGCTGCCTAGTATGTAAGAGGCCCTAGGTTCCATCTCCAACCTGGCAAGATAAAAGGCTTGTTCATGACAACATATAGCATTTATGTCCAGGAATAATGACCGAATCTTGACTAAGCTTTCTTCCCTTCTTTTTCCTTTTTCTTGCTTTAGTTGTTTGATTTGTTTTGTTTTTCAAAGTGGGGTCTCGCTCTAGCCCAGGCTGACCTGGAATTCACTATGTAGTCCCAGGCTGGCCTTGAACTCACAGTGATCCTCCTACCTCTGCCTCCTGAGTGCTGGGATTAAAGCTGTGTACAGCCTAGTATTTACCTGGCATACACAATGCCTTGGGTCAGATCCCCAGCACAAAAAAAAGTGTTTTTTTTTTTTTTTAATTTCTCTCTTTTTTGGGGAACAAGGTACAGCCCAGGCTCACCTCAATGTTTCTGAGGATGACCTTAAATTTCTGGTCCTCTTGCGTCCACCACCCAAGGGCTAGGATTACAGGCAAGCAGGACCTTCCCTGGTTTATGCAGTGTTGGGCCTCATGTGTGCTAGATAAACACCTACCAACTGAGCCACACCTTCAGCCTCCAACAGTACTTGAATAAAGTACATATCAGGGTCCACACAATTTTGTGAATTGTCCAATGCCTCTCTTTCTTGTCTCCTACCTCTGTTTGCAAACCCCTTTCCTCTTGCTCTGTTGTTGAAAAAGACCACTATTCTTCAAAACCCAGATACGGGATGGAGAGATGGCTTAGTGGTTAAGGTGCTTGCCTTCAAAGCAAGGACCCAGTTTTGACTCCCCAGAATCCATGTAAGTTAGATGGCACATGCATGTGGAGTTCTTTGGCAATGGCTAGAGGTCTTGGCACATCCATTCTCTCTCTCTAATAAATAAATAAGAAATGATTAAAAAAAAAACAGATATTTTGTCACCTCTTCTACAATGCCTCTGTAGCAGATTAAATGGTGTTTCCTGCAGATCCTATGATGAAGTTTTGACCCCCCCCCAGGAAATCCAACCCGATCTCATTTGGAAATATGATGGTTAATGTAATTAGTTAAAATAAGATCATACTGGATAGACAGCCTCTAATCCAGTATGACTGCTGAGACAAAATTTAGAGATAGATACAGGGAGCTGGTCATAAGAAGATGAAAGCTGAAGCTGGGATAATGCTTCTTCAAGTCAAGAAATGCCAAAGAGGGCCAACGAACCATTAGAAGCTGGGTGAGAGGCAGGGAACACATTCTACCTCATAGGTCCCCAAAGGAGTCAAGCCTATGTGCACCTTGACCTCAGAACTTTCAGGCTCCAGAACTGTGAGACAATGCCAAGGACTTTCTTTTGAGATTTATTTATTTATTTGGCTTTTTGAGGTAGGGTCTCACTCTAGCTCAGGCTGACCTGGATTTCACTATGTAGTCTCAGGGTAGCCTTGAACTCGCACCGATCCTCCTACCTGTGCCTCCCAAGTGCTGGGATTAAAGGCATGCACCACCATGCATATATATATACATACATACATACATACATACATACATACATACATATATATATATATATATATGTATATATATATATATATATATTTATGGAGAGAGAGAGAGAATGAGTACACCAGGGCCTCTAGCTACTGCAAACGAACTCCAGACACATGTGGCACCTTGTGCATCTGGCTTATGTGGGTACTGGGAAATAGAACCTGGGTCTTTAGGCTTTGGAGGCAAGCACCTTAACCGCTAAGCTATCTCTCCAGCCTAAGATTTATTTATATGTGTGCATGTGTTCATGTGAGTGTAGGCGTGCATGGCATGGCACAAATGTGGACATCAGCAGACACCTTTCATCACCTGTCCACCTCATTTGAGGCAGGGTTTCTGGCTCTGGATTCTTTTTTTTTAACATTTTATTTTTATTTATTTATGAGAGAGAGACAGAGAATGGGCATGCCAGGGCCTCCAGCCACTGCAAACGAACTCCAGATGCATGTGCCTTGTGCATCTGGCTTACGTGGGACCCGGAGAATCAAACCTGGATCCTTAGGCTTCACAAGCAAGCACCCTAACCGCTAAGCCATCTTTCCAGCCCTAGCTCTGGATTCTTGCTGTGCTGTTCTTTGCTGAGCTTGCCACAAGCTCCCAGGAAATTCTTCATCTCATCTTGCTTTCAGTCTCAGCCTGTTGTAATTACAGAAGCCCACCATGGCTTCTGGCTTTTTACCTGAGGTCAGAGGATTGAACTCAAGTACTCTAGCTTCAGTGGTGAGCCATTTCCTTAGCTCAAGGACTTGGTTTTCAAATTTCCCAAGTATAGGGGCCTGCCTGCCTTATACTCTTGCATGTGAAGTCTGAAAAAGAGAAGTATCAGGGGTCCTCTAGCTCCTACTGACCTTTATCTGTTACCTGGTATTGCAGTTACCTTACTGTTGATGGGACAAACACCCAACCAGAAGCAGTTTATGGGAGGAAAGGGTTTATTTCAGGCTTACAGAGTGAAGTGAAACATCGTCAATGTCTCATTTCCATACATCCACAACAGAGAGACAAAAGCCAGTGGCCACAAGCATGAACACCTGAGCTCAAGCTGGCTGTCTACACACTTCAGGGCTGGACTCAAGATCCATCTCCAGTAACACACCTCCTTCAAACTAAGTAGGAAATTTAATCAAAAATACCTAAGGCAGGCCAGACTTGGTGGCACACATCTTTAATCCCAGCACTTGGTAGGCAGAGGACAGCCTGGGCTAGAGCAAGACCCTACCTCAAAAAACAAGCCGGGCATGGTGGTTCATGCCTTTAATCCCAGCACTCACGAGGCAGAGGTAGGAGGATCGCTGTGAGTTCAAGGCCACCCTGAGACTACGTAGTGAGTTCCAGGTCAGCCTGAGCTAAAGCGAGACCCTGCCTCAGAAAACCAAACCAAACAAAACAAAACAAAAGCTGGGTGTAGGTGGCACACACCTTTAATCCCAGCACTCAGGGAGGCAGAGGTAGGAGGATCATCATGAGTTTGAGGCCACCTTGAGAATACATAGTGAATTCCAGGTTAGCCTGGGCTAGAGTGAGACCCTACTTCGAAAAAAAAAATAAATAAGTAAATAAATAAATAAAATAAAGTTAAATTAAAATACTTAAGGCTATGGGGTGGGGCAAACATTTACATTCAAACTACCGTACCTGGCTATTCATAAATGCTTGGGAATTTGGTAGAGCCACAACATTGTCTTGAATCCCAGGAGTTGGGTTGTGTTGGAGGTTTCACTTCAATGATCCATCTGTTTTACAAAGTGTCAGATTAAAACAATAACATGCCACTAAACTTGGTGGCACACTCTTGTGATGCCACCATTCATGAGGAGGTGTGTCACAAGTATCTGGCCAGCTTGGGCTACATAGTGATTTCAGTGCAAATCTGGAGTACTTGTTTCAAAAATCACAACAAAAATCCACCAATAAAATAAAATTATAGCCGGGCGTGGTGGCACACGCCTTTAATCCCAGCACTCGGGAGGCAGAGGTAGGAGGATCGCCGTGAGTTCAAGGCCACCCTGAGACTACATAGTTAATTCCAGGTCAGCCTGGGCCAGAGTGAGACCCTACCTCAAAAAAATAAAATAAAATAAAATAAAATTATATGCTGGTGAGATGTGGATAAAGCAATTACTGTGCAAGCATGAGTACCTGAGTTCCGATCCCCAGAACCAATGTAAAACTGCCCACTGTAATGCTAGCATCTATAATCCCAACATGCTTAGGGCAAGAAGGGAGGCAGAGACACTAGAAGCGCTCAGAAGCTTGTGGGCCAGCTAGCCTAGCATGGTCAGTGATGAACAACAAAAAGTGACCCTACCTCAAAACAAGGTGAAAGGTGAGGACTGACACCCAAAGTTGTCCTCTGACCTCCACATGTGAGCCAGTGTTCACATACACACACACATACACAAAATAAGAAACCAGAAAGAACATGGGGATAGATCAGGAGAACTGGCACTGTGAATGAGAAGAGCAGTCCACAATGCAGCTGAAGAAGCAAGCAAAACAGAACTTCATAGATGTGAGTGAGCTCGTAAATCCAGCATAAGGCTTTTTGGGACTTCATTTGAAGGGGGTCTGTCTGTTTGTTTAAGGCAGTATCTCACTATATGCCATAGGCTGGCCCAGAACTCCTGGGCTCAAGGAATCCTCCCATCTCAGCCTCCAGAGTAGCAAAGAGAAAACAGATTTTATCTTTTAATTTTTTTAATTTTTAAATATTTTTTATTTATTTACTTATTAGAAACAGAGGGAGAGGAAGATGGAGGGAGGGAGAGAATGGATGCTACAGGGAGGGCCTCTAGTCACTGCAAACGAAGTCCAGACACATGCGCCACAATGTGCGTCTGGCTTACATGGGACCTGGAGAATCAAACCTGGGTCTTTAGGCTTCGCAGGCATGCGCCTTAACAGCTAAGCCATCTCTCCAGCCCAAGAACACAGAATTTAAAGGTCAAAGGTCCTGCTTACCTTGAGGGAATTGAAACTCTGGAATTCTGGGGGCCTCTTGGCTCCAGAAAGATACCCAATACTTTAATTAGCTAGCAAACAAATCAATAAAAGCTAAGATGAAGCCAGGCATGGTGGTGCACAACTTTAATCCCGTACTCGAGAGACAGAGATAGGAGGATCGCTATGAGTACAAGGCCACCCTAAGATTACATATTGAATTCCAGGTCAGCCTGGGCTAGAGCGAGACCTTACCTTGAAAAAAAAATCTATGATGGGAACAGTGAGTCTATGCCATTTCTTTTTACTAACTGCAGTTCTGCACATGAGGCAGGGCTTTCTACCAGCTGGGCTTGGTACTAGGGTTGAGAGACACAAAGACAACTCTTAGACACCAAGATCTCCAATTTAGTGACAGACAATACAAATTCCTTCAAGTAGGTTGCCTGGGATATTAAGTGGCCAGTGTATACAGTGACCCAGGGCTAAGAAATGAGATTGTCACCCTCCTTTAAACTAGTAATTAAGGAACCCAGGCCAAGTCGGGCTCCATTCTTGATGCAGGGGATATTGTGTGACAAAGGGCTAAGCAGACATGGGTCCCTATCTTTAAAGAGCTTTGTATGCCCCACGACAAAAATGTAGTGCACCTGGGACCAGAAAAGATATAGGCGGCATAGAGAACCCTTCTTGTGTTCTGAAAGCTTCATCATAAGCAGAGGGGTGTGTGTGTGTGTGTGCTTAAATTGTGCCTTTTTTGTTTTATGTTTAGAACTATGATGTTGGGGTGGGTTTCTGAAAGTGCTAAAAGAAGACAGGTTAGGGGAGGAGATAGAGTGATGGAGGAAGACACATTTGGAAAGGTTCTCAGTGAAGGATTGGTGGCAGTGGTCTGACCGAGGTCTTTGGAATAGGGAAGTCTCTCTGCTTTGAAGGACTGTGGGAGGATATGCTTGACTCAGTCCAGCCTGGCTATTTGGCTCAGAAAGGCCTGGTTTTAGCACTGATGGGAGCTTGTGTCTTGGGAAGGAAGAAGATAGCCATTCTGAGCAACTTTCCTGCCAAATGCAGGAGGTAGAGTCATGGGGGGTGCTAACAAGTAGAAGTGGGGGACTTTTGAGCGGGTGCAAGGATGTCTGATGGGAATTGTAGGTAACAGAGCCAGTCACAGCCAGAGTCAGGCTAGAGCTGGAAGTGAAAGAGTGGGTGGAGATTTGACCTAGTGTATAGAAAATGACATTCTCCCACAAAGTTCTTTCCAGGACCAACACATCCCCATACTCCCAATCTGTTCTACCTTTCTCCCATAGTAGGGCCATACCTATAAACACCACCCTCCCAGCCACCTTGTGAGCCTGCCCTCGGGCATACCTTGCCCTGTTAAGATGCTAAGTAAGGCTTTACAGTTTCACTTTAGAATAGGGACACCCCATGAGCCAGAGTAATCAGTAAAAATTAACATCTAGAAACAAAGTCAAGAGGTAAGGCTAGTTAGTAGAGATTTGGGCAAAGAGTAAGGGGGTGATATAGGGTAAGGGCAAAGAATGCAAGTTAGAGGAAGGAAGGAACCTAAAAAGAGGTAGAAATTTCTTTATTTATTTTTAAATACTTTTAATTAATTAATTAATTAATTAATTTGACAAGGTGGGGAGGATGAGTGCACCAGGGCCTCTAGCCACTGTAAACAAACTCCAGACACATGCGCCCCCTTGTGCATCTGGCTAATGTGGGTCCTGGGGAATTGAAACTGGGTCCTTTTGGCTTTGCAGGCAAACATCTTAACTGCTAATCCATCCGTCCAGCCTGAAATTTCTTTTTTTTTAAATATTTTATTTATTTGAGACAGAGAGAGGGAGTTAGAGAGAGAATAGGCACACCAGGGACTTTAGCCACTGCAAACTCCAGATGCATGCGCCACCTTGTGCATCTGGCTTATCTGGGCTCTGGGGAATTAAACCTAAGTCCTTTGGCTTTTCAGGCAAATGCCTTAACCACTAAGCCATCCCTCCAGTCCTAGTTTTGCTTTTTAAGACAGTCTCATGTATCTGAGTTGGCCTCAAACTTGATATTTAGGATGGCCTTGAATCCTGATCCTCCCTGCCTCTACCTCCCTAATATTGGGATTATAGGTGTTTGCCAGGCTAGCTAGCCTGTGAGCTTTCCAAGGATTCTCCTGTGCCTCTACTTCCCATATTGCCATAGGCATGCTGGGATCACAGAGGTGCATCACCATATCTGGCTTTATGTGGGATCTGGACTCATGTACTCTTTATTTTTTTCAATTATTTAGTGTGTGTGTGTTGAGTGTGGTTTTACCTGGGTGCTGGAGAATTGAACTTGGGTCATCAGGCTTTACAAGCCTGCTTTTAACTGCTGTGCCATCTCCCCAGCCTCTAAAGTCAAGGCAAGGCAAGCACTTTATCTACTGAGCCATCTCCTCATACCTAGAAGCTTCTATTCCATAGACACTACATCCCCAGCTGACTCTGTGCTTTATCAATGTCATGAAAGATGGTAGCAGTTCACATATAATTCCAGAATACACCAGAAAAAAATGGAAAAAATAAAAGGAAATTTAAAAAATATTTATTTATTTATTTGAGAGAGAGAGAAGGAGACAGATAGAAAGAAAATAGGTATGCCAGGGCCTCTAGCCACTGCAAATGAACTCCAGATGCATGTGCCACCTTGTACATGTGGCTTACAGGGGAATCTGGGTAGTGGGGAATCAAACCTGGGTCCTTAGGCTTTGCAGACAAGCATCTTAACTACTAAGCCATCTCTCCAGCTTGGATTTTTTTGTAGGGGGGACGGTTTGAGGTAGGGTCTTGCTCTAGCCCAGGCTGTCCTGGAATTAGTCTAGACTGGCCTCAAACTCACAGTGATCCTCCTACCTCAGCCTCCTGAGTGCTGGGATTAAAGGTGTGCGCCACCAGGCCCAGCAGAAAATATATTTTTAAAGAAGAAAAAAAAACCCATCCAGATTACTGCCTTTTTTTGTTTGTTTGTTTTTTGTTTTTCGAGGTATGGTCTCACCCCAGGGCAGTCTGACCTGGAACTCACTATGTAGTCTCAGGCTGGCCTCGAATTTACAACAATCCTGCCTTGGCCTCCGGAGTTCTGGGATTAAAGGTGTGTCACCACACCTGGCCCATTCTCATTTCTTGCTTTCCTCTTCTTCTTCTTCCTGCTCCTCCTTCTCCACTTCATCATCATCATCATCTTTTTTTTTTTTTCAAGGTAGGGTCTTGCTCTAGCCCAGACTGACTTGGAATTCACTATGTAGTCTCAGGGTGGCCTCGAACTCATGGTGATCCTCCTACCTCTGCCTCCTGATTGCTGTGATTAAAGGCATGCACCACCACGCCTGGCTTTCTTATTTTATTTATTTATTTATTTATTTATTTATTTATTTATTTATTTATTTGAGAGTGACAGAGAAAGAGGCAGAAGGAGAGAGAGAATGGGTGCACCAGGGCCTCCAGCCACTGCAAACGAACTCCAGATGCATGGGCCAACTTGTGCATCTGGCTTATGTGGGTCCTGGGGAATCAAGCCTCGAACCAGGGTTCTTAGGCTTCACAGGCAAGCTCTTAACCGCTAAGCCATCTTTCCAGGCCCCATCTTCCTCTTTTTGAGGCAGTGTCTCACTCTAGCCAGGCTGACCTTGAATTTTCTGTGATCCTCCTAACCTTAGCCTCCCCAGTGCTGGGATTATAGGCATGAGCCACCACACTTGGCAGCCTTTCCTCCCTCCCTCCCTCCCTCCCTCCCTCCCTCCCTCCTCCCTCCCTCCCTCCCTCCCTCCCTCCCTCCTTCCTCTTTCTTTCTTGACAATTTAATATGTATATAATATATTTTGATCATACTTCCATTACTCTCTTTTGCTCCCCTACCACTCCCTCTAGTCACCTTCCTTTTCCCAGCTAGCCTCCTTCTACTTTGTGTGTGTGTGTGTGTGTGTGTGTGTGCGCGCGCTTAATTAGGTTTGCTTACATGAGCATGGGTGAAGGGTTGTAGTGTTTTCAAAACATGTTTGTCAATTCTCTGATGCTTTCTACCACAGGTGGAGTTCAATCATTTCTTCTGAAATATGGTCTCAGCTACTGGCTTCTCATAAAAAGAATGTGGTGAAGGTGACAACCTGTCACGTTCATAGCTAGGTCACAGAAGGAAACAGAGCTCTTTCTTCCGGCTACCACAGAGGCAAGAAGTCTTGGCTACAGGCAGAGCTGAGGTGATAGAACTGTCATACTGAGCTGGAGTCCCAGCCCACAACCAGCTGGAGATGGGAGTGAAGAAGTCTCCAGAAGATTCCAGCCCCAGTCCCTGTGCCACCCCAGCTGACACCCAGTGGAACATAAGTAGCCCATGCCCAGGAAAGCTGCTGAAGCTATACATTCACCAGCAAACGAAATGTTCTTGCCTTGAGACATGAAGTTCCTTTTAAAAATCTTTATTGAGATATAATTCACATACCATAAAATTCACTCATTTAAACTGTACAATTAAATGGTTTTAGTATATTCACAGAGTTGTGTAACCATCCCTGTAACCAAGGATATTTCACCATCCCCCCCTTCAAAAGAGCTCAGGGATCCCCATTCCCTCCACCCTCTCCCTAGTCCCCAAGAGCTACAAGTCAACTTTTTTGTCACTGTGCATTTGCCCACTGTAGAAATTTCATGGGTTGAACTCATGCACTATCTGCCCCTTGGCATGTGCCTTCTTTTACTCAGCCTGTTTGCAGACTTCACTCCTGCCGTAGCATGTCCTCAGAGCTTCATTCCTCTTTATGGCTGAGTGAGTTTAATTGCATGGTCATACCACACAATCTTTCCTTTTACTCTTTGTGTATGTGTGTGTATGATGTATGTGTGTGCATCATATGATGCCGGTGCATACATGCCACGGAGTGCGTGAAGGTCAGAGGACAACCTTGGGTGTTGGTCCTTGCCTCCCACCTTGCTTGAGGTACTCTTGTGTGCAGCTATATTTGCCAGGCTAGCTGGTGCATAAGTGTATGGGGATTCTTCTGTCTTCGCCTCCCATCTTGCTGCACACACTGGGATTACAGATGCTTATGCAGCAAGCAGTTTATCCAATGAGCGTCAGCCTAGCCCCTGAATCATTCTTTTTTCTGAATTAGGGTCTCATTCAAGCTCAGGCTGATGACCGGGAATTCACTATGTAGTCTCAGGGTGGCCTCGAACTCTCTGTGATCCTCCTACCACTGTCTCCTGAGTGCTGGGATTAAAGGCATGTGCCACCACACCCGGCTTGAATCATTATTTCTAACTCATATATTCTTTTTTTGTTTGTTTTTTTGTTTTTCCAGGTAGGGTCTCACTCTAGCTCAGGCTGACCTGGAATTCACTATGTAGTCTCAGGGTGGCCTCGAACTCACGGTGATCCTCCTACCTCTGCCTCCCAAGTGCTAGGATTAAAGGCATGCGCCAACACACCCAGACTCTCCTCTATTTTGATATCATTTTTTTCTTCCTATTTAGTAGGTCTTATATAAGTATCATCAATGACTGTAAGGTCATGAATATCAAGGCCACTGTGTGTCTGGAAGACAGTATTGCAAAGCACTCCTCTCTGTCTTTTGGCTCTTGCATTCTTTCTGCCACCTCTTCTGCAATGTCACACATTCCATATACATTCATCAGTTGATAAACTGGGTTTCTCTCTCTCTCTCAGAGAGACTATTGCTATACAACCCAGGCTGGTTTTGAACTTGCTGTGTAGCCTAGTCTGTGAGTTTTGTAATCCACCTGCCTCAGCCCCCTGATTGTTGGAATTGCAGGCATAAGCCATCACATCCTGGTTCTGTCTATTGATTTTTATGAATAAAGCTGTTATGAACATCCATGTACAAATTTTTCTGTGGATTTGTTTTCATATCTCTTGTATCCATAGGAGTAGAATTGCTGGGAAATATTATAACTATATGTGACATTTGAAGTACTGCCAAAGCATTTTTTAAAATGGCTATATCTATTTTTAAAGAATATAATTTTGTTTTGTGGGGTTTTTAAATTTTCTTTTAGGGCTGGAGAGATAGCTTAGCGGTTAAGGAACTTGCCTGCAAAGCCAAAGGACCCAGGTTCAACTCCCCAGGACCCACATAAGCCAGATGCACAAGGGGACTCACATATCTAGAGTTCGTATGCAGTGGCTAGAGGCCCTGGCGTGCCCATTCTCTCTCTCTCTCTCTCTCTCTTTCTACCTGCCTATTTCTGTATCTCCTTCTCTCTCAAATAAATAAATAAAAATAAAATATTTAAAATTTCTTTTTAAAAAATTGTGTGTGTGTGTGTGTGTGTGTGTGCAGGTGCAGAGGATAACTTCCAAGTGTTTTCCACCTTGTTTGTTTGCTACTGCATTTGCCAGGCTAGCTGCGCTGCAAGCTTCACGATTCTCCTGACTCTGCGTCCTTCTTGTCAACAGCACACTGCGATTATAGATTCCCCCCCTTTATGCATCCAGCTTTACATGGGTTCCTGGGGTCCAGGTTTTGGGCCGTCAGGTTTGTGCACCATCTTCCCAGCCCGCCCCCTCCCCTGCCATTTTTGTTGTTGTTTGCTGGTTTGGGTTCTTCTGAGACAGGGTCTGGCTGGCTGGAATACACTACGCTCAAGGCTGGCTTTGAACTCCTTGTGACCATCCCTCTGCCTCTGCCTCTGTCTCCTGAGTGCGGGGATTACAGGTGTGAGCCACAGTTTCTGGTTTGGCTGCATTACTTTAAATCCTTATCAGCAATGTCTAAAAATTCCAATTGCTCCATATTCATACATTCTTGCCAGCACATGTTAGTATCTATCTTTTTTTTTTCTTTTTTCCCCTGCTAGAGGTGGAACCCTGGGCCTTGTGCATGCTAGGCAAGTGCCCTATCTCTGAGCTACATCTTGAGCCCTATTTTTTTAATTTTATTTTTTAATTTTTTTAAATTTATTTGCAAGCAGAAAGAGAGACAGAAGAGAAGCAGACAGAGAGAGAATGGGCATGCCAGGGCCTCTGCAAACAAACTCCAGGTGCATGTGCCCCTTGTGCATCTGGCTTACGTGGGTCCTGGAGAATCGAACTGGGATTCTTTGGCTTCACAGGAAAATGCCTTAACCGCTAAGCCATTTCTCCAGCCCCCCTAATTTTTTTTTTTGAGACGGGATTTTTTATTTTTTTTATTTTTTTGAGGTAGGGCCTCGCTCTAGCCCAGGCTGACCTGGAATTCACTATGTAGTCTCAGGGTGGCCTCAAACTCACGGCAATCCTCCTACCTCTGCCTCCCCAGTGCTGGGATTAAAGGCATGTGCCACCATGCCTGGCATGAGACAGTATTTTTGTATGTATCCCTGACAGCCTCTTGGGTGTTGGGATTATTGTAAGCCACTGTGCCTGTCCTGATTTTTTTTTTCGAGTTAGGGTCTCACTTTAGCCCAGGCTGACCTGGAATTCACTATGCAGTCTCAGGCTGGTCTGGAACTCACAGCAATCCTCCTACCTTTGACTCCTGAGTGCTGGGATTAAAGGCATGTGCCACCTTGTCCATCAGAAAGAGAATGGATGCACCAGGGCCTCTAGCCATGCAAATGAACTCCAGACACATGAACTATTATGAACTATTATGGCTTTATGTGGATACTGGGGAATAAAATTCAAGTTGTTAGACTTTCAGGCAAGTGCCTTAACTGCTGAACCATCTCACCAACCATGATTTGGTTTTTTATAATGAATTGTACATTTTTTAATATAATTTGGATACAAATCTCCTATTCCATGGGTTGTGTTATTTATTTCTTTTTAAATTTTTTTCCCTGTTTCCCAATTTATTTCTATTTACTTTATTTGCAAGCAGAGAGAGATAAAAGAGAGACAGACAGAGAGGATGGGCATACCAGGGCCTCTACCCACTGCAAATGAATTCCAGATGCATGTGCCACTTTGTGAATCTGGCTTTATGTGGGTACTGGAGAATTGAACTTGGGTTGTTAAGCTTTGCAAGCAAACGCCTTAACCTTGGAGCAATCTCTCCAGCCTTCTTCTTTTTTTTGAAAGCCTAATGCTTACACTACTTTATTTTATTTATTTATTTATTTATTTGTTTGTTTGTTTGTTTGTTTAATTAATTAATTAATTTAGAGAGAGGTAGAGAGAGAATGGGCATGCCAGGGCCTCTAGCCACTGCAAACAAACTCAGATGCATGTGCCACCTTGTACATCTGGCTTATGTGTGTGTGTTCCTAGCCCTCCATCCCTCTTTTTTATTTTTATTTTATTTTTTTTAGAGGGCTGGAGAGATGGCTTGGTGGTTAAGGTGTTTGCCTGCGAAGCCTAAAGACCCAGGTTCTATTCCCCAGTACTCACATAAAGCCAGATGCACAAAGTGGTGCTTGTGTCTGGAGTTTATTTGCAGTGACCAGAGGCCCTGGCACGCCCATTCTCTCTTTCTCTCTATATATATATATATATATATATATATATATATATATATATATATTTTTTTTTTTTTTTTTT
Organism: Orientallactaga sibirica; assembly: GCA_036365145.1. Classification (NCBI taxonomy): domain Eukaryota; kingdom Metazoa; phylum Chordata; class Mammalia; order Rodentia; family Dipodidae; genus Orientallactaga; species Orientallactaga sibirica. The sequence goes on from JAEOAD010000372.1 coordinate 3,328,287, forward strand.
TTAAAGAAGAAGGGCTTCCAGGGCTGAAGGGATGGCTTAGCGGTTAAGGTGTTTGCCTGCAAAGCCAAAGGACCCTGGTTCAATTCCCCAGGTGACCCACGTAAGCCAGATGCACAAGGTGGCGCATGTGTCTTGAGTTTGTTTTCAGTGTCTGGAGGCTCTGGCATGCCCATTCTCTATCTCTCTCTCTTTCTTTCTGTCAAATAAATAAATAAAAATTTAAAAAGAAGGGATTCCATGAAGGGGTGACTTTGGAGAGGGAAGAGAAAGGGTGATGGGAGGGGATAATGATTATGTTATATTGCTAATATTTATGAAAGTTGTCAATAATTTTTTTTAATTTTAATATTTTGCAGGAAGTGGTGGCACACAACTTTAGTTCCAGAACTTGGGAGGCTGAGGTAAAAGGACTAAAGCCAGCCTGGGGCTACAGAATAAATACCAGGTCAGCCTGGGCTAGAGTGAGACTCTACCTCAAAAAAAAAAAAAAACTAAGAAAAAGGGGCTGGGGAGATGGCTTAGTGGTTAAGGTGCTTGCCTGCAAAGCTAAAGGACCTAGGTTTGATTCTCCAGGACCCACGTAAGCCAGATGCACAAGGTGGCACATGGGTCTGGAGTTCGTTTGCAGTGGCTGGAAGCCCTGGCACACCCATTCTCTCCCTCTTCCTCTCTCTCTTAAATAAATAAATAAATAAGAAATTTTATTTTTATTTTTATTTATTACTTTTTTTTTTTTTGGCTTTTCGAGGTAGGGTTTCACTCTGGTCCAGGCTGACCTGGAATTAACTATGTAGTCTCAGGGTGGCCTCAAACTCACAATGATCCTCCTACCTCTGCCTCCCAAGTGCTGGGATTAAAGGTGTGTGCTACCACGCCCGGCTAGAAAAAAGTAATTTTTAATAAAGTTTTATTTTATTTATTTGAGAGAGTATGAAAGAGGGAGAGAGACAAAGAGGTATGTGTATGTGTATATATATATATATATATGGAGAGAGAGAGAGAGAGAGAGATTGAGAATGGGTGCACCAGGGCCACTGACTACTGGAAATGAACTCCAGATGCATGCACTACTTTGTGCATCTGGCTTACATGGGTACTGGGGAATCAAACCTGGGTCCTTAGGCTTTGCAGGCAAATCCTTTAACTGCTAAGCCCTCTCCAGCCCTAATAATAATTTTTAGTTGTCTTTCTGATCTGATTTTTTTTTTTTGGTTTTTCAAGGTAGGGTCTCACTCTAGTTCAGGCTGACCTGGAGTTCACTCTGTATTCTCAGGGTGGCCTCGAACTCACGGCGATCCTCCTATCTCTGCCTCCCGAGTGCTGGGACTAAAGGCTCTGATCTGATTTTTTAAAAACATTTTTAAAATTTATTTACAAACAGAAAGTGTGTGTGTGTATGTGTGTGTGTGAATAAGTATTCCAGGGCCTCTTGCCACTGCAAACAAACTCCAGATACATGTGCCACTTGGTGCATCTGGATTTACATGGGTACTGGGGAATCAGCTCTGGACCTTTAGGCTTTGCAAGGAAGTACCTTTAACCCCTACACCCATCTCCCCAGCCCTCTATTTTTATTTTTTTAATTACTTATTTATTTGTGTGAGGAGAAAGAGAGAGAGAGACAGACTATGGGTGTGCCAGGGTCTCTTACCACTGCAAACAAACCCCAGATACATGCACCACTTTTTTTGGATCTGGCTTTATATGGATACTGCAGAACCCAACCCAGGTTGTTAGCCTTTTCAAGCAAGTGCCTTTAACCACCAAAGCCATAGCCCCAGCTATATATATATAATTTGTTGTTGTTTGTTTGAGTCAGGATCTCATTCTGGTCAAGGATGACCTGGAACTCACTCTGTAGTTCCCAGGCTGGCCGCAAACTCAGGGCAATTCTCCTACCTCTGTCTCCCGAGTGCTGGAAGTAAAGGCATGCACCACCATGCTTGGCTCCCTGCTATATTTAAAAAATATATATTTGTAGTTATTTATTTGCATGTGCAGGCAACAGAGAGAGTGAGAGAGAGAGAAAGAAAGAGAATGAATATAGGTGTGGCAGGGCTTCTTGCCACTGCAAATAAACTCCAGATGTATATATGTCACTTATATGCATCTGGCTTTACATAGGTACTTGGGAATTCAACTTGGGCTGGCAGGCCTTGCTTGCAAGTGCCTATAATTGCTGAGCCATGTCCCCGGCCCTAGTCTTGCTTCATTCATATATATATATATATATATATATATATATATATATATATATATATATATATATATATATATATATATATTGTTTATGTATATATAATTTTTATTTATTTATTTGTTGGGTGGCAAGAGAGAGAGGCAGATAGAGAAAGTGAGAATGGGTGCTCCAGGGCCTCTAGCCATTGCAAACGAACTCCAGATGTTTGTGTTACCTTGTGCATCTGGCTTATATGGGTCCTGGGGTAGCAAACCTGGATCTTTTGGCTTTCCAGGCAAGTGCCTTAAATTCTAAGCCATCTCTCCATCCCTTTTTTTGAATTTTTTTAAAAATTTTTCCAGGTAGGGTCTCCTTTAGCCCAGGCTGACCTGAAATCCACTCTGTAGTCTCATGGTGGCCTCGGAATCACGGTGATATTCCTACCTCTGCCTCCCAAGTGCTGGGATTAAAGGTGTGTGCCACCATGCCTGGTTCTTTTTAATTTTTTTTTTTTGAAATAGGGTTTCACAGTAGCCCCCTGGAACTCACTATGTAGTCTCAGGGTGGCCTTGAACTCACGGCGATCCTCCTACCTCTGCCTCCTGAGTGCTGGGATTAAAGGCATGCGCCACCACGCCAGGCTTCTTCTTGCTCCTTTTCATAGAAGTGGACACTGAAGAAAAACACTCTACTTCCGGAACCACACCCGCTCTCCTCCTCTCTCATTGCATGCGGGTCACAGAGAAGGCAAGTGCATGATGACAGCGACAGGCTCCACTGGCCAAAATGAGCTGAGGCAGGGCAGAGATCCATGAGGAAGAGAGACTGGGCAGAGCCTGGTGGCTGGTGTGGCTGGAGGAGGGACGGAGGGTGGTTAGGGAAAGCCCCAGAAGGCTTAGATCCGAGAGTGAGCCAGGCTGGAGAGGAGTCCTTGAACGCAAGTGGCCCAGGACAGGAGCCCTGTGTTCTCCCTGGATGAGTGTGGCACTAGAGGGTGGGGGTAGCGCTGTCTCTGGGAGAGAGGTGAGTGTGCTGTGGACTCCACAAATTGCTTGTCCCTGACACCTTGCTTCCAGCCTCCTTACCATAGGGTCATGAGGAGGACCTTCCCACTCTGGTGGAGATCTGGCTGACAAATCATCCTCAGAAAGCCTTCTGTTTGTCCAAACCAAATGTGTACTAGAAGGACATGACATCAAAGTGAGAAGAGAAGCACCCTCGGAACCAGACCTAAATCCAAATCCTGAATTCTGAACCTGGACTGACTGGAGTGACAAGTCTTCTAGACTTCAGCTCTTTATTTATGCATGTATGTATGTATGTATGTATGTATGTATGTATGTATGTATGTATGAGAAAGGCTGCGAGATAGGTAGAGAAAGGGTGTGTCAGGGCCTCTAGCTACTGCAAATAAACTTTAGACACATGCACCACCTTGTACATCTGGCTTCTGTGAGTCCTGGGGAATTGAACCTAGGTCCTTTGGCTTTACCAGCAGGTGCCTTAACTGCTAAGCCATCGCTCCAGCTCTAGACTTCTGCTCTTGTTTACATCTTTTTTTTTCTTTGTTAGTGTGTCTATGTGTGCCATAGAGTGCATGTGGAGGTCAGAGGACAACCTTGGGAGTGTCCTGACCTTCCACCTTTGTTTGAGACCAAGTCTTTTGTTGTTCGCTGTGCTGTGTGCACCAGGCTAGCTGTCTCATGAGCTTGGGACTGGTTGGGAGATTCTCCACTCTTGGTTTCTGATCTCATTATAAACATGCAGAGATTACAGACGTCTGTGTCTGGCTTTACATGGATGCTGAACCCAGGTACACATGCTTGTGTGCCAAGCACTTTAATCCACTGGATCATCTCCCTAGCTTCCCTTTACCCTTTTTAAAAAAATCAATTTATGGGCTGGTGAGATGGCTTAGTGGTTAAATGCTTGCCTGTGAAGCCTAAGGATCCCAGTTCGAGGCTCGATTCTCCAGGACCCACGTAAGCCAGATGCATAAGGGGGCACATGTATCTGGAGTTCGTTTGCAGTGGCTAGAGGCCCTGGTGTACCCATTCTCTCTCTCTCTCTACCTGCCTATTTCTGTACCTCTCTCTCTCTCAAATAAATAAATAAATAAAAATAAAATATTAAAAAAATCAATTTATTTGAGAGAGGGAAAGATGGGGGGGGGAGAGAGAGAGAGAGAGAGAGAGATTGAGAATGGGCATGCCAGGGCCTCCAGCCACTGCAAACGAACTCCAGACACATGCAGCACCTTGTGCATCTGGCTAACGTGGGTTCCCAGGAATCGAACCTAGGTCCTTTGGCTTTGCAGGCAAACACCTTAACAGCTAAGCCATTTCTCCAGCCCTTTTGTTTGGTTTTTGAGGTAGGGTCTTGCTCTAGTTCAGGCGGACCTGGAATTCATTATGTAGTCTCAGACTGGCCTCAAACTCACAGCCATCCTCCTATCTCTGCCTCCCTTAAAGGTGTGTGCCACCATGCCCAGCAGAGAGAGAGAGAGAGAGAGAGAGAGAGAGAGAGAGAGAAAGGTGCACCAGGGCTTCTAGCCTCTGCAAATGAACTCCAGACGCATGTGCCACCTCATGCATCTGGCATTATGTGGGCACTGGGGAATTGAACTCCGGTCACTGGACTTTGCAGGCAAGGGCCTTCACCCATCTCTCCAACCTCTGACCTTTTTTTCTTTTGAAACAGGCTTTCATCTACTCCAGGTTAGCCTTGAATTTGCTATGTAGCCAAGTCTGGACTTCAGCTCCTGAGCCTGCTAGGAATACAGACCTAACTATTGTACCTGGCTCTAATTTATAGTCTTTACTTCAGTTTCCCCATTGACTCTGTAACCACATCAGCCTGGTATAAGGGAAGAGTTGAAAGAAAAGGGTCCCAAGGGAACTTTTGCATCGGCTATAGTAGGTTCTTCATTAGGAATAGTGGTAGATGCCTGGCTATAAAAATACTAAAACTGAGAAGTGGACCTTTTTTTGGTTTGTTTTTGTTTTGGTTTTAGTTTTTCAGAGTAGGGTTTCACTCTAGTCCAGGCTGACTTGGAATTCACTCTGTATTCTCAGGGTGGCCTCGAACTCATGGCGATCCTTCTACCTCTGCCTCCCAAGGGCTGAGATTAAAGGCGTTTGCCACCATGCCTGGCAGGTGGTTTTCTCTTTTGTTTTTGAAGTAGGATCTCACTCTAGCCCAAACTCACTCTGTAGCCCAGACATGGCAATCCCCCTCCTCAGGCTCCTGAGTGCTGGGATTAAAGGTGCCACCATGCCCTGTTGTTTAAATGATAGTTTTTAATCATATAAATTATACCTTAATACAAGTTGTGCAGTGTAGACAGGCGTGGTGGCTTATGCCTTTAAGCCCAGAACTTGGGAGGTAGAGGTAGGAGGATCACCGTGAGCTTAAGGCCACCCTGAGACTACATAGTGAATTCCAGGTCAGCCTGGGTGAGAGTGATACCTTCCCTGCCTCGAAAAGCAAACAAACAAACAAGCAAAAAATTATTTTTATTTATTTATTTGAGAGAGAGAATGGGCCAGGGCCTCTAGCCACTGCAAACAAACTCCAGATACACATGTCATCATGTGCAACTGGCTTACATGGGTACTGGAGAGTCAAACCTGGGTCCTTAGGCTTCACAAGCAAGTGCCTTAAGTACTAAGCCATCTCTCCAGTCCCTATTTTTCCTCTTAACCTAGGATTCTTTCAGAGTCCATAGGTTGCATTTGGTTGTCCTCTTTCAACCTTTTTAAATCTAGGACACTCCTTGCTCATTTTCTTTCTCATGACATTGCTATTTATTTATTTTTATTTTTTATGTTTTCATTTTTCAAGGTAGTCTCACTATAGCCCAGGCTGATCTGGAATTCACTACGTAGTCTCAGAGTGACCTAGAACTCATGGCAATCCTCCTATCTCTGCATCCCAAGTGCTTGGATTTAAGGCACGCCTGGCTTTATTTTTATTTTTAAATATTTTATTTATTTGTAAGCAGAGAGTGCATGAGCACATGCATGAGAGAGATAATGGGTGTGCCAGGGCCTCTAGCTACGAATTCCAGATGCATGTGCCACCATGTGCATCTGGTTTACATGGGTTCTGGGGAATCAAACCTGGGCCCTTAGGCTTTTCAGAAAAGTGCCTTAACCACTGAGAAATCTCTCCAGCCTGAATGTTTATTTATTTATTTATTTTATTTTGTCTTTCAAGGTAGAGTCTTACTTGAGTCCAGACTGACCTGGAACTCTCTCTATAGTTCCAGGCTGGCCTAGGACTCACAGCTATCCTCCTACCTCAGCCTCCTGAGTGCTGGGATTAAAGGCATGTGCCACCAGGCCTGGCTATGACATTGATTTAATTGATTTCTTTTTTGAGGTAGGGTCTCACTCTAGCCCAGGCTGACCTAGAATTCACTACGTAGTCTCAGGCTGGCTTTGAACTCAACAGTGATCCGCCTACCTCTGCCTTCCAAGTGCTGGGATTAAAGGTGTGCCCCACCACACCTGGCTATTACATTGATTTTTTAAAAAAAATTGTATTTTTATTTATTTGACAGAGAAAGAGAGAGGCAGAGAGAGAGAGGGAGAGAGAATGAACACGCCAGGACCTCCAGCCACTGCAAACGAACTCCAGATGCATGTGCCCCCTTGTGCAGCTGGCTTACGTGGGTCCTGGGGAATCAAACCTGGGTTCTTTGGCTTTGTAGGCAAACACCTTAACTACTAAGCCATCCCTCCAGCCCCGATGACATTGATTTTTAAGAAAGAGTGAAAAAAATCGGTTGTCTTGCAGAATGTGCCACATTCTGGGTTTACCTATTTCATCATGATTACATGCAGGTCAAACCCTCTGACCAGGATGCCATAGAGGCAATGCTGGGTCCTCCTTATTTGTCAGCTCAGGAGGAATGTGAACCCTCCCTATTCTACCACTGGCCAGGCCTGCTTTGTGTGTCCCTTGCTTCACACGTGGGTACAGGTATTTCTACAAGCAGAAATGTCCTTGACAGTGGAGAATGGTGTATAGAAGTCACAAACTTGATGCTACAAGTGCTCAGACATAGTTTCTGGGCTGTCAGTGCTTCGTGTGCCCCTTGGACAGAGCTTGGAAATCTACATTCTTTTTCTTTTTTTAAATTCATTTTTATTTTTGTTTTTATTTGAGATGGGTGGGGGAAGAGTGACAGAGAAGAGAGAGTGAGTATGCCAGGGTCTCTAGCCACTGTTAACGAACTCCAAATGCATGTGCCACCTTGTACATCTGGCCTATGTGGGACCTGGAGAATTGAACCAGGGTCCTGAGGCTTCACAGGCATGCGCCTTAACGGCTAAGGTATTTGCCCGGCTCCAAATCTGCATATTTTTTTTGCTGACAATTCTTCTGTGTCATTATAAGGTTCTCTCTCCCTTCCCTTCTCCACATTCCATATGGGTATGTTCCTCCTCACACTGTAGCTCCTATGCCTGTTATGTTTAGCATTTGCTGACCTGTAATGTATACAAAACTTTCAGCATTGTAATAGAAATACTACTAGAAAAAGACTGCTGAGCCAAGTTGAAGATATCTAGGCCCTTCTTTCTTTCTTTTTAATGACTTTTATATTTTTATTTATTTATTTTTTTTGATTTTGCGAGGTAGGGTCTCACTCTGGTCCAGGCTGACCTGGAATTCACTATGTAGTCTCAGGGTGGCCTCAAACTCTCGGCAATCCTCCTACCTCTGCCTCCCGAGTGCTGGGATTAAAGGCGTGCGCCACCACGCCCGGCTTTTTTATTTTTATTTTTAAATTTTATTATTTTTTATTGACAACTTCTTTAATTGTAGACAATATCCCATGTTATTTCCCTCCCTCCCCCCACTTTCCCTTTTGAAACTTCACTCTCCATCATATCCCCTCCCCCTCTCAATCAGTCTCTCTTTTCACTTTGATGTCATGATCTTTTCCTCCTATTATGATGGTCTTATGTAGGTAGTGTCAGGCACTGTGAGGTCATGGATATCCAGGCCATTTTGTGTGTGGAGGAGCACGTTGTAAGGAGTCCTACTCTTCTTTTGGCTCTTACGTTCTTTCCACGTCCTCTTCTGCAATGGACCCTGAGCTAGGCATTTATTTCATCCTTAGAATATATTCCGGTAAGGATTGATACTTAAGAGTACTGTGTCCCAGATGCCCTCAAAACATTACAGGCTGGGCATGTAGCTTAATTAGTAGAATGCTTGCCAGCCTAAACCTGGGATACATGAGACCCTGTCTGAAAAATAAAAAATCAATCAAAAGAATATTATGCTGTAAGCCAGGTGTGGCTTAGGCCTGAAATTTCAGCACTAGGAAGGTTGAGACAAGATGGAAACTACTATATTCAGAATTTAGATTCATTTTTTTTCTGTATGGAAACGTCATCAGTGTGGTACAGTTTCATTTGTTTGGATTTGTATTCAAATCCAACAGAACTTTGTTAAATTATTTTCAGCCAATGTTTTAAAAAATATTAAACATAGGCTGGGAAGATAGCTCAAGAGTTAAAGGTTCTTGTTTACAAAGCCTTGTAAAGCTATATGCACAAAGTGGTGCATGTGTCTGGAGTTTGCAGCAGCAAGAGGCCCTGGCATGTCTATTTTCTCTTTCTGTCTCTCACATAAATAAATAAAAATATTTAAGAATAAAATAAAATATTAAACATGTGTATGGTTCAAATGTGAAAACTATAAATAAGTGTACCAAGTTAAATCTGCAGGCTAGGAGCATAGCTCATTGAAAAAGTGCTTGCCAAGCATGCATTTAAAAACAAAGCAAATCAGGTATGGTGGCTCACGCCTTTAATCCCAGCACTCAGGAGGCAGAGGTAGGAGGTTCACTGTGAGTTCAAGGCCACCCTGAGACTACAGAGTGCTTTCCAGGTCAGCCTGAGCTAGAATGAGACCCTGCTTCAAAAAACCAAAAATAAATAAATAAATAAAAACAAAGCAAAACAGAACACCCTATGGATCTGGTTTGAAGGAATTGGCTCCTTGAAGAATACATGAGGTCAGGAGAGATAACTTAGCAGCTAAGGTGTTTGCCTGTGAAGCCAAAGGACCCAGGTTCAATTCTCCAGGACACACGTAATCCAGATGCACAAGGTGGCACATGCATCTGGAGTTCATTTGTGGTGGCTGAAGACCCTGGCATGCTATTCTCTATCTCCCTCTTTCTATCTGTCTCTCAAATAAATAAAATAAAATTTAAAAAAAGATACATGAGGTCTTTGTCTTTGCCTCCGTTGGTCCTTGGATTAAAACCATCTTCCATCCAGCTGGGCGTGGTGGCACACACCTTTAATCCCAGCACACGGGAGGCAAAGGTAGGAGGATCGCCATGAGTTCGAGGCCACCCTGAGACTACATAGCTAATTCCAGGTCAGCCTGGACCAGAGTGAGACCCTACCTTGAAAAAACAAAAAAAAAAAAAAAAAAAAAAAATCTTCCAGTGTCAGCTTCCCAGTAGCTAATGCCACAGATACTCTGTATTTGCTGGCTCATTCCCTGCTGTGAACATGAGGATCTTCTCATGTCCAGATCCTCAGTCACAGTGCTAATGGCTGACCCTCCAAAAATCTGGTCCATACATGTGAGCCCTCTATGGCTGCTTGTCTTGTTTGGCCAGCCAGGCCAAATGAGCCAAGAGGTGCACAGTGGCATGGCTGTTATAGGGGAATCCAAACACTCTCTAATTGAACTGGAGACCCACTCCATGGGAAGGAATACATGCCTGATACTAAAAACCTATGACGGGGGAAGCTAATGCCTTGGGGTTGTAATGCCTGCTGGTGTCTGCCTAAATGTATATATTATACTCACCAAACTGCCCATTAAGGACTTTTCTTAATGTCCATACCCATATATTAATGCTACTTTCACTTTTGGTTAGAGAGACTTCTCTTTTTATATGGCAGTGACCTGTGGGATGACTCAAAAGGCACCATAGTGCTGAGAAGTGACAGAGGAGTGTTCAGCACTAAAACATCTCTATCACACCTTCCAAGGCTCAGGGTCCATTGCAGAAGAGGTGGTGGGAAGAATGTAAGAGCCAAAGGAAGGGCAGGACTCCTTACAACATGCTCCTCCAGACACAAAATGGCCTGGATATCCATGACCTCACAGTACCTGACACTAACCTACACAAGACCAGTACAACAGGAGGAAAGGATGATGTCATCAAAATAGAAGATAAATTGATTGAGGGGATATGATGGAGAGTGGAGTTGTGAAGGGGAAAGTGAGGGGGAGGGGATTATCATGGTTTACTGTTTATATTTATGGAAGTTGCCAATAGTAAAAAAAAAATAAAAATAACAAAATAAATAAATCCTTTTATTCCATAAGCTGTTTTTGGTTAGGTGTTTGTACCACAATGAAAAGGTACTACAGGCAGGTGTGGTGGTACATGCCTTTAAATCCCAGCACTTGGGAGGCAGAGGTAGGAGGATTGCCATGAGTTTGAGCCCACCCTGAGACTACATTGTGAAATCCAGGTCAGTCTGGTCTAGAGTGAGACCCTACTTCAAAAAACCAAAAACCAAACAAAAGGTAACTATAACAGAAAATTGGTACTGGTGGAGTGGGATGGTTGCTGCTAGAACCTGACTGCGTGACTTTTGGAACTGATTTGTAAGAGGAATGTGGAAGGATTTGAAACCTTGTTTAAGAGATGCCCTGCAGTGCTAAAGGCAGAATTTGATGGACCACTCATTCTGGTTAGAGCTGAAGAATCTAAATGTAGAAAGAGCTATAGATTCTGTAGGCTTGGCTTATGAGGGGAAGAAAAAGCTTTGTCCAGACTATGTTAGAGGCAATTTGTGTGAGAGGCTAGCTGTGCTCTTCCCATGTCTTGAAAACTTGTATAGGGTTGTGCTTAGAAGAAATGGACTGGTGTGCATAGATGGCTATGGAACAGAAAGAGATGAAAGTTTCAGACTGGAGATAAAGCCTTGTCAGCTGTAATTGTTTGAGAGATTACTACCATTGAGATTGGCCAAGTTGTTTTGCACTGGGACAGTAGAAACAATGCTGAAGTAATTTTCCTGCTCTTCAAAGTTGGCTTTATTTCCCCCACTGGATTAAGAACTTTGGTAACCCATCTGGCACTATGGTAGTATAACAAATGCAGGAAAGAAAGAGTCATTGGATTTGTAATGAATGTGGTTCTTTTTGAAATGGCCATTGGTTAATATGAGGCAGGGATGTTGGGAGCTCCTGTGTGGAAACCTACTGCAGCCATGAAAGAATAAACCATGGATTGCAGTAGAGAACCCCCAGGACTTTGGAATTGCCAGGACTATAGAATGGCTACCAAGGTGAGATACTGGCTCAGAATGGATTATTACCCTGGTTGTGAGCAGCCCACTTGGAGGGGCAGAATTGGAACCCCTGTGACTTTGTCACTGGTTACAGATGGTGGATATGGAGCTACAGGATTTAATGTTTTCCTTTCTTTTAAATTAAAAAAAATAATTTTACTTGAGAGAGAGAGAGAGGCAGAGAGAAGAGAGAGAGAATGGGCACTCCAGGGCCTCCAGCCACTGTGAACGAACTCCAGACATGTGCCCCCTTGTGCATCTGGCTTACATGGGTCCTGGGGAATCAAACCAGGGTCCTTTGGCTTTGCAGGCAAGTGCCTTAACCACTAACCATGTCTCCAGGCCCCCATGTTTTCCTTTTTAAATCTGGCATTGGTTCAATTGCAATCCCATCTTTTACAGTGTGTATTTACTTTGTGCCATTATCTGCTTTAGGTTTTATAGGCTCATAGCTGAAAGACCTTGAATTATGGGGATATTCGAACCATGTTGGGATTGACAACAAAAACTATGGGTACTTTTAAAGTTGGACTGAATGCATTGTATTATACATCATAGAGGGTTGTGCATTTTTTGGTGACAGGGATGGAATATGGTAGTTTGAATCAGATGTCCCCCAGTAATTTGTGTGCTGAAAGTCTGGTCCTCAGTTGATGGCTGTTTGGTAGGTGTAGCCTTGCTGTAGGTGTGTTGTTGGGGCAAGCTTAGGGGTGTTATAGAGAGCTCCACCTTGCTTGTGTTTGCTCACTTTTCTGCTTTGGAAGAGGTGATTTACAGCCTCTACTCATGCCATGCTTCCCACTGCTATCCTAGAACTTCCCCTAGACTCTAAGACAAAATAAATCCTTTCTTACCATGACCTGCTTTTGATCAGGTGCTTTACCCTAGCAAGTAAGTAATTACAAGCCCCAAACACAGAATTGAATGCCCTTAGGATTTTTCTGGTTAGCCCCATGCTGGCTACAATAGTTCTGGCTCACGCCAGGCAGGGCTGTTTTACTAGTCTTGCTTGCTGTTTTTTTTTTTTTCTCCACACTCTCACCTACTGTTTAAGGTAAATTTCTAAAACAACAAAAATTCATAATATATATGTATATTTGCATGTGTGTATTTTATTGTTGCATTTTTTTATGAGAAAATTGGCATGCCGGGGCCTCTAGCCACTGTAATTGAATTCCAGATGTGTGCACCACTTTGGGGCATGTGTGATCTTGTACACTTGTGTCACCTTGTGTGGCTGGCTTATGTAGGATCTGGAGAGTTGAACATGGGTCCTTAGGCTTCGCAGGCAAGCACCTTAAGGACTAAGCCATCTCTCCAGCCCAGAATGTTTTCAAAAATATATTTTTTAAATTTATTTGAGACAGAGATAGGGAGAATGGTGCACCAGGGCTCCCAGCAAACAATCTCCAGATGCATGCACTACCTTGTGCATCTGGATTAGGTGGGTCCTGAGGAATTGGACCTAGGTCTTTTGGCTTTGCAGGCAAGTGCCTTAACTGCTAAGCCATCCTTCCAGCCCTAAAAATATTCTTATTTGTCTGGAAGAGGGAGGGATGGGAGAGAGAGAGAGATAAAGAGGGAGGGAATGGAAGCCTCAGAGCTTCTTGCTGATGCAGACAAATGTACCACTTTGTGCATCTGGTTTAAATGGATGCTGGGGAATCAAACCCAGGCAGGTAGGCTTTGCAAGCATCTTTTTTTCATTTTTTTGGAGAGAGATATATATAGAAAGAGAAAGGAAGACAGATAGAGAATGGGTGCACCAGCAGCCTCTCAGCTGCTGTGAACGAACTCCAGATGTGTGTGCCCCCTTGTAGGCAAGTGTGGCATTGCGCCCTTGTGTTGCTTTGCATCTGGGTAAAAGTGGGACCTGGAGATTGGAACAGGCATTCTTAGGCTTAGCAGGAAGGCACCTTAGCAGCTAAGCCATCTCTCCAGCCTGCAAGCAAGCATCTTTAACCACTGAGCCATCTCCTCAGCCCCCAAATTTTAATTAAGTGGAAGAAGAGGTATTGGCAATAGATGACAAGAAATTCTCTATTTCTAGAATGCATGTGTATTTTTTCAATGATCAGAAAAATTTTCAAATCAAAACAGCTTGCCTGCTGCCTTGTTACAAGCATATATTTCAAAATTTCATTTGATAACTCATTTCTTCAGCAAAAAGTTCTCATTCTATACCAAGTTATCTGACCATATTGGATTTCCTCATTCCCAACATGTTTTGCTTTTCTCTCCCGTCAGGCCAAAGAATTTACAGGCTACCTCCTCCCCTGTCTTGTTTCCCCACCCCTCTCAGTGTACTTCAGGACTCCACTCACTCATAGTGTGCAAGTGCCCCTGCTTTGACTTGGCCATCTCCTGCCTTGGGTTCTCAGTATGCAGTGCAGGATAGGAAAGTGCTCAGGGTATTCTAAGTGCAATGGCAGAGACAGAGATTCAAGATGTTTACTATTTACTAGGTCCTGAAAAACAGTTCATAGGCAACTCTGGAACATTGTAGCTCATCTGCTGAGCCAGTCATCCTGGGATCAGAACATTGCCATGATGTTTCATCACCTACAAACTTGGGAAGCTGGTATAGCCACTAACTTCCAAGTCTCTCCTACTTGTTTCTTTCTCTATTTTTTTCCATTTAGTTTTGTTTTGATTTTGTCCTGGGAATCTAATCTAGCTGCAAGGGAGCCCAGTAGTTTTCAGTTTTCAAAGCATCTTTCACTAAGGGCAGGCGTTAAAAGGTTATGGGGTGGAAATCAAGTGTTAAATGACAGTACTTAAGAGTAGATACTTCTGGATAAAATAAAAGAAGCGGAGATATTGGAGCTGCAGGCTTTGCCTGTCAGGTTAAAAAGGTAAGGGATAAAACAAAGAAGCCCAGAGGAAAAGAAGTGACAATAAATGCAGTGTATCAGGGAAAAGCTCTCCTGACAGATCAAGGCTTGGCTATGTGGTACTACAGTAGGTCAAGGTCAAAAGGAACAGATGATCTAAATCTGAAGAGCTGGATGATGTGGCACATGCCTATTACCTCAGCTACTGGTACCACCACAAGTCCATGGACCACCTGGGCTAGAGTAAGACGCTTAGAAAGAAAGAAAGAGCCAGGAGTGGTGGTGCACACCTTTAATCTCAGCACTCGGGAGGCAGAGGTAGGAGAATCACTGTGAGTTCAAGGCCACCCTGAGACTACATAGTGAATTCCAGGTCAGCCTGGGCTAGAGTAAGACCCTACTTTGAAAAAGCAAAAAGAAAAGAAGGAAGAAATCAATACATAGGATACAAAGCATTTCAATTTACTCCTTTCCTCAACAGGTTTATTGCCTTTTAAGAAAATTTTTGTAAAATATAAATACAAAGGCAGAGATTTACTTACAAAGTTAAAACACAGATCTCAAACATAAACACACAATCAGAAAATTTTAGTTGTATGTACATTTTCAAGCAACTTCAACATATTATGTTAGTTTTCAATATTTTACAGGGTACAGAAAAAAATAGCTCAAAGTCTTCTTTAAATAAGAGCATAAAATGTTTAAACATATAAACAATCCGGTTTGATGCGTGAAAACTAATTTCACAGCTTTTAAATTAGGATACAAAAGTTTCATACAATTAGTTGTTGTGTGTGGATATGGTTTCAATGTATATTACACACTACTGGATTATATCCAATAGCATTTACCTGGCATGAGCAGGTACTCTGTAAACAAAACATAAAGGTACACCACCACCAAGTGCCTTCACCCAATTCATTCTTAAACCAACCACACAGTTTTGACCATACATTACACAGTTATGGTCTCTCTCACCAGAGCTTTGTATGAAATTATGTTGAAGTATGGAGCTCCTTTTCATTTATTTCTCCTTAAAAGAAGAACTGAAAAGAAACAAATGTTCCAAGTAAAAACAAACATACATATCCGAAAACATGTGTGCATTGTAAAGTAATGTTTCAACAACTTTATAAAAACTGACTTAAAAGTTTAGAAAGAAAAGGTTTCTAAATTCTTCTGACTGGAGTAACTTCTCTTATATAAAGAAGAGATATTTTCATATGTAATAGTGTCCTTTCTTTACAGAAATCGTCGCATTATGACACATATGCACAAGGATTAACACTATAACACACTGTACACAGCGGGGCGGGGCAGGGAGGGCCTGGTGTGCTCACCAATAAGCCTCCGAGCCCATATCGCTGGGGTGAAGCCACTCCATGGTGGAACCCAGCAGTGTCTGGAGTTCATTGGTGAATTCTACCAGATCCAACAGCTCCTTGCTTTCGGGGTTGAAGGCTTCCAGGTCTTTGGGGCAAGAGAATAAGAGACTTGCAGAAACCTGTCGGTAAAACTCTGCCTCTGCGATGGTAACAATTTCCATGTTGGGAAAATTGCAGCGGAATATGCGGGAGGACATTTTCAACTTTTTAAGCACATCTGAGAGCAGTAGCCAGTTTCGTGGCCTAAAAAGTAGAAAGGGATGGAGTTGAGTTTCTGGCTAAATGAAAGGTGACCCCCAACTGTTAACTACCACGCCCTCAGTAATTCCTAATGGTGAGAAGGGCCAGTTGCCTACTGTTTGATCCTCCTGCCCTTTCTTACCACATCTAAACTCTGATGACTGTTCCCTTCTAAGGTGAGGGAGGGTGCTTCTAACTGTAGGAACCTGGGACAAGTCTGGTTTTATAACGAGAACATCTAGGGGAACCATCTGAATACGCCTCAATCACACCTGATTCTGATGGAAGTCAACAAAAGTCCTGTGTATCCAACTCTGGTTAAACTTTGTTCATGCTTCTCCATTGCTCCACTACAGTCAGTGGCAAAAGCAAGCTTTCACCCTAACCTCTTTGACCTCGCAAGGACCATCATTGACAGAGCATTGCCAACAGAAGGCCACCTCTCTTCCCCTTTCCTGCTTTCCACCCTCATCTTTCAATTTTTTGGGAAGGTGTCTCCTACTCCCAACCCTGCTGGTCATAATCAAACTGATATGGACCCTTTCTGGAGGTTTGTAGGCATTTAAACATTTATCCCACCCCAACTTTTGTCTGCTTAAAGAGGGTTTTTAACTCCTGCCACCCTAGAAGCAGCTCAGCTAGTTTTTCCCACATGATAGCCACGCTCACCCCTGAGCGACGGACACTTGGATGTTGTAACATGGTAAGAGGGAGCTTTCAGAAAACTCAAATTCAAACACATCGCTGTAGGAATCTTCCTCTTCATCCTGGTCTTCTGGTCCTGGGGGATTTGCCAGAACATCATACCCACTTTCATCATCTGGTTCTAATGGAAGGCAAACAAGAAAGGGGGAAGGGGATTAGTCAGTGATAGAAAGATTTCAGCTGTTGTTAAGTAACGGGGGGAGGAGCATCTGTTTCTGGCATGACACCTACCACCACCTCCCTCTCCCACAGCAGGCAGAAACATTCCATTTCACGACCCACCATACTAAGAACAAGGCTACTTACCACACACAGAGCTGCCATAGAACTCCCAAGTGCCGCTGGAGTCATCGTCACTGCGACCCTGTAAATCATTTAAATAATCTGCAGAGAAAGGTGGAGAAAGCCAAGATAAAGCCTACTTATAAAGTGGGCATGATATCACACACCTATTATCTCAGGTAGATGCAGGAAGACCACAATTTTGAAGACAATCTGCGGTAATAGTGAGACCCAGCCTCCCTATCAAACCAAACCAAACCAAACCAAATC
Source organism: Orientallactaga sibirica (assembly GCA_036365145.1). Classification (NCBI taxonomy): domain Eukaryota; kingdom Metazoa; phylum Chordata; class Mammalia; order Rodentia; family Dipodidae; genus Orientallactaga; species Orientallactaga sibirica. The sequence goes on from JAEOAD010000372.1 coordinate 3,345,526, forward strand.
CAACTACTGACAATAAAAAGAATGCTGACCCAGCTAAGGGGCATTTTTCTTATTAAACACACATGGCAGGTCTGCACATCATCTTTCAATTCTCTGAAGCCCTGTTCTCTGTGGTATCTGATCCCATTCACCTGCCTAGTTGAGGGCCACCCTGGTTCACCAAAATGACAGTTAAGAACTCTAGCAGCCATAACGTGTAAAAATAAAAGCCCCGGGCTGGAGAGGTGGCTTAGCAGTTAAGGCGTTTGCCTGAAAAGCCAAAGGATCCTGGCTTGACTCTCCAGGACCCAAGTAAGCCAGATGCACAAGTTGGCACATGCATCTGGAGTTCGTTTGCCCATTCTCTCTCTCTCTCAAAAAAAGGGCAACATAGTGCTGAGAAGAAGGGATGGAGGAGTGCCCAGCACTGAAACACCTCTGTCACACCCTCCAAGGCTCAGACCATTGCAGAAGAGGGGGTGGATAGAATGGAAGAGCCAAAGGAAGGGTATGACTTCTTACAATGCAACCGCCCAGACAGAAATTGGCCTTGATATCCATGACCTTGCAGTGCCTAGCAATACCTTTGCAAGACCCTCAAAATAGAAGAAAAAGATGATGACATCAAACTAAAAGAGAGACTAATGGAGGGAGGGAGGGGATATGATGGAGATTGGAGTTCTAAAGTGGAATGGGGGAGGGGAGGGAAATATCATGTGTTTTTTGTATGTAAGTATAAAGGTGTCAATAAAAAAATAATAATTTAAAAAATAAAGTTCAATCTATTCAGCAGTAGCAAAAAAAGATGTTTCTCTTCTTTGGAACACTAAGCTGCTTCTTGAAGTAAGTGCAAATGAAGGTAAACAAGGGTGGTAGTGGCATTCTTTGGCAGTGTCTGATAAGCAACTTAACCGCAAGTGCCTGACAGTCATGAAAACCTTAGTGCTTCTACTCAAGGGATCTAGAAGCACCTGGGCCATAAAAGACGTTTTTTTTAATGTATTTTTATTTATTTATTTGAGAGAAAGAAAGAGGCAGAGAGGAAGAGAGAATGGGCACACCAGGGCATCTAGCCACTGCAAACGAACTCCAGATGCATGTGCCTTGTGCATCTGGCTTACATGGGTCCTGGGGAATCAAACCATGGTCCTTAGTCTTCACAGGCAAACACCTTAACCGCTAAGCCATTTCCCCAGCCCAAAAGACGGGTTTTGTCCTATGATCTAACACTTCACATCTGTGACATTTGGGTCACCTCACACATACTTGCCATGTAAACCTATGGGCCACACTTAAGTGAAAAATATATTTGCAGAAAATGTAAATAACTTCAATAATTTTAAATAACTTTAAAAAAATTTTATTTATTCATTAGAGACAGTGAGAGGGAGAAAGAGGAGAGAGAGAGAGAGAGAGAATGGGCATGCCATCATATGCATCTGGCTTACGTGGGATCTGGAGAATTGAACCTGGGTCTTTAGGGTTCACAGATAAGCATCTTAACCACTAAACCATCCCTCCAGCCTGTTTTTTTTTTTTTTTTTTTTTGAAGCAGGGTCTCACTCTACCCTAGGCTGGCTTCAAACTCAGTGATCCTTCTACTTCCGCCTCCTGAGTGCTGGAATTAAAGGCATGTGCCACCATGCCTGGCTTGTAAGTATCTTAAAAAAACATTAGTTTCACTCTAGCAGGATCATACCACAGAAAGGTTTTTGATCTCTGCATAGGGATAACCAAATCTAAAGTATGCAGGTCCCATCACCCTTCCCCTTCCCTATGTGTAAGGACCTATGGAACCCAGGGCCTCACACATGCTAGGCAAGTGCTACACTGAGCCACACCCCAATTTAACCTTTTTAAAAGTTTGAACAGGGTATTAATAAGTCACTCAGGCTGGCCTCAAACTCACAACCCTCCGGCCTTAGCATCTCTAAACAGGTAGAACTGTAGGCACATGTCACGTTTGAATTAGACCATTTCTTGAACTCTATCATACCTGTTAAAAACTTCTCCATCAGTTCACTGTGAGTCATTTTCATGATGGTTCTACCTGAGTATGTGGCCAAAGTAGGGTCAGCACCATAAGAAAGAAGCAGGCGGACAATCTCCAAGTGATCGTTCTCCACAGCATCATGCAGAGGCCTGAGAAGAGATGCATGATGGCATTAAGTTTGTACACATGACACTTACTCCCAAGTAGTCTGACTTAGGAACAGACAAAGTGAAGCACATGTATGCTTCATATGCTGAGCCTCCCAGGGACCATCGCAACCAGGAGTTATGCAGTGTCCTTGTCATCGCAGACAGGGAAACCTAGGCACAATGATTGGCTCATGGTCAAACAACCAATTATTGTTATTTTAACTCTTTTAACTCTTTAACCTGAAGGGACTATTTCAGGCCCAATTCACAAGCGCATATCTGTCTTATTCTGATGCCTAATGAGGAACTCAAGCCTAAAATGAAAATTTTACAAGGTAATCAAGTAGTGACAAACTATGTAAAGGTTAACTCCCGTGGTGTGGTGGCGGTGGTAGGGGGAGGCAAAATAATACCATCATTATGGAAGCCAATGCAACAAGCAATTACTATACTGTTAAGAAAAGCTGCCTTTTAGTAACAGAAATTGCAAAGACAAGTGAGAGGTAGAGAATCTCTGAAGCCCCACTGCAGGACTGCACACAGATCCATGATCACCCTTGGCCCAGGAGAACCTGGCTGCGGCTATTTTCTAGAGGGAATAGGTCACCCCTTAGGCTAGGCCCATTCTGAATGCTCTTAGGAAAGCCTGAAAGCACCTTTAGGCTATTTTTGACCATTAGAAGAGCCTGTGTGTCCTGCCTCCTGGTAGCATCCCCTCACACGATCAGGAAGATGCTTGTGCTGACTCAGACCTGGTCTTTGATCAATAAACTGAGGTCAAGGACATGGTGAGCTCCAAGGCTGCTGGTGACAGTGGAAACAGGAGGGAGGGGCCATCAGCCCACTTTCCATCCACCTGGGAATTTTAGCACGTACTTTTTTTTTTTCAAGGCAGCGTCTCGCTCTAGCTCAGGCTGACCTGGAATTCACTATGTAGTCTCAGGGTGGCCTCGAACTCACAGCGATCTTCCTACCTTTACCTCCCCAGTGCTGGGATTAAAGGCATGCACCACCATGCCCGGCAGCACACACGTATTTTGAATAGTGGTTTCATAGATGGTCATGAACAGTCTAGGGTTGTAAAATCCAACACCCCTAACTCTTCATGCAGATTGTGACCTGCTCAGAGGCTTTGGTCTGTGGGGGTAATGCAAGATTGGCTAAGATTGGAGCTTTTCATCTAAATTTACCAGAAAAGTCCATTTCATTCAATTCTGGAATGGAATGAATAAAATTCACTGTCTGCCTTTTACCCTGGGGTTTCTGCATTCCCTGACAGCCATTGCCTGTGCTTTAGCAGGGCCAGGCAAGACACACCACTGACCTGGTTCCATCCTGAGCACTGCAGTTGACATCAGCGCCATATTCAAGGAGGTGGCGAACAATATTGAGCCATCCCCTGGCACAAGCTTCATGCAGGGCACAGTAGCCTGCATTGTCACGATGATTCACATCACAAATCTTGTTCTCCAGGCAGTACAAGACCACTTCCTGTAGGGAGGCAATGGGAACTACCATTAGATCACCACACAGTGACCTCATAAGGGAGACTTCTTTGTAGCTCTAAGACAAGCACCCTGAGGCCCCAAAACCCTCTGTGGCTTGAGTGGTCCCCAGATGTCGTAGCAAGGGGCTCACAATGTTGTGAAGGGCTCTGTGGCAAGGACAGTGTGACTCACGGCTCTGCACCTCCAGATGCCTGGTCCTGGGCAAGTTATGCCTCACCTTCTCCCAAGCAGAGCCACAAGACCCCTCAGCCCTGTGCCTCACTCAGGGAGCACAAAGGAATTTGGCTACAGATAGTTCAAAGGGTGCATTCAAAGCCAGACATGCAAAACAATAAAAAGCTGGACATGGTGGCTCATGCCTGTAAATCCAGCATTCAGGAGGCTGAGGTGGAAGACTCACTAGGAGTTCAAGGCCAGTCTGGATTACAGAGTAGCAGATACCCTGTCTTAACAAAACAAAACAAAACAAAACAAAACAAAACAAAACAAAACAAAACAAAACAAAACAAAACAAAACAAAAGGGTGAGTTCATCCATGTAAGGGCATTGTTCTTATTCATCAGGTCATTCCATAGGTAGTACATGACAAAGCAAGACTACATAAAAGTTAGGGCTACCAATGCAGAGCCCAGAGCAGCCCACTCAAGTCTGTAGCCAAATCCATTGTAGGAGGCAGAGCCTGGGTAGCAAGGCCTTTGGATGAGAAGCATAGTTGGGCGTGGTGGCACACACCTCTAATCCCAGCACTCGGGAGGCAGAGGTAGGAGGAACACCATGAGTTAGAGGCCACCCTGAGACTACATAGTGAATTCCAGCTCAGCCTGAGCTAGAGTGAAACCTTACCTGGAAAAACAAAAAAAAAAAAAGAAAGAAAGAAAGAAAGAAAAGAAAAGAAATGACATATAAGCTGTATAGCTCAGCACCACCCACAAAGCCAGATGCACAAAGTGACACATGCATCTAGAATTCATTTGCAGTGGTAAGAGGCCCTTGCATACTCATTCTTTCTCTTTCTCCCCCTTGCAAATAAATAAAATATTTAAAATATGACAAAAAAAGGAATGAAATAATGTTAGGCATGGTGTCACACACCTATAATCCCAGCACTCAGAAGGTTGAGGTAGGTTTCAGGCCAGCCTGGTCCTGAATTCAAGGTTAGCCTTGGTATACATAGCAAAACCATGTCCCAAGTATAAATATATATCTGGATGTGGTGGTATACACCTTTAATCCCAGCCATGGAGGTAAGAAGATTGCCATGAGTTTGAGGCCAGTCTGGGATAGAGTAAGTCCTTGCTACCACAAAATAAATAAATAAATAAATAAACAAACAAACAAATAAGAACAACTTAGTAGCAGTACCTGTGCTTAGAATGCAAAGTCCTGGGCTCTATTCCTAGCATCATAAAAAAAGGATGGACACCAAGGCCTCAGATAACCCTACCCTCTTGTATTCTGTCATTCTGTGCCCTATTCAGGGCTGAATCTGCCTCCCGAGTGTTGAGATTAAAGGCGTACACCACCATGCCTGGCTCCTTACACTAAGAAGGGAAGAAAACAGGCCTACCTGCCCCTCCCCCTCTATAGAGCAAGCATGTTTTGTGTCAACAGTTTGCATGAGGATCACTATTGCTAATCTTACTTCTTTGGCATATTAAAGTATTAATATGAACCCCTCCCAGTATGCACAGCATTTAGTCAGTATGTTTTTGTTTATTTTTCTTCATTTTATTTGAGAGCAACAGGCAGGCAGAGAGAGAGAGAGAGAGAATGAGGGCGCCAGGACCTCCCTCCGGCCACTGCAAATGAACTCCAGATGCATGCGCCACCTTGTGCATCTGGCTTACATGGATCCTGGGGAATGGAGCCTCGAACCAGGGTTCTTAGGCTTCACAGGCAAGCACTTAACCGCTAAGCCATCTCTCTAGGCCCTCAGTCAATATTCTATTGCCATAATTAAGTTTCCAAACACAGAAACCAGTATCAGCCACCAGAAAATGGGTTACACTAATTTCTTAGAAGTCATACCAAGCAGATCACTATTAACTTTTGAGACTAGGGACAGGCTCAGTGTAGGGGTGGTCCTATCAAGAAAATGGAAGTCCCCTGGGTCACACTGGGTCCCTCTTGGTGTAACTCATCTGTTAGACCTAAAATAGTGTTCATTCTGGTCAGTCACTGATGTGGGTGAGGTGGGTTCTGAAAAACCTTTCATGCCCTTTCGAGGACAGTTTCAGTCAAAGGTAAGCACTCACTTGGGTGCTAACTAGAATGTTCCAGATGCCCTTCTGTGAAACTAAGGCTGCATGCTGGTAAGCCTGACCATCTGTGCCCCATTGCTTCAGGTCACCAGAGCAGCTCCCTTCTAAAACAAGAAGAGGAAGAGAGAAGGCATGCCTGGTGAGGCATTTCTTCCTTTCAGGTCCTCACCTGCCAGAAAACCCACAATCCTCCAAGCTCCCAGGCCACCTGCCCTGAGCACCGGTATCCAGGATACCACATGAAGCTGCTGCTCTTTTAGCGGTCCCTCACTAGCCAGACATGGACGGCTGCAAGCTAATGAGTTGTATGCCCCAGCCAGGGAGAGACCTTGTCACGTGACTCTGGGACCAGCTCAGAATGCCAGCAACTGCTGTGCAAAGATCAATTTACGTGGATCCCGGCGGTCTGCCTGGTGTCCTCTCAACCTGGGGTTTATTTGTTCTGACAATTATAGCCCTCACCTGGAAACCTTCAGCGCTACAGGGCTGATTTGAGGGAACCTAGAAATGAAAGAAGTCAAAGCAGAAGGCAAAGTCAACTCTCTGTTCCTGGAGGACTGCCAGAAAGGCAGCAGCGACCCCACTGCAGGTGAGGTGTTTTCCATGGGCCATGCCCAGTTAACCACATTAGTGTCATTTGTCTGAGCTCTGCTCATCTCCCACTGGAGTGTGCTCCAATGATATTCCTCACAGATTTAGATATCTATTTACTTGAGAGTGAAAGAGAAAGTATGGGTGCACCATGGGCCCCTACCGCTGCAAGGAAACTCCAGGCTCAGGTGCCACTTTGTCTGCCTGGCTTTACATGGGTTACTGGGGACTCTAAATTGGGCCGGCAGACTTTGCAAGCAAGAGCCTTTAACTACTGAGCCATCTTTCCAGCCCCATCCTCACAGACCTAGAAGACAGCAGGAGGTAAAAGTGCTTGGAGTGCTCTCACAAAACATTTGAGGCACCTGAGGTTTGCAGGCTAAGTTAAGACACACAAGTAATATAAGTACTAGAGTTGTAACTCGGGTCGGCTGGGAAGAGTCCAAAGGCCCAATGAAGAGCTTTGATCCAGCCATGGGCAGCATCCCTCAGACCCTCCTTGTTGGGGTCCAGCTAGGAAGACTATGGTCTCTTATAGATGGCCACTGCTGTCACCAACAGAGAATGGTGAAGATGTGAGCCTGCCTAATGTACTTCTTGATTTCTTTTCAGAACTAGAAATGGGTGCATTGGAGGGAAGGCTACCCATTCCCAAACAAATCCAAACAGTTTTTGTTGGACAATTCTGTTAAGTGGCTATAAGCCGAATGCCGTTAACTGCAAAATGTAACCATAAAGACCATAAACCCGACATAGTTAATTAATTAGATGCCTCATTAACTTAAAAAAAAAACGATTGAGCTGGGCGTGGTGGTGCACGACTTTAATCCCAGCACTTGGGAGGCAGAGGTAGGAGGATCGCCGTGAGTTCGAGGCCACCCTGAGACTACATAGTTAATTCCAGGTCAGCCTGGGCCAGAGTGAGACCCTACCTCGAAAAACCAAAGATTTATTCAATTCATAGAAAATGTAACCATCACCACTAAATGCACAAGCATGTGGTTGCACACTAGCATTTTAGCCTGAGAAACAGAAGCCTCCTTAGTGGGAGGGAAGCAAATGTGGCTGGCCTTGTTGGTGGTCTAAGAGAGCTGATGAGCTAGAGCCAGGGTGCTTCAGGCCCCCAGGCCCAGAACAACACTCAGGTGACAGGGATAGCAACAATGGCAAAGACTCACATCTAGAACTCTCTCTCCCACAGCTATGCACTCCAACAAACACCGTAATAATGGGTTGGGCAAACTGCCCCTCATTTTAAAAAGTTGAAATTGCCACATCCCAGCACTTTGAATTTTGCCAAAAGAAATCCCAGAGAGTTAGATTCTGAGAGAAAGAAAAGTTGTAATCTAATAAATAGTTAAAACAATGGGCACCAAAATTTACATTTGAAGGGGAAGGGGAAAGAGTTCAATAAACATTCCCAAGTCCATCAAAGATATCACAGCCTAAGAAAGTATGGATCAAGCCGGGCGTGGTGGCGCACGCCTTTAATCCCTGCACTCGGGAGGCTGAGGTAGGAGGATCACGGTGAGTTCAAGGCCACCCTGAGACTACATAGTGAATTCCAGGTCAGCCTGGGCTAGAGTGAGACTCTACCTCGAAAAACTAAATAAATTAAATAAATTAAATAAATAATAAATAAATAAAAAGAAAGAAAAAGAAAAGCATGGACCAAGTATCAAGTGCTCTTTAGCCTAAGCACAGGACCACTAGCTGTATCCTCAAGGAACCCACAAGGATCTCTTAGCCCTTGCCATCTCTGGTTGAGACCAATGGAAATGATGACAAGACCAAAGACCAGGCCAGAGATCCCACCCTCCACTGGTGATGTCCTGCCTAGGTGGCTAGGCTAGGGGTGGGAGGGAAAGCATGCAGCACCAACTTCAACCTTGTTCACCTAGGTGCTGCTGTGCTCAGCTGGTGGGAAAACAGTTGGTGGCCACTTGCATTCAATCCACACTAACTGAGCTAATTACCAAATCCCTCCAGTGAGTTCCCTCCAAGACAATCCAGAGATCTCAAAGAGACATGTTGGTGCAAACAATGGCACATACAACCAAAACCACCCTGCCAAGGTTTTAAAGAACCGTCCTTTCCTTGAGTTCTCACCCTCACAGCCAGCACCTCCAGGATAGGCTCTGAGTCGAGGAGAAGCAGAGGGCTCGGTGATCCCACCAGCAAGGCACAATGGCTGCAGAGGCAAGGTGTGGGCACGGGATTCTGGCCAAATCCTGCCAGCCCCAGCCAAGCAAGCGCAGACCAGTGTGAATCCTACCACCTCACTCTGTCACACCTCCACACTCAGCTTGCTGAGCTTCATTTTATTTTCACTATCCAACTCCCAGAGGGCTGATGCCAGCGTGTGTGCGCACGCACACACACACACACACACACACACACACACAAAATGCCTTTGCCCTGTGGGCTATTACATCACAATTTCAACTGACAAGTATGTGTATGGGGGTGGGGTGGGGGCTGCGCAGGGGCAGTTGGACCCAGTTAGCTCTAGGAGTTTCTGAACTGCAAAAAGGGCCCATCTAAAGAGCCCCTTGAGGAAGAGTGGGGTACCAGGTGGGGATAGGGATTGAGCTTTGGAGTCACTGCTGGACAGTTATCTTTCCAAGTCCCTCAACCCCTTTGCCACTCAGTTTCCTCATCTGAAAGCGTATCTAACAATAGTTACTAGCCCACAATGGAGTGCTCGAATCAGGGTGATGCTGAGGAAACAGGTACACCAGGCAGCAGTGAGTATGGGGCAAAATCGCTCTCTCAGGAAAACATCCTTTTGGTCAGTGTTGCCCTCCCCACCTCAGTGGGTCCACGCCAACCCTCAGCACAGTCACCTCCCACCCCCCCAAGGCCACCCCTCCACAGAAAACAGCACAAGCCACCCCAAATAGAGCTAATTGCTTCTCTTCCCCTTTGCTAATCACAACCCAAATGGGCTCATTAAAATTCTCCCAGTCTCCAAGCCCTGGGTTATGTCAGACTTTCTATCAGAGATAAGTGAGCAAGACTGGAGGAGGCCGGGGCAGCCTACCTGCCTGAACAAGAACTGAACATCAGAGGCCTTTCTTTCTGCACCGCGACAGATCCAGCCACCAAAGAAACAGCAGCCAGAGTGGGGCTATCACAAACATCCTGCTGAGCCTTGGCCCGGCCTCCTGATGTGGAGGGGGCTGGGCTGTACTCTCCAAGTCCCTCCCCACAGCCAGGGCCTCCAGCCTGGAGCAGCAGCTGCTGGAGGCTTCAGAATCCTGAGAGCCCACAAGCATGCTCACCTCATAGCCTAGCCGGGCTGCCCGCTGCAGGAGGGTCTCACCAGCGTTCTTATTGACAATAAGTCTTCTTGCTTCCGGCGGCATGGGGCGAGACTGGGTGGTCTCCTGAGGGGAACTTGAGCGTGGCAGCTGTGTGGCCTGGGAGGCTGGGAGCAATTGTTGCAAACGGTCGAAAGGCTTTGGCTCCTGCTTGGCTGGTGACAAATCGTAGTCTATACTGGGCTCAGGCCGCTTTCTGAATCTCCGCACAGTCACCTGTCACAAGACCAAACAGTGGTTAAGGCTGGATGCTTTCCAACACACACTGCCTCCCTGAGTGTCCCTTCCTCCCAGAGTGACAAACCTGTGGAGGAAGGCACTTTTTTTTTTTTTTTTTTATAGAGGAGGAGGTGGCTGTCAAAAGAGGGTTGGAGGAGGGGGGGTTCACTCTGACTAGTTTGAAACTTCAGGGCCACCCAGCATACATGCCACTCCTAGGACAGGTGTGACACGAGGTGTGGGGGGGCAGTCCAGGAAAAGGAGAGCTTAGTCCCCCAGAAGTGAGCTAACAGTGTCGGGAGGTACCTTGCCATCAGTGTTCTCCACATAGTACTCCCCGGTGAGCGGCAAACCCCGCCTGGGCTCCTGAGGTATCAAGTGCTTGGTTTTGCACAGTCTCTTCCCGGATGGCTTCTCGCTGTTGTCGGTGTATTTCTGCAGCAGGGAGGCAGCCTGGCAGTCCTCCTCTTCGTCTGTGCACAGCGCATCTGTCTTCTGGCTTTCTTTAATTTTCTGCTGTTTGGCAGGCAGCCTGGAGGCTGGCGTGCAGCTTGGCTGAGTCTGCTTTTTGCCGCTTGCATTGGTGGATGAAAGGCTCTTCATGGGCGGAGAGCCGGAGAACACAGGCAAGCCTAAATACGGAGGGGGTTGGCGAGCAGGCGGGGGGGGGAGGGGGAGAAGAAGCAGGCGTTACACAGTTGTAGCTGGTGCAGAAAGAAAAGCCCATTGTTAACACTGATCACTGGAGCGGCTTCAGTTTTTAAAGATATACCAATTATGTTTTCAAAGCATTAATATTTTAATTATCCCACATTCAAACGGCAAATAGGTTAACCCACAAAATGCCAAGTGGCAAGTTTCTTCAAAGGGCCAGGACCAGCAGACAGAAGCTAGCTCTTCTGTTCTCCTGTCCCCAACCCACTGGGCCGGGGCATGCTCAGGAGGACCTGGTGATCAGGAAATGGCCTGAGCCTGGAAGGAACCTGGTTGTGGGGCCACCCAGGCTTCCTTTCCTGCCCAGTCAAAGGCTGGGAAATCAGGAAGTAGGGGGAGCAGAAGAAAGGAGGTGTACAAAGCTATCGCAAGAACTTTCCACCTGCCACCTCCTAGTTAAGAGTCAACTTCAATGGCCCAAATCCTCCCAAAGGCCCTTTACCACAGTGAATACATGACCTGCCCTCCAGAAGCAGGACAGGCGGTCAAGGGGTGACCTCTGTATACCTTGTTCATTGTCACTGGATTTGAGGGACTCTTCTGACCAGCCTCTGTTGCCTTTGGTCTCTGTCTTTTTCCTGCCAGGTTTCTCTTCAGTGATGTTATTCCCCTGGGCTGTGACCTCAGGCTGAACTGCCTGGGTCACTTCCTTCCTGCTTTGGCGGCCAGGTTTGCTCTCTGCTGCGGATACCTGCTGTTCCCACCGTTCTCTAAGGTGCAGCAAGTGGCGTTGCTTTTTTGGATGGAGCCCTGTTAATTCAATGCACACCTTCAGGTTGGTCAGCTCACTATAATGTGGGTCTTCTAAGTGGTTAGAGGAACTGTTTGTCATTTCCCTCTCAGGCCAGTCATCTAATGGAGAAATAACTACAAATTAATCAAAAATCCCCCTGGGGGAGGAACAAACTGTCTTACATAGCACTTATGAGGGAGGGGAGGGGAAGGGCGTGGCCACTGTATATGACCCAACAGGTTACCTATTTGTGTTTGGCCACCTCTGGACTTGGAGGAAGGGGAGGTGGGAGCCGCCTCCCCAGGGCTCCAGGAGGTGATATGGGAATGGCAAGGCTGCACTACTGTGCCCCCCAGCCACTGACTACAGGGGCAGGTGCTGCATATTGGTAAATTCACACCTCACGTGCGCCCTCCGTGGCCACATGCACAGGCCTCCCAAGCAGGCAGCTGAAGCTGACCCGGCTCACCTTTCGAGACCCTTCTCCTCTTGGCTTTCAGCAGGGGGTCCTCTGATAGGTCATCCACAGTGGTCTCAGTGTGGGTGCTGTCACCTGAGATTTTGCGTTTCCGGTCTAGCCTGAGGGTGGGGCTGTGTTGCATGTCTGCAGCTGCCTGATCGATGGGTGGCTCGCTCACAGGCGGCCTCTCCGTAAAAAATTTCTCCACCGGAAGATCTTTGTCCTCCGGGGCTTCAAAGGGATCATGTTTGTTTCCAGTACTACTATACTCGCCTGCAGGGAGGGGAGACAATACAGAAATAAAGGTCCAAGGTCCCCACAAGGAGGAAGGATACGGGGAACAGGAAGGAATGCCATGGCTAAGGTGATGAGCAACCTGCAGATCCTTCTTGGGCAACTAGGGTCCTTACTCATTAGAAGCATAGAACCAACATAAACAGAACTTTTCAGTGACTAGGCATGACTGAAGCCAATCTGCAAGTGCATCACAAAGTCAGGCACAGGCCATGTTTGCACCTTCTACGTTTTTGTACTTGGGGGTCTGAGGGAAACCAGAAAGGGGCTGAGGTACCCATATTCAGCATCAAGATCTAGCCCAGCCCAGTAATAATAAAAATCTCTATGAAAGCATTTGTTCAAGTTGTCATTTGGAAATACATGGGGCATATATGGCCATACCACACTGAGCACACCCGACTGCATCTGAAATACATGGGAGGCTGATGTAGTAAGAGATTAAACATCTCCCAAATGCCCATGTGCATTTGAGTCCATACATGATGGGTGTGTGTGTAGGGGAGGGGTAGATGCTGAAAGAAGCCTACGACCTTAATGGGCAGGAGGGGACAGGGAGTGCTAGGTAAACCCAAGGTGCTAGGGGGAGGTGCCTGACATAGCCAAAGGCAAAGATTCCTAGCACATGTAAGACTTCAGAGGGCTCAATGTGATGGCTGACCACAGACATCCCTATCACTAAATCAAGGTGTTGCTTTCATTTAATGTTCAAAATAGGAGAACCCCCACAGAGACTCTAGTCACCTCATCTGGCACTCTTTCTTACATCTATAGACAAGAATCCATGGCCTTCATGGTTGTCTGTGTCTTTTGTAGCCAGACAAGCATTTACAAAGCTGCTTGCTCTAGACTCCCCCCCCCACCCCGGCTGCTTCCATTCCCTGCACTAGACAAGGGGGACAGGAGGAGCAGCAAGCACTTTGTCCATGGATCAACACACTAACATCATCTTCTTTTTGTTCTAGCCCAACAAATAGCTCATTGATGGCTCTGCAATGGCATTTTCTTTATATACACTAAAACATAAACACTAACTATGTGACAACCACCAACCACCATAAGGTTCAGCACTTGCACATGGTCTGCTAAAGTGATCCCACACATTCCCAGGGCTGTGGGTCTGGTGTTTTGGTAGTGCTGTAGCAGTAACTTTCTAGATAAAATGATAAGAATACATCTCATAGGCTGAGCTCAGCCCATTTCAAATTCCACTCCTACTGCCAACCTGTCCTGCTCATGTCTCATCAGCTTCTACTCTCAGGGACATTCCAGCACTAGGTAGTAGGAGCAGGGGGAGCAGCATCTTAAGACAGTCTTCTTTCATGAGAGTACACAGTATGGACAAAGCAGCCGGCAGCCAGGTGCCTTCAGGGCTTACCACTGTGGACCTCTGTGAATACACCTGATCCAAGAACATAGCCAAGGTGGGCCTTCTGCCATGGCAGAATCCTGCCACAAAGCTTGGTAGCAGACAGAAGACATGCAGGCTACCCCAAAAGTCAGCTGCCACAAACAGACAGGAGGACCACCATACTCAGCTTGGCAGGGGTCTCAGAGAAGGCAGGCTGCAGGGTCTCACTTGTACTCCATGACCCTCTTAACTGCTCTGGCCCTAACAGCACCACTTTACAAATTGCCCAGCCCCCTTTGACTATCAAAGCAGGATCATTATAGGCAGCCACCACCCCCTGGGTGGACTTCATCAACCCAAGGTGTGCAGTGCAAAGGGAAGGACCAGAGAAATTACCTATGCAGGATGCTGAGATCCTCAGACCAGCTTAAATTCACTTTCAATGTTTTCAAATTGTATTCCTTCCTACCATCACTCTTTTGTAGGGAAGTGGCTCAGGTCACAATTTGCTCCAGGTCACTATCAGACCCAGATTGCACTGCCCTGCCTTGCCCACTTTCCAGCATCACATCCCTTTCCCCATCAGTAAGACTCTCTCAACTATGGGTATTTGACATTCACTCCCCAGTCTAACACTTAGGCTCCAGGTCTCATGGAGGCACCTGAATTTGTAGCAGCCTCAACCTTGTCTAAGCCTTCTTTTTCTCTGGAAGATTTTCAGCTTTATTGTCAACTTCCTAACAGTGAAATGAGGCCCAGGTCTCACAAACATATGACCTTCTGACCAAGTTTGCCACCTGGAAGACTTGAGATCACCTACTTTGTTGGCTGGTGCCAGCAGGTAATAACTTATCCCCCCGCTCCTCACTCAACAGGAACACCCCCTACAAAACACTGGGTATTGCTGTCTCTCTCTTCTGGGGTTTCCCATCTGGGCAAAGCTGCCCACTGGGGGCAAGAAAGGCTCCATTTCCACCATTGCCATCTGTTCCCCCATTCACAGGAGGCTTGTAAGGGAATACAGCTGCACACCAGCTTGCTCAATTCCCCATCATTTCTCCATTTAGCTGGGCTGGGTGCTCCTATGCCTGAGGGCAGAGCCTTACTGTGTGGCCAGTCACATTCTGCCTTGTCCTGAGGGACCACAAGTGAGCAATGCCTGTGATTTCCCATCCTGGACTATTATCATTGCGGAATGTGGGGTTCATACCAGCCCCCACACAATTCATGTAGCCGCTTTCTCCTCCATTCTCCAGATCTTTCCAAACTGGGGCCACTCTCCTTTTTTCAGGGAAAGGATAATGATTTCCTCCAATGAAGGTCTCCAAAGGCCTTTCATTGGGGTGACTGTCCAGGAGCTAGTAATAATCCTGAAACCTACTGATCCTTAATGCCCAAGATACATATGGCCACCAGCCATGGGGAGAGAAGGCCCTATGTTACATTCCCATATACTTGGACTTGGATCTCTTCAAATGGGGCCAGTCTAACCACTGCCTATAGGATTATCCTTGAAGGCAAAGGAGATGGGCAGATAAAAAAGAGAAAGTGACAGGTACCCAACCATCAGCTCCATCACTGCTAGTCCTACGGGCCCCTTGGTCACACCATTTAGGCAGATGGGGCATGGCTGTATTCAGTGTTTGACATTTGCTCCTTATAGCTTGGTCATATGACTTGCAGCACTTACATCCCATAATTTATCATGGTTGTGCCATACTATACCTCACAGAAGTATTACCATGGCAACATCTACAAGTCACCATAGCAACAAAGCAATTTCGCCCCTCTTGTAGCCATGCCCAGTGAGCCCTAAACAAGATGGGAGAGTTTGAGACTTCTGAGGGTCACCCAAGATGTCAGGTCCCTGTGCCTGTCGCTCAACCACGCCATGCCTATGCCCTTTACAACTGAGATCTCTGCTCCAAGCTCAAAGTGACTCACAAAGCATGCTGGTGCTGTCCTAGTGAAGAAATTTCCCAAGTCCTGAGCCCCTGGCAGCCCCTTGACTGGGGCTTCCTTCAGTTCCTGCTCAGTCTGCCCCGAGCCAAGTGATCGGTGAGGAACATAGTCACCCATGTTCAAGAGAGAATCCAATGCCTCCTTGGCCCTCTGTATCTTTAAAATGCCGCTGATGGTTCTTACCAATGGACTTACAAGTGTGGGGAGCCTCTCCACTCATTTACTCAACTTTTGCAATGAAAATTTAACTAAGCCACTCATACCACTATAGGGGGAAAATGGAAATCCTGACCGTGGCCCTTTCAAGTTCATTCTATTGCTTACACAAGCCACTCCCAGTAAGATTCATCTACTTTCTCAGTTCCTAGTACACCAGGCACAGAGGAGCTACCTCGGAAAGGGAAGGTAATTGGATATGGTGGACACACTTATAAAGGACAGCACTGAGGAGGCTGAGGCAGAATGATTGAAGCCATCCTGGACTATATATCAGCTTGGGCTACATTGTAAGTTTGAGGCCAGTCTGGGCCCAAGGAAGGGCTTGGAGGAAGCCTCCTGTAATTTCTTGGTGACCCCTGCCTGCTCCGAATTCCTACCCCAGCTCTCATATAAAGATGCTTGGCTTTGGCCCACAATGACATCAGTGAGAAGTGTGAGATTTCCTGAGACGCAGGGCCCGATTCCACCTGAGCTGTAATGGCCAAGGAGGCCCAGTTAATTTGTAGCTAAAGTGATCTAACAGTGTGCCCCTTGGGATGAGGTGGTGGCAGCAACAGCAAGGACCATGGCTCTTTAAGGGTACTCCTGTTGGTTAACCACAAACACCAAGTCTTCAGAAAGTCTGGAGGCAATGATACATCTTCTTCCAAAAGGAACCCTTCACCTTCCTCACCCTCTTCTGCTCTGTGCCATGCCACATCGCCTGTAGAGCACTTGGTGGCAATTCTGACTCTTCGAGCTGGACCCTGTCCAGGTGCACCAGAAACAGCCTACTGTCTGGGGCTTACAGGGGAGGGGCCTTGAGCTCTGCTCCTGTTGGCTACCCAGATATCTCTAGGTCCAGCAGGAAAGATGGGAAGGATATAGATCTTTCAAAGTAACAGGTGGGAGGCCTTGGAGATTTATATCTGAGGGTGGTGGCCACCCTGGGTCTGGCCATATCACCTGAAAACCAGAGAAAGGGCCAAAAGACTTGAAGGTGGCCAGGTTCCCACCTCTTCCTATAGCCTCTTTCACAACTCACTCAGAACGAAAGGAGGTTCCCGCTCGTGGGTAGTTCCCTCCTTCCAGAAGCACCTTGCCCACTTTTAAGTTTTCTCTGAGAGCCTTTCCCAAGAGTGGTTACTTCAGAGTAACTCAGAAAGTGATGGGGGTAGTGAAGTAGTTACTTTGTGTCTGCTCCAAGAACAAGAGAGGAGGTGTTTTGTTTGTTTTTTTTTGACACCTCACCCAAGAGCAGCTTGGATTCACCACTGTAATATTATAGCATCTTGTGAGGAATGTCAGGAAACTTTGATATATCAAGACTTCCTGTCACTTGGGTAAAGTCACCACTTGTTATAGCCACAGAAACTACCTTCTTCAGAACTAGCACCAAACTGGTCCCGGTTGAGCCTAGTCTGCAGCCTGCAGTAGTGTTTGATGGACCCCAAGGGTGAATTTGGAGGTAGGGGAGGAAGGTTGTGCTCTAGATGGACAGAAACACATGCTACTGGACCACAAATTTTCAACTTATATCTTGCACCGAGGAACCATACTGAGCATGCTAAACCCACAAGGGCAATGACACAACACTGTCCAACACACCCATCATCATAGACTGGCCTGTCTAGGATTAGGGGTTGAGCAACTATAACCCCTCTGTGTTCGCCTAGAACCCTAATTCACCTGCATTAGTGAGGTTTCTGAGGGCCAGAGCAAGACGCAAACCTCAAGCATGCACATGTAAGGAAGACAAAGACCTTTGCCAATTGCTGTCAGTATAACCTGAGAAGTCTCTCAAAGTCAAGTCCAATGGGGACCTGAAGTGTCCTGGGGGAGGCACTTACTTTCATCTCACATTGTAACTTTAAAACATAAGCTCTCCTTTGTCTGGTGGCAGAGCCCCTTTACATATGCCATTCTCTTGGGTTCTGTTGTTAACAGTCCCATCTTTCTGGCACTTTTATCATTCTTCGTCCCATCTCAACAAAAGCCAATGCCAGCGGGAGAAAACAAGAGCTCTCCCTTCTGTATCAGACTGCCATCAGCAGTGTGGGGGTGAGGAGCACCATTCCAGCTGCTACAGAACAGAACCGACTCTAACCACCCATTTCTTACCACGACATTGTGTTGGATTGTCAGTTGCTATGGCCCTGGTGTTTTTCTAAAAGGGGAGATGGTGGTACCCTAGAAAAGAATCTTTCACAGATTCCACAGACTTGGCCACCACCACAAACAGACTTCACTGCATTAATGACAAAAGCAGCCCATTTCGCCAAGCAGTTCCCACCTGGACCTTGGGCCAGTATCCACAAATCACTCCTCCTCTGCAGTCTGGGCCCTGGGAACAGGGTGGTCCTATTCTCACTGACCCAGTACCACAAGCCAGCTGCTCGGGTTTACTTACATCTCTCACTGTCATTCTGCTCAGCAGTGGCCTCCTCCAGGGCGACTGACTTTGGCTTTTTGTCCTGACTTCCTTTCAACCTTTCCCAGTCGGCTGGGTTGAATTTGCACACCTCGGAGTCTTTGGTTGCTGTGTGGCCACCTTCTCTCTCTTTCATCTCCAACTCTGAGAAGCGCATCATTGCACGCTAGAAAGAGAACGGAGATGGAAAAAAACAACACCTTACCATAAAGGCTATTTCATGTGCCTTATACTATAAAGGAAAGTGTTTGCAAAGAAAAGCTTGCCCAAAACCAACCACAATTTATGAGATACCACTCAGATATTATAAAGTTTAACACATAAAATTTAAGTGTCTATATGTAAGTAGCCACATATTTTTATCCATAAAGTCATGTGTATATAGATATAAATGTGATGTGTATGTATAACTATACATACACTATTGCATAGAGACAGACATTCTCTTTTTAAGGTAAATAAAACAAAACAAAAACACAATGCAAAGAAAACAAAAGAAAAACACAACAGAAAAGAAACAAAATGCACAATGAATAAGACGACCATGGCCCACAAACTTCCCTTTGTATATTTGGAAATGAAATTTAACTCAAAAGGTTTATGGAAGATTCTAGTAATAAAAATTTGAAGAACTGACCTCACAGTAAGCAGCGGGTAGACATAAAATACTGTCCTCTTGTAATCCTTCCATCTATGTAATTAAAATGGGCACTCAATGGATCATTTAGATAACTTCATCCATTTTTATCATCATAAACCAATTTTTTTTCTTAACATTGCAAAACAATTTGGCTTTATTCATCTTTTAATTAAAAGTAAAATATCTTAAGGAAATTCCTATACAACATCTACCATAATTCACTAACAAATTAAATACAGACTATCCCTTTAAGCGAGCTTTTTGTTTTCTTTTTCTTTCTTTTTTGGTGGAAAAAAAAATGCGCGATTCCCACAGACATGCGACTGCTATACATATCCATCAAGCATCAAGTAAGGCATTCTTAGCAGCGCTTCTAGATCTAGTATCTTTATAAGCAGAGAAATCAAAGCAACTGATAGGTAAACGTCATGCAGTCTTTAGACATCCTTCACAATAATTACAACTCGTTATCAGCATTCCAGTAGAGTTCTATTATACAGAATAGCTTCAAGTATCCAGACACATGAACCTATGAGCTACTATCACGTCCCCTTATTGAACACATTTCATACATTCCAATTACCATAAGCATCATTAACCAAATCTGCCTAGTGCCCTGTCCTGCCACACGTCCCCAATCCCTTTCGTACATTACAAAACTGACCACTGATAAAGTTAAGTGAAATATAGGTGGGGGGGCTCACCTGCAATGCCCGCTGCTCTCGGCTGAGCTGACTGGAATCTGCATACAGTTCAGTGGTGACACATTTGAATCGGTCACCCACATAACCCGCCGAGTTCGCGATTCTCTTTGCCAGCTTAGATGGCTTCGGTTTCAGAATTTTCCCATCATTTGATTCTGCCTCGTCAGCTCCATCTTTGGTATAGGTGGGGGTGACGTCCATGCTCTGAGGGGCACTGCCCACACAAAATGATTTGGGATCCTCTTGGGTTTTACCAAAAGTCACGGCAGGACCATCACTGCCCAGAGTTGGTTCCAGGAATGGAGTCGCCACTGGCATCCCTAGGTTCTCTTTATTGGTTGCTGCCGCAACACTGTCCTTGCTTAAGCCAAACACTGGCTGGCCCGGAGCCTGTTTGAAAGCGTAAGATTCGTGGAAGTCACTAATGCGCCCCAACTCCTCTCTGAGAGAGATGAAATCACGATGTTGCTGCAGTGTCGGCTCAGCTGGGGGCTTGGCGGGCTCCGCACTCTGACCCACACTCTCGGCTGCCAGGCCAGGTTTGGGTGCACCTGCCTCAGTTTTAGCATCTGCTTCTTCCCGGAGGTCTACGTAGACAAGTTTGTCGCTTTTGACAATAGTCTTCCCTTGAGTCCAGCTGGGATTTGGCTTCAGGTTCTTGTCGGCGGGGACTTCTGGATGTAGTTTGGTACTGCTGGCTTCCAACATCTCAGAAAACCGATTGCGGAGGGTTGGATCCTCATAACGGGCTCTCTCATGAGACCGGGACCGCCTCTCTGGTTTCTCTTCTTTAGTGATTTCCATGGGCGTGTGTGGAATCAACATGGGATGTACCATGCCCAAGCCCAGAGCATCTTGGTAGGTCACAAACTCTGGCCGGCCTGTAGGCAGTCCATAGGGCAGGCCAGGCTTGGGGGCAAGGTGCCCAGGAAATAGACTGCCGTTGGGTAACAAAACTGGGTGAGGGTACACAGGTCCTTTTCCATGTAAAGAGAGGGGACTTAGAGCAATGCCTTCTGGTGCTGGGTAAGGAAGGTAACTCCTTGGGTAGGGAATTGGTGGGGACCTGAATGCTTCATTTGGAGATAGAAATATTGAGCTTGGCGGGAGGCCATTCTCGTTCGCTTTGAAACTCGATTCTGGGTTGCTGGCTTTGGCTCCCTTGCTGCTGGTGCTGCCACTGTGCTTGGCAGGCGTGGTTGGGGGCTGGCCCACGTGCTGGATGACGGATGGCGTGGTATCCACGGAGCTCCTGCTGGTCTTGGTGCCATCTGCATTGGCATTGGGGGCTGGTGATGCAGAGGCTGGGCGACCCACGCTGGACACTGACCCCGAAACATTAGTGATCACAGTGTCTGTGCCACCCATGCGGGGACACGATGAACTCCGCTGCTGCGGTATAGCCCAGTCCAATGCCTTAGTTTTCAGTGACATACTCTTGCCATTGTTCTCTTCATTAGGACTTGGCCCAGGCACCACCCAGGATGAGGGAGCGGTGCTGATGATTTCAGATCTATAGATAGCACAGCCATTTCCTGGAGGAGATAATGTTTCTTTTGGAATTTCACTTCCGGAGAGCACTAACCCACTTCCAGCCCTGCTGTGAACCAGGACGGTGGGAGCCATCTTTTTCATGTGGTCAGCTTTGGAAGCATCTACATCGACCACTTTAGAAGACAAGTCTAGTGGTTTATCTGTGACGTCTTTGGTAACGGTCTGCTTCTCCAACAGAGGAGGTGAGCCCCCATCTTTTCTGTCTTGAACTGTTGTCTTCCGGGTATGTCCGGACACAGGCTGGGCACCTTCACCCCCCTCTGGAGCCTTCAGATACTTGCCATTAGAAAGCCTGGTTGTGGGGAACTCACTGCTGACTGTCATGTATGGCTTCGTCAGGGTGACTGAGGGTGAGGTGGAGATCCTGGGATAGTGCTTGTGGAACTCGGAGTAGGTATCTACAGTGGGCTGAGTGGGAAGATGGACACGGGGTGAGGGCCGAGGTGATGGGGGCAACAGGAGAGCTGTGTCCCCTGGCAGGCCACTGGTGACTGCCTTGGCAGAGGGCACCCTAGGCTGTTTACTGTTCTGGATGTGGGGATAGGTGTGGGAATCGACAGGGTTCCCAGGGCTAACTCCCATCTTCCATGGGAGGCTTTTGTCTGCACAGTGGACGAGAGGTGGGATGGCTGGGGAGGCTGAAGGTGTGGAGAGCCTCATGGGTGAAGCCAAGGATGAGGGGATGTGGGGGCTGACATAGTGTGGGGGCGGTAGATAGAGAAAGCGCTCCCCGTTGGTGCAGACCGGAGAATACAGTGGCTGAGCCAAGCTGTAGGACTGCTGAGGTAGCAAGGCCTTGTACATGTTCAGTGAATACTTATTTGGCGAGTCGAGGAAAGGGTAGATGGCTGGTGTGGCCCCCTCCATATAAGGGTTAACCCAGGGCAGCCGCAGGTAACTAGCACCATTGATGTTGAGAGGGCTCTGTTTGTCGCTAGCAGGTCTGTCCAAGCCCAGGCTATCCGCTGTGGCTACAGAACTTTTTTGTATTCCAGGAGGTGTTTTGTATATAGCACTGAAGCCATTTGGGGGTTTTCCAGAGACAGTAGGAGCCTCCACTGTCTCAGGTGTATTCGGTTTGAACTGCATCTCTGGATTTCTTTCTGAAGAAAACCCAAGGCCACTTAGAGTGTTCGTGGCAGCCTCCCGACCTTTCTCTGAGCCCAGTCCACATAAGCCAGAATAGACGATGTTTCCAGGGACCCGGAGTCCCTCCCGGATGAGGCCAGTGCGGTCCATGCTCAGTGCTGCCAGGCCATCAATCCGATGTGCCGCACTCGCATCCACCTTTGTAAAAGAGCAACATGTGTTACTTGGGACACCTGTCAAAGCAGCAGCCCCAAAGAGAAGCCACCAAGGGAGTCACATGACACCCACGGGTTAAAGACAGAATTCCTGGGGTCCACTGCCACCTCCTCCCACACCTAGCCCCAGCTAATGCCTGACTTCTAGCTCGTGTTCAATGAGTACCCTGTAAATACAGACCATGACCCCTTCAGACTCGAAGCACATGCGTTATTTTGATCATCTCTAAATACTGGAAAATGCATCTCCACAGCAAGAATTCTTTGCTGTGGCATAGAAGACACCAAGCATGATCTTCTCCACATGGCCCTCACGGGGGCACAGAACTCATACAACTACAGTGGGATCTGTTAAATCTGGAGGGAGGAGTTCACTTCGTATTTCCCAGACACAAGAAAGCATCATTTAACAGGACAAGAAACAATCTTCAGAGGACAACAGGACGGGGGAACTTTAGCTGTCTCATTTCTAAATCAATAAAGAGGTCAGGGGTCAAGCTGGTTGCATCTTTTGACTTCATCTCCCTGGTGCCCCAAAGGCCAGTCTTGTGTTTCATATTTTACTGGCAAGATAAAGCCTAAGGGGCTACTTGGAGGCTGGGAGTTATCCAGCTGGGAGGGCTGATGGGGCACATAGTTTATGGAAGACAAGACAGCACAAACCCCACCAGTCACTAAGGGACAAGGACCTGTGGGGCAGAACATGTCAAGAACATGAGAAGCGCTCAGGTCCGGCCCTGTCTAATAACAGAGGCTTACTACTCAGCTAGCCTTTACCCTCCTCCCTGCAACCAACCAGGCCCCTTAATCATATGCAGATTAATGCACAATTGATTACAGATCACTGATACTCAGCCATCCCATCAACAAAAGCCATTCATCTCTTACCACGTTGTGATTCAAGGGATTCTCCTCCCTCAGTTCCAGTCTGGCTTTTGAAGTGTCACCATCATTCACAGGAATTTTCCTATTTAAAAGGACACACCAATTTCATGAGAACAGTCTTTCTTGAATCCGTCTTTCATCTAGCTTCCCAGACCAGACCAGTTTCTACTAACCTTGGCTTTTCTTCCCTGCCCTAACCCTCCTTTGCCACAACCAATGCTCAAAGTTGCCCCCAAATGGCAATTCGATATTGCCCTGGCAGAACAAAGGGAAGGCAGGCCTTTCATGTGTGGAGACATGAACAACGCATATGTCTCTGAGGTGGGCAAGCTAGAAATTAAGATCCACTCTTCTCCTGCATGACCTTTTCTAAAGAGGACATGTGCTGTCCTAGCCAACCCTTATGAGCTATCCTAGAGGGCAGGCATGAAGTAAAACGACATGGACCAAGGCAAGCTAGACCAAGTCTAGACGTCTACAGGCCGGCCCCATTATTTACCACTTCAGTGTTAACCCTGAGGATAGGCTTTCAAAACTTTTCCCAAAACAAAGTTAGGGACTATGGCTGAGGAAGCTGATTTCCATGGCAATAATGAAGTCCTATTTGACTTCTTGTTTCAGAATGACAGAGGGGGAGAACACACACTAGTATCAGAGAAATGTCAGTTACTCCTAGCTAAAGGGGAAGCTGTACATCTGTGCCAGGCTGCTGCGGCTGCCCTGGGACTTGTTATCAGAGGGCATCGATAAAGAAAGTATTCAGTGCCAACTTCCAAATCCCCAGGATAACAGCTCTGACAAGCAGCAGAGGAAAAGTTTCTTCATTACCCCAAAGAGCAGTCTCTGTCATCTAATGTTTAGCTGTCTTTACCACCCTCCAAAATTACTGACTGGAAAGCTTAAGAGAGCTGTCAGGCAACTAAACCCCAGGGCCAATGGTCTCATGGAAGTGGCAGCAGAAGGCAACCCCAGACCTTGAGCTCCATTCAAGAAAAGGGTGGGTCGTCTTCCCTTTTATTACTAAGCAAACTATTTGTTTTAAAAGCACATCGAATGCCGATCCACCTGGGCCCACACTCCTGACATTTAGAGTTAAAGCAGCATATAGACTGGGATTAATTCTCCTTCATAAATATGAAATAATAAATTAAGGACGAAAGTGCACTGAAAGGCCGCTTTAGGGGCTAATCTTTTAAAGGGCGGCAATGCTTCGCTGAGCCAGGTTGCCTGTTAAACCTGTAAATCAAGAGCCACCAGCTGGCGAGAGATTTCTCTCCCCAGCCCTTCTGGGGCCCCCTCTGGCTGTGAGAAGATGAGGGGGCTTGGGCATGGGCCTGTGCTCAAGAGTGTGGGGGAGATGAGTTCTCTTGGCCCCGGCAGCTACATTCACCTGTCTTCGCTTGTCCCACACATGCGGACCCTCTCACTGTTCATCCAGCTGTGAACATTCCCATACAGGGGGGTTGCTGAAAGCATGTCGTCTTCTTGGATGGCAGCTTCACTTCAAGCGTCTAGTCTGTGTAAGGGGAAGAAAAAAAAATCCCAAGAGCTTGAATAAAGGAGAGGCAAACAGGGAAGGAGAGAAGGCCTCTTTTGAGGCAATTCATACAGGATGCAGACTGATGGTCTACAGATGTCTATGAACCAAGGATTCGACTAACCCAGGCAGTGGAGGAGGGGAGCAGTTGAGAGTTAACACAAGACCGTCCACAGCACAGTGCCTATCTTTCTCTTTCCCAGCCGTGGAATGTATATGGTGGTCAAGAAAAAAAAAATCATTCATTCTTGCTGCTTGTTACAGAAGGAAGCCTTATTCAAGGGAGGACTATGGCAACAGCCATGGAGACCACTGTCACACCGGTGTAGAATCACTGCCAGGCACACACTGATCATTCTTGGGAATAACGGTAGAAGAAACAACAGTGAGTGAGGTAGTGCGGAGGGGAGGCTCAAACTACAGATGTTTCAAAGACTGAAGTCCAAGGCGGTTGTGTGCACAACTCATGGGTGGAAGGTGAAAAAGCGTCTGGTGGGCTGGTGAGCCTCACCCCTGGAGCCCTAGATTAGATTAAGCACCTAACTGGGGTGGTTTTGCCTGAGAGCTGCAGGGGGAGGCAGCTGAGAAACTCAATGACGCCTGCTCGCTGGGGACAAGAAATCATTAGCAAACGCACAAGTCTTTGCAGCCCAGGCTGATGCTGACGGGCTCCAAGCTGCTGGCACAGGGAGCAGGCAAAAGCCACCCATTTTCCACCTCCTGAGAGGGGGAGGCTGCAGAGGGAGGCAGAGGAGTCCAGACCACCTCCCCCCACCTTACCTTCTCGGGCCCCGGCCCCCACCCACATCACATTCTAGTTTGCTGCATGAGTGAAGGGTCAGGACAAGCTGCATTTTATTAACAGGATTATCACGGCGCGTGATTTATCCTCATGCAGGATTTTAATTGCTCTTTGGAGGTTGAGCCGTTTCTTTTGACTGCGCTTCAGCCCATATCCTGCTGTTAAATGCTGGGTTAATAAGTAGGGGAGCCTTTAATGCCTGGGACCGATGGCCCTCGGCAATTCCCTGCTCACAAACACATCTCAGTTTCCCTTGTCCAGGACAGGCCATAGCATTTTTCCACAGGACCCAAACCTGAGTATGAAATAATTGGTGTGCAGCTATATCACCAGGGGAACTTTTCTTTCTCCTCCCTCACACACCCACCCACACAGTTTCCGAAAGCCCAAATGTTCCCTTAAGTCGACACATTTCCTTTGTTAGCAGGAGAAAATATGCAAATGCTTGCTTTTACACTTTAGCTCACGGAAGAGCACACTGCCAGGTCGATTGGTTGGAGGCACCAGGTCCAGGGACTCTTTTGCCAGGGATCTGGAAGAGGGGGGTGGTGGGTAGGCCTGGAAAGACTGACTCCAAAAGCTCAACTATCTTCCCGTATTTCTTTGTCCCAACTAGGTCTTTTGTCCACCAGAAACCCCCATGGTCCTCATCCATAGAACAACACAACGTCTGTTAAATCTACATGCACTGACACATCAAGCACAGTTGGGGCTCAACAATAAAGCTGGAAGGGAAGGAAGGGCCTAAAGAAGAGATTGAAGTCCGTAGAAGCATGGGGGAGTGGACTAACTCCCTGGGAAGTGCCTCTTTCTTGTGCCAAGCAGTTCCCAATGGCCCAGCCACAGTCCTGGAGCACCGATGGGACCAGGGTGTTAGAGAAGGTTGTGTGGGGATTCATCTGTCAAATATACGAAACAAGCAGAGGCCATATTACTACTACTATTGCTGGGGAAGACCCTAAAACACATTCCATGAGGTGGCTCCTTCCCAGGATCAGGTGCCTCCTCTCACAACAAGAGGAAGAAATTCTGGATGTCCTACTAGGAATATTGGAGCACCATGCAGATGTCCTGGACCTCAGGCTTTGACAATAGGGCCGCCCCATGCCATGACTTCACTGTGCATTGATGAAATGCAAAAATTCCATCAGAAACAGGCATGTTGTTCAACCACCCCCGCCCCTGCCCCGGAAAGAATGGGGGAAGCACAGGCCTAGGAAAAGCCAATCTTCTGGTGACCCAGTTCCTGCCAATTGGCCTCCTCCACACATGGAGTGGCCACCTTGGGAAAAGGACCCCAGGACACCTCACAGAGGAGCAGAACCATCCTACAGAGTATCTGTAAAAGCCCAGCAGTTGCCTTGGGTATTTATTTCTCCAGGAAAGGCCCTCTGGATTAGGAAGGAAAGGAAAGGGATGCAGTAAGGAGGTACCTAGGGCCACTGGGCAATTGAAGTTTCTCCCTGCTCTCTGGGGCTCATCCTTCAGTGTTTTCAATATTAATGCCACACACATAAATGACACTAGACATCATAATAAAGTGTTGTCACATGCATAGGGTCAGATGGAGATTTGAGGCCAGGGGTGCATTTCAGTGTCACGTGTGTGTGTGTGTGTGTGTGTGTGTGTGTGTGTGTATCTGCACATAAAGAACCAAGGGGGGGTTGTGCTGTTGGATCCTGCTGTGGACTATACAAACACATGCATGAGCATGTGTGCATGCACACACACACACACACACACACACACACACTTATAATCTTTAGCTGCCCCATGAACTTTTTGTGAACTGTTTAAAAGTGGAGGTCTGTTGAACAAACAGCGGCGCCACTGCCAGCCATAATTTCATTGCAACAAGCTAAGGACTTTTAACTCTTCAAGTGCCTGGCCAAAGATGAGCAAAGTAGAGCAAAGGGCCAATGAACAGCAGCCCTGCTTAGCAGGAGGCCCTTCTCCAGGGTGACAAACAAGGGCCACCCAAGCAGGAACATCCTCAGCAGAGGCATCCTGCTTACCCCAAGCCATTGTCAAAGAATGGCAATTATCACCATCTACACACGGGTTTTCTCTGAGAAATAAAACAAGGGAACAAGGGTAAGAAACAGAGGATAACAACACTTATCTCACCCCACTTCTAGAAACTGTTGGTCAAATACTAGGGCCTTCTTTTTTTCTTCTTTTCTTTCTTTCTTTCCTCCTTTCTTTCTTTCTTTCTTTCTTTCTTTCTTTCTTTCTTTCTTTCTTTCTTTCATCACTAAGGCAAAGTCTTCAGAACTGGCTTTGCTGACCCTGGACTATGGGGATATGGTAGCAAAGGTGAAAGATCTGATTCTGATGAGAAACAAAACACTTCGAGGCCCATTTGCCCTTACTTTTCAGCCTCCCTGCCCAAATGAAAGCTGTGTTTCTAGAAGTGCCAAGAAGGGCTGGAGAGATGGCTTAGCAGTTAAGGTATTTGCATACAAAGCCAAAGGACCTAGGTTCAGTTCTCCAGGCCCATGTAAGTAAGTCAGATGCACAAGGTGCCACATGCGTTTGGAGTTTGCAGCAGCTGGAGGCCCTGGCACACCCATTCTCTCTGTCTCTCTCTCTCAAATACAAATATATAAAAAAGAAGAAGTGCCAAGAAAAGTACTTTACAAGTGCCAACCTGTTCCCAGGGTAAGCGGCTAGCATTACCTTGGCTCTGGGTGGGTTTTAACCCTTTTTGCCACTTATGGAGAGAAGGGAGCAAGGATGCAGAAGGAAGATGACTCGGGAGAGGCCAGGCAGGGAAGTGTGTCTTGGGTCCTGTGGAACTGATTGCTATCTGTAGTAGCTGCCTGCTAGAATACCCTGGTGCAGGAGAGACCTGGCCTGCATCTCTCAGGCACATGTGATATGGTATCAAAGCTCTTGACACTGTTTAAACGAAAGCTCTGGAGCACTGGGAAGAAAGGCCTAATTGGCAGAAAGGGGTCAGAGGGACCAGGGTTACATGTTGTCCTTCCAACCTTGGCTTGCCTAAGAAGGGGCATTGCTTCTACTTATGAAGAGACCTGAGGGGACTCCAAGGAGTACTTACTATTTTGCTGATTCCTGATAGAAGGACAACACTGTAGACTGAGGGAAAGGACACAGCACTTAAGTTAAAGGCTAAAATGTACCCTTGACCCTTGCAACAACAGGGAGCAAGCAGGCTGAGGAAGAGGTACTGTCCTAAGAGGCTGGAGTGGTGGGTGGGGGGGCAGTCAGACAATCTGGACCATTCTCTGTCCTTTTCATTGCTATCCCACTTCATAAAACCATTTCCCACTGCCACCAGTTAAGCCTGCACCCACCATATGAAAAGCACTGGCTCCATCCATCCCAGGGTCCAGAAGTCAGACCTTGAAACCTCGCTCTAGAGCCAAACACTGAGGGAACCTCTTCTTTGGGGATTTTTTAAAAAGCTTTCTCTCCAGATTCCTCTGGCCCCCATCCTTCAGGTAGTTATCCAGCCAGTGGCCAGGGTAACTGAAGAAGTCTGTAGGGACTGCTGGCTCAGATGGTAGAACAGGTAGCAGTGGTCCCAACCAGTGCGCTGGGGTCCTTGAGGTATGGGGCTCTGTCTTTCTGATGGCTGATTCTCTGGGTAGAACATGCAGAAAGAACACGGTTGCCACAGTGTCCCAGCTCTCACCAGCACCCACCCTGTATGTCTGGGCAAGTAGCAGACCCTCTCCAACCTTGGTCACCTCAGTAAATATTTGGCACTGTGTTTTCCAGAAGCCTAAGCTATACTGTCGACTTGAGTTTTACCTGGAAATAGCTGGAATTGGCGACGTTGAACTCCATCCAACAGCACCTAACTTGGCTAAACACGCTGTGCCTGATAAGCCCCACAATGGCTGCATGGTTTTCCGCATCAGGACATGACCAAGCCAGGCCAGGGGAAGATGGGGCCTTAGCAGTTGTTTCGGATTTCAACGAAGCCTAAAGCTAGTGCACAAGTCCTTCCTGGGATTGCTCCAAACCCAGACTGAGTCACAGCAGCAGCAGCAGCACACTCCTAGTGTCTAAGGGAGGGGTGAAGTTCCTATTTTAACATGTTGTAGGGAGGGCCTTGTGGGGGCGGGAAATGAGAAGAAAAAGCTTTCCCTGGATGTGTGAGGGGGTGGGTCCTCCTGGACTGTTTTCCCCAGTGTCATGTTATCTGGGGAATAGGGGATCCCCAAGCTGCTCCCAGGTCGTGGGCCATCTGAGCATCCGGGGTATAAGTTTGGAGGTGAGACCCAGGCTGACCAGGTGCATGCACCAAGCCACGGCAATAGCCACAGCCATGGGCTCTGTGGGTGTCCCCGCCCATACCTCCAAATGTTGCATTAGTAACAGAGCCAGGGAATAGTGGGAGGGGAGGGGGAACTCAGCACAGCTCTGACCCTTCTAGCACCTAGAACCTTCCCGGCCTCTTCACAGGACACTTGGGTCAGAGCAGAGAGCCATCAAAGTGACTGGCCCTTGGTGGCTGCAGCAAGGGAGGGGGAGGGGCACTGCCTCTCCAGGCCTCCTCTGAAAGCAATCAGGGCTGGTTTGCCTGTCCCTTTCCGCCCCTCCTCATGGTTCACCCCCACCCCCACCCCTGCCAAGGGAGGAGCATGGAGCTAGGAGACAACCTCAGCACTGAGGATGGAGTCCTGCTGGGCCTTCCAGGAACTCCAACATCTCTCCCCAGGGTGCGTAAACTAAACTTTCCAACCTCCGTTCCTAGTTAACCCCTGGGATCCTGCAGTTCTCACAAGTGCTTCCATGGCTTCCCCCCCCACTCCCAGAGTCACAACTGAATTTTGGACGAAAAGAAATTTTGGTTGGGTTCAGGGACAACTGGAGCCCTCATGGCAAAAGGTTCTGAATTAGTAATGCAGACTTCTCCCACCCTGACTAGAGGGTGACTTCTCTGGGCCTTCCTCTAGAAAAATGTGAACCCAGGTAGCCAACCATAAAGGGGTAAGGGTGTAGAGCCCTAGGGTTCCAGAGAAGGGAAGACACTGGCAGAAATGGACCCAAGAGTCATGATCAAGCCTAGGTTGTCCTCCATGCATCTCCTTCCCTAGGCAGAGCCCTCACGCAGCTGTGCCACTTCTCCCAGATCAGGAGCAGGGGCGGTCAGCAAATTGTTCTCGGCACTCTCCTTCCGGTTGCACCACCTGGGTAGCCAGCAAACCACATGTGTATTCGAGGGAGAGGGAGGGCCTGAATTTGGAAACAGATGTCCCTCA
Organism: Orientallactaga sibirica; assembly: GCA_036365145.1. NCBI lineage: Eukaryota > Metazoa > Chordata > Mammalia > Rodentia > Dipodidae > Orientallactaga > Orientallactaga sibirica. Next base: position 3,376,355 of record JAEOAD010000372.1, read on the forward strand.
AAAAGGTCATCCATCCAGCACGAGAAACCTTGGCAAAAAGGAATGTCCCTTGCCAAACCCCACCCAACCCAACTATATATAGCCCTTGCTCTAGTCCCTACAAAGCTGAGCCCCCACTGAGGAATCTATACAATTTGGGGGCAAATCCTGAATATTTGCCCCATATATCAAAGCCCCAGAGGCTTGATGTACCTCAGTCTCCACCAGGGCTTTGTAGGAATGAAACACACTTAATGACTTATCCTCTCCCTACCCCCCACCACGCAACAGAAAGGAATAAACTATATAGCATAAGGCTACCATTACGTTAGTATCCCCAAGAAACACAAAGGAAGATGCATAAAATGCAAGTGTCCTGAGATCTGCATGCAGGTTTCTTCTGTTTGTGCAGTGCCTGGGAGTCCTGGGAAGTCTGAGGCTGAGGGTTAGAGAAGCAGAGGGACACTCACTTTCTTTTACAAGAAACAATAGAAACCCCATGTCTGCTACTCAGACTTGGAACTCAAAGCACCCCAAAACAAAGCCATGGAACAACTGCGCTATAGATGGGGGACCGTGAATTTTTGTGGCTGTTCAGAGCTTAATTACTCCTCCTTGATCTGTGGGACTAGACACGACACCGCCAAGGTTAAAATGCCCTGAACAGCGCTGAGCAGATGTGAACGAGCTGGCAGACGCGTAAATGAGGCCTGCCTTGGAGCACGATAACAAGTGACTAATACATTGCATATCGTTGAAAGAAAATTATTTTTCTCTAATTTGCATTTGCTTGGGGGAAAAAAAGCCAACCAGAGTCCCTCCTCACAAGCATGAGTCTAATCCTGGAAATACAGCCCGGGTGCTTTAAGAGAGCTGGAAGGAGGGAAAGACTGCCAGTATTTTGGCGTTGCAGACTTGTTTATCTTTCCGCCTTTCCTCCAAGGCGAAACTCGTTTTGCAAGCAACATTCCTACAGAAAATGGCACACGTCATAAAAAGAGACCAATTTATAGAACTGGCACCGAAGTTCATGTATCACTCCAGAAGCATCTCCCAGCTCCCCAAAGGGAACCCAACTAGATGCAGAAGCCCACGTTTTTTACCTGGGGGTGGGGACTAACTAGATTCACAGACATCCGGGAGGCTGCATAATCAAGGCCCAAAGTCACATAAAAGGGCAGAATGTAGAAGAATTAAGTCAGCCCTAAAAAATTCTCTACACTCCACGGGCTGGAGAAGAGCGATGAAGTTTTATACTCAGCTTGCCCCAGGCCAGCCCAGAAGCAGACCCGGGTACTTGGCCATCACTAAGGGCTCTCCCTACCACCCTGGCACCTCCCTGGCAGAGCCTGGGACCAGAAATTCAAAATAAGGCCTGCCTGTGGTGGCAGGCATCGAGCTGGTACCCACAGAGTAGGTGGAGATGTGAGCAGGCCACGAAACTGTGTGTTTTCTCGCTGCAACTGAAGGTAAAGTGCACTCTAGAGAACTGGAAAGTGATGGGAATGTGAGTCATCAAAAGTCACCCTGCGTCCCTTCCCCTGAAATGTACACCCGCTATGGGTCCTGAACTTACTCACTTTCATTTCCATCCTGGGAAACAGTGCCCAGAACACAGCAGACAGCCTGTCCCTAACTTGTCTGAATAATAGGTCCACTGCAGAGGGGAAAACAACAGCCTTTAGAAACCCTCAGCGATGCCCAGAGAGCCTTCAGTTAATAACACATTCTTTCCAAAAAGCTTACTTAGGGCTCCAAGTTGCTTTCCCCAATCTTGCAAACTGTCACAAGCAGCTGAAGACCCAGGTCCATGGATCCTGGCCAAATCCTCCCCCCCAACAGTGACACTTCTGTCTCCCTGGGCCTTCTCCAGTCTGCCTACCTAACAAGTTCCCTAAACCATAACACACAAACCTTCCTACATCCTCACGCTACTCCTGGGAAATCATAGAGATGTGTGCTGGGGCAGAGGTGGGGGTAAGGCTGATCTCTCTCTCTCTCTTTCTCTAAGGAAGCGCTGGCCAGAAAGTGGTGACCACCTCTGCAGCTTCTCCTCGGGCCTGCATAGTGCGCGCTTTGTGTAAGTGCTGAGGAGGCGCAGCGCTGCTCGTGCGCCAACAGCTGTCACATTATTTGCACTCGCTGTAAACAGCCTTCACATTCCCCCCTTACCACATAGTTAAAGCCAGACTAACAATCCACAGTTAGAGATCAAACCAACAACAGCAGCATTGTGTCTGCCTTCGCCTTCGCACCAAGCCCAGCAGCTGGCAGGTTTCTCCGGAACAAGGGACCCCCCCACCCCTCGGGGCTCCAGCTAAGGCCAGCCAAGGAAGCATGCGTTTGTCGGGTGTTATTTGTTAAAGCCAGAGAGCACCGCCATTTCGCAAAGATTTCTCTGTGGTTTATCAGCCCTCTCCTGGAGTTTGCACCTCTGGTAGCCTGAGGAAGTGCGATGGGAAGAGAGGTGGTTCACACTCCTGGGACACTGGACCAAGTGGGGGCTGGTGTGCCCCAGCCAAGCTAGAGTGGACACAGGGAGGCCTACAGCTCACCAGGCTGTCAGAGGCAGATCTGCGCTCGGTGCAGTTCCACAGAGGACTGCTTCTGGTCTTTCGAAAATCGCCCAACTCACTGAATATTTACTGGCCGCCCCACTGATCAAAATGTCTCCTTTATGATTTTTGGTTAAGTTGAACATTTCCATAATCGTCATTATTAGCGCAAATTACACGCCTAATCGGTCCTTAAATAGATTTTAATTAAATAATCATACAAGGCTCATTTTATGACTTAAGAAAGGCATTACTTTTCGTTATAAACTTTCCACCAGGATATAGAATAACGATAGCAGACAAATACTTGTTCTTTACAAATCACCAATAATTGATGGGCAGAGTAGGCTGGGGTGGACCCTGTTTGACTTCTGGGATAAAGGCTGAGAGCAGATACATTATAGCAGTGCAACTTCACTCCTGGGCTAGCAGAGGGGTTCTCTTCATCCTAAGCACTACATTTGGCTCTTCTTTGGCCAGTAGAAATAAACCCGTCTGTCTGGAGATTTTTCTAGCTAGTGGCTTTGTAGACCACTCCTCCCTACCCCCAACCATCTTCCAACCCAATCTGCAAGTCGGGGGCAGGCTGGGCTTGTTAAATGCTGTGTAAAATGCTGTTAATAAAATAATAAATACAAAGGATGGAGGCTGCTGGGTCCAGGGATGTTTTGACTGGAAATGCCTTGGCACTTGTCATGTGTTTATGGGAGGTCAGACAACTCTAGGATTTACATACTTTGGACATTTCTGTACTTCATTTATTCTTTCCCAAATGACGTAGGTCTTAAGCTATTTCAAGTTTGCATTTATCCAGAACTGTGAAATGCCTAGGAGTTTCTCCAATTAAACCAAGTTTTAAATCAGACTCAAAGCTGGAACATACTCTCAGGCTCGCCTGACTCCACCCTCAGCCTCTGCTGCTGGAGAAAACAAACAGACCCTCGAGAACAATCCTCAGTCCTTGAGCTCCCCACCTCACCCCCCTTCCTAGAGGGCCCCCAGGGCAAAGGTTAAGGCGTCTTCAGATTCCAGGCCGCCAAGCTCCACACTGTGACGATCATCACAGTTCAGTGTATCGTGTCCATACACTACCCTCTAAAATACTGAGCTAAAATGGGGGCAAAACTGCTGGCCTGGTAAAACCCACTGCTCACAAAACAATGTCAGCAAAGGCTGTAAGACAGTCTTTAGAGAGGGACCAGGGAGGGATTCGTGCCTACTGAAGCTCTTTCAGCACAAAGGCTTTTAGGGGAAGAAGGGAAAAAGAGGGAGGGGGAAGAGGAGGACAGAAAGGGAGGGAGGGCTCCTGTTTCAGAGCAGGCATCCCCTGAGAGTCAAGAACCAAGTGTAGCTTCAATCAAATGCTGACTTCCCCTCTGGGAGTCTAAGAGGAAACCTGATCACAGTAGCTTACTACCGGCCTGGATCCATACAGGTCTGGTTTTCTTCTAGTGCTAGTAATTTAAAAAAAAAATACATATCGATAGAAAAAAGCAATCCCTGGTTGACTTTATAGAAAGCCACAGTGAGCCCTCAGAACATCCGGACTTAATCCGTATCAAGCAAACCACAGCATCTCTGGCGTCAGCGACGGGCCACCCCTTCACCTCCTTCTACAGGGTCTCTCCCCTCCAGCAGCTCCTGTCCCCTCCACTGAAATAATGATGGGAAAACTTGCCATACTGTACCGAAATACAGGTTCTGAAATCGATTCCTAACCATAAAATGATCCCATGTAGGAAAAACATTCCAAGTCGTTTCATATAGAATCCTTTAAAAAGCAAAGAACTAACAAAGGGAATGAGGAACCCATACAGGCTGACGGGGAGAAATGCCCTTGGAGGAGAACATATGTCTGGTCCCTAGTCTCTGGTCCAGTGGGTGTCCAAGGCAGAAGGGAATGGAGGAACAACTTATAGAAACATGACCAGTAATTCAAAGCAATTATTAATCCTCTGGGCCTACTATGTGCTAAACATTCGTCTTTGATCCTGAAGGTGGATAATTATTCCCAGTCTTACAAATGAAGAAACTTACTGAAGCTCAGAGGCCATAAATAACTTGCCCCCAAGGTCACACAGCTAGTAAAAATGGGCCACGGTCAAACTCAGTCCTGGAATTGCGGAGAGGAGCCAATTATTGGCCTAATTGTGCCATTTGAAATTCCTACTTTCACATATTGTCTCCTCAAAGAAGTTTAGAAGACTTCTTGGGCCTTGTGCACTGAACACAGGGTAAAAAGCCAGCATTTAACTCTTATGTAACTTGTCCATAACGAGCCCTGATCCCCCATCCTACAGCAACCTCAAGGTCCGCTGAAAGTTCTTCACAACTTTCCCCTACATCCACAAATCTCCCACACTGGATACCCTAGTGTGAGGGCCAAGGCACCTAGCAAGGCTCCACTTTCTCTTCCTGTGCCAGTCCACAGTAGCCAGCGTAGGTGGGCTGGTTCCTCTCAGGTCTTGGGGAAAGTGCTAACTACTGGGCTTGCTACCCTGGTCTTGCCACATAAAGCAGTAAATTAAATTATCTAGAAAGCAAAAGCCCTTTGGAAAGAGCTCTTACACCTACCTCTCCTACGGACCAGTTTGAAACAACAGACTCAAGGGACCAAATGGAGTAGAAGAGAGAATTACCAGCCAAATAGCTTACAGGATTTCAGGCCCTACTAGGCATCCCAATATCCGCGCCCCCCTCACCCCCAACAAAGCCAACCGTGAAGCAAATTGGAGGATGCGATGTGAAAGCTTTCCTTTTACTAACCTTTCCTCCCAAAAGCTGAGTTCCAAACCTCAGAGTCCAATATCTCCTCCCACCCTATCCCCACTTCCTAGCCATAGGCCAGCCTTTCAGACACTCCAGTTAATCTTTACACTGCAAACTTCATCTTCACTTCCACTCAGTGAAGACCGGCAAAAGGAACCCACCACCTCTTCCATCTTTTCAGCTGGGGGCCCCAACACAGACCTTCGAAATGGCCTAGCAAAGACATCAGGCTGATAAGGCAGCCGCATCTCTGGGCAGGCTCTCTACTTACCAGCCAAGCACGCCCCTGCAGCCTGGCTGCCCCTGGCTCCTGGCCAGCCTTCCGCAAGTGGCTTTCTTTCTCTTTTTAAAACTTTCCAGCCTTGGCCAGCCAGACCAGTTTCCAGGGCCCCCTCCTCCGCCGGCTTAGAACTGGCCTGCCAATACTTCCTGTGAGGCGACCCCAGTCAGACACCTTCTCCCACTCTGACCCAATCCATTCTCCCTTCCCCTCCCAACTTAGGGCACCAGGAGTCAGTGGCTTTCTGAAGCATAGTCATCCAGCTAAGCCTGCAACCTTAGCATAGTGAACCCAGTCCCAACTGTGCTGGGCTACAGTAGGAGGAAAGGTTTACCACTCCAGAGGGAGAAGGGGAAAAGAGCAAGGTGGGAAGGGAGAAGGACTTTTTTTTTTCTTTTAACTCATCAGATGGAAGTTTTCAGTATCCCTAGCACGACAGTGGATGCCCTAGCAGAACAATAGAAATGGGAGGTACAGAGTGCCATAAATGGTGCAGGAAGACCCCTTTAAGCATCTTCCTCCTCCTAGTTACTATTAGCATTGAAAGACAGCAGAGGCTTCACTGCAATGGTACCTTTTCAACCTTTTCCCTAAATATGTCCCCTTCCCTGCATTCCATTTTTAAGTCACAAGGGCAAAGGCAGATTTTAAAAGTCTTACCTACCCACAACCCCAAGCTTTGGAGCCTCTTACCTGCTCGGCCCTAGGCAACCTGACCTGACTCACCTCCCTTCCCTATCAGTTCCCCTGGTTTGCACCTAGACAATAAATTTAGTTTAATTTAGCTTCCGGTCTTTAATTTTAGCAGGTCTCCTTTTTGCATGCAAATCAATATGGCAATTACCATCTAAAAGCTCGCCCAGCCCCGGGTCAATGTAAATTGATCATTGTCCGCCTTCCACAAAATAACACCGGGAGTCTGTGGTGCATAATGAGATTATACTGGAAACTGTCTTTTAGATCACAAATTATATTTTATGCTGTCAGGGTCTTCTCAAGAACGGACTTCTCCACTTGTCTAAACGTGAGGAGCCCAGTCTGTTGGGTGTTGGCTAGCAAGATCCAAGCTCTTAAAAAAATGAACAAGTGGAGAACCAACCACTATGGGACCATTGGGAACATGAGCTTGAACCCCTAAAGAGGACCTTCTACATAGGTATCAAAGAAAACCTTCAATGAAACTTCTACTCATCACAGCATTGGTAATCCGCTCAGCAGGGTTAGAAACCAGTGTACATCCTCAGCCAAGTGCTCAGGCTGCACACAACTAGGCCACCAATGGGGTGGACAGAAGGGATCATACACTCCATCCAGCAGGGCGGCTTCTCCCAGATCCACTAACTAGGCCTCAGCATCAGGGCTAGTTGTGCAAACAGATGAAGCCCATCATCCATAAACACTGGCTAAGAAGTGGGGCTGGTGGTGGATGGCAGAGGCCTTCTCAGCCTGGTCTGGGCCCGATCCAGAAGGGCAAGATCACTGACTGCTCTCCTGCCTGCAGTAGCTCCTAGGGCACGAGTGTAACCCCAAGGCCTAACAAAGGACCTTCTGGGTTCCTTTCCGCCTGGGACCAGCGGCAGAAAGGGATGGGCAGAGGCGGATCCACACAGTCCCCACTCTGCCAGCCTAGGTCTCTGAACCTAGAGTTCTCAGGAAACCACCCGGGTGGCATGGTTAGGAGCTGCCCGTGGCTCCTGAGGTCCCTCCTAGGGTTGAGGGGGCCTTTCCAGCCAGCCCACAGCCCAGCCCTGCCCCACAGGTCTCAGCTCCACCCAAGTGCGGTTTTCCCAATAAAAGCTGGAATTCTGGGCTGGGCTTAGACAAAGAGGGACCGCGGCAAATCGTCGCCCCAGGCAAACTAAAACCTAGCAAGAGTTTACATGCTTGTCTGGGGTCACCAAGGCGCCGACTAATCTAACCCGCACAAACTGTCCCAGGCATGGCCTCCTCCAGCAGGAAATATATATATATATATATATATATATATACACACACACACATACATATATATATAGCATACCAAAATGAAAGCATACCTCCCAGGTCACACTTCTTTCAGTGCTCTTTCCCAGTCCACCAAGGCCTGCCCAGATTTAGCCAACAGTCTTTCCATCTATTCCTCCTTACCACCAAATGGCAGCTACCCCTTTTCCTTTACAACCCAAGGTCAAGAACACTCATCTCTTCAGAATTCCTCCTATGTGGTCAGAAGTAACCCTAGTTAAAACAAGGGCCACCCACCCACCTTTTGGGGAAGCTGTTTTGTCGCTTCCTACTGGTTGAAGACATTATTTCCCTTTGAATATATGTCAATGTGGTAGTGTGGTCCATGCTTCTGTACTCACTGTAGGTCTCACTTGCCTTAAGTCTTTCTCAGTCATTACAGATTTGTAATTCAGCCTGTGGACCTAAGCATGTAGTTTCCAAGTGACCCTCTTCACACCTTTAAATAGGTTTTTCTTTTCTTTTTTCTTTCTTTTCTTCTTCTTCTTCTTTTTTTTTTTTTTTTTTTTGGTCTCTAGAAGGCACTCACAGAAATTCTGCCCCAGTTTCTAGTTTGACGAACTCTGGGATTTCTCTCTAAGAATAACACTATACATCTCTGTATTTGCATACCCATGTTTACATTCCTCTTGGCCAGTTCTTTATCTCTCATGTATCTCTTGTTCCATTAGAACATGGGAGCCCAAGTGTCTTGATTTGTCTGAGCACATGTCATTCAGAGGCACATCTTAATCTGAGCATTCCTTCTAACAAATATACACCTCCCTAATACATCCTCTGGCTTTCCTACAATGTGATTCATTCCCAAAGCCAGACCAGCATGGATTTGCAGTTTAAATGTAAATACAGGATTCTTTATACCACAAACCCTTAAAGGGAGAAGAGACTGGAATGTTAGTAATAAGTAATAATATCTATGGGGGAACCCACCCACCAATTTCAAGCTCTGGAAAGAACTAGACTGTCTGCAGAGTTGTATTAAATTTTTATTTAGACCAATTCAATATTAGCCCCATATGTGTACACAAACGATGTATCTCTTAACTGTCCAGACCAACTCCTATTTGGATGGTTTCCCTGCACATATCTGATTCTAACTTCCCTAACAAGTCCATGGTTAAGTGTCTATTTATAGACAACTCAAGGAATGCTGTGCTCTCCAATGCATATCTGTATATGCTGGCCTGGCACCTCAGGCTCAGAGCCTTAGTCTACAGCAGTCTGGGTCAGACCCTGAGCCCAGTTCTATCTGTGTGCAGACCGGAACTCTGTGAGCCTCTCCCAGAAATTCTCCCTGCAATAATGAAGTCTACACCTCTATCTCCCAAGCTCAGTGCCTTAAGTGAAGGTGTCCATTGTGCTCACAACTCCCCTATCGAGAAGTACTGGAGTCAAACTAGATTGGCTGTCCAGCAGCTGCATTTAGTTTGTGGAATTGGCAAATGCACCAGGATATGACCATGCACATACAGAAAAAGGAAAATCCTAGGCCTAAACTCCAGAGCCCCCCTCCTCTGTGGACCACTCTGCCCTCCAGTCACTTCTACTAGACTCGTTGTCCCCTTCCCCTATTATAGTCTTTCTTTACCGCACTTAAAGGGTTAAGAGAAACCCCGAGTCCTGCCTTCTATCCGGATTGCTGGGCCTGCAGGCTAGCTAGAGCTCACAAGCTGCTCACGGGAGTCTACAGTCTCTGCTACTGCCCCCCCGCCCCTGGCAGCCCCCGATTCTTCAGCCAGGAGGGAGTCTGCATGCCTGTCTAGACCGATCTATCACCCGCACACCAACAACACCCGCGAGAGTGACCCTGCTCAGGTCTCCCTGGCCCATACGGTTCACAGCGGACAGAGCCTGGGGGCGACTGCGAGGTGGGGGGCAGGGGTACTACAAGACCCGGCCTCCTTGAGTCCTCTCCAGACCCTAGCCCCCCACGCTCCCACCAGCCCGGCTGCCGAGGCACAGTAACAGCTACGCGCGCTAGGCAGTCCTATTTTTATCTTGTCTAATCCCAAACTGGGCGGGGAGCACCGGCGTCGTGCTTAGAGAACAAGAGATAGGCAAGGGAGGCGGGGAGGAGCAGCCAGGCAGCGACGCGAGTGAGAGCGAGTTAAAGACACAGTGGAGACGACCACGGGCAGGAAGAAAGAGCAGGCTGCGCAGGCCTCGCAGCACCGCACGGCACCGCGCCGCCCCGTGAAGTTACACTGGCCTCCTCACTGCCCGCCCCTCCCCACTTCCCAGCGGGGCTCTCCGCAGCCAGGACCGCGGGGCCCCGGCCTGTGTGGGAGGCGGAGGCCAGGCCGGCCCTGTAAAGGGCTGGAGAGAATCGCTAATGAGCTGCGCGGCCCATTGATCCAGAGAACACTTCCTAATTAACTCTCAGTCACCTACTGGTGACAGCGCCTCAAAGGACAGCGCTGGGGCCAGCCGAGCCCCAGACCCGACTGGCCGGCCAAGCGCCCGAATCCCGCGTGTTCCTCTAACCACCGCAGGCAATTCGCCTGCGTGGCGGTGTACACCGCACGCTGAAGGCCAGCCTCAGATTAAACCTGGACGGCATATTAATCATCTCCTCCACCCACCTTCCTCTATGCCGCACAATCTTTCCCCAAACAAACATGAGAGCCAACACTGCAAAGCCCAGGACAGATAACAGGTCGAGGACGGACAGGAAAGGGTCGAGGATTGGGTTCTCCCCAAGTTCCACGTTACAGGAGTCTCAGAGGCCGACAATTAAAATGCCTTCCACACAAGCAATTCTGCTGGAAAAACCGAATCCAACACCCCATAGGGTTGATTTCGGCCAGTGTGTCCGTTTCCAGTGTCACAGGAAGTGTCAGATGGCTAGAAATATCCAAGTCTATGCTCACCACCCACAACCTCCTTCTGGGGTGGGCCATTTCCTCATTTTGTACTCACGGACCATTTTAAGGGTGTGTGTGGGGGGCTTATCTCTAGAACCAAATACCAGAACCCCCCTCCAACCTTTCTCTCAAAAAAAGGAGGGGGGGCGGGGAAGAACCACACAGCTAAAACCACGGGTTGTCTAGTCTAGACGCAGCGAGGCAGTACGAGTACCTATTTGAAGCGCACTGGTTTCTTTTTAAGGTTTGTTTTTAAATACACATAACCCTCCTCCTTCTTTCTACGCTCTTCCATTCCCCAACCCCCACCCTCTAGACGCCAGAGGCGCGCGCCCCCGCGCGCGGGCATTCACAGCCTTTAACTGGAGGTCGCGGACTTTCTGGAAAAGATTCATTAACAGCAAATTAAGCCTCGTTCGGTCTCGGCCTACACGCGGCCAGACTCGGTCGTCTTCTGGACGTGGGTACGTGCCCCCTGGAACGATCCTACGGGGGTTAAGCCCGTCGGGACTACACGTGCCACGAGCCACCCTACTCCGCACACGGCGGTATGCTTCGTAAACAGCAGGCGCTCGTAGCCGCCGCCTGGACCCCCAGAATTGACTGAGGCTCTGCGGCGCATCCACATCTCGTCCTGCCCGTCTTGGCCGAGGATCGCGCCTCGGTGTCGAAGTTCCTCTTCACCCCGTGTCTCCGCGCCGCCCGCCCTCCGAGTGGGACTAACTTCCTCCGGCCTCAGACGTTCACACGCCCATCAGGGCTTCCCACCAGACTCCCAGCTGCCCAGCGGAGGACTCGAGGCCCAGCCCCCCCCCCACGTACTTCCCGGCGCCGTCCGCACCCAAGCGCAGTCTACACCCACCCCCGGAGGCTCAAAACTTAAAACCTACCCTAGGATGTCACCCCGAGTGTGAAGGTGCAAGGGGGGTCGCGAATTATAATCTTAAAAGAACATTTACAAAACAAAGCATCTGACTTGGCGGGCGGGCAGACCGGTCGAATCTGAACCACTGGCTTTCTCTATGGTTTCCTAGTAGTTTCTTTCTTTTTTATCCACGTGATTCTCGATTTGGGGCAAGCCAGGAAAAAAACCCGGGACTCCCCTCCCGAGTTGCGCGACCGCGGCAGGTCGAGCTCGGCCCGGCCCCGAGGCACCCGCCACACACACTAGCGCACGCTCAAGCCGTCGTTCCGCTCGGAAGAATGACCGGCCCGCGAAGAGGCGAGACGAGGCGGCAATTGCTGGGGGGGGGGGTTACAGTTCTTTCCCGAGTCGAAAAAGAAACCAGACGGGAACCCGACGCCCTCCCCTTCCTGCTAGCAAGCTAACACTGAGCCGAGCTTTCCAGCCCCCACCTCGCCCGCCTAAGTCCCAGCGCTCGGCGGCGACCGCGCTCCCGCGCAGACACACAGGCTGCAACTTCCACTCAGCGAACTCCCTGTTCTCCCAGCCTCCCCCTCCCGGGAGGCGGCAGGCCTCCCGCTGCGCCCCTCCTTCCCTGGTGCCCACGCGGGACCGCTTAGGTTGGCTGAATTTCTAATAACTTACAGCTATGAAATAAACACGAAAGCGAGCAAGGAATGTAAAGCGCAAGGCAAAACCTTCGCGCGGTACCCCGGAGTCTGAGAAGCCTCGGCAGGCAGCAGCCCCGAGGGAGGGGGATCGAGTGCCGCCCGCGACGCACTAGCCCGCCCGCGGCCTCCCGAGGGAAAGGTGTTTTGGGCACTGACCTGAAATCCCTAGTCGAGAAGTAGGCAGGGAGCCTGCAATCCGGCGCTTTGAAGTTTTCCCCCCGAGCGGAGTCCGGGCGGCGAAAAGGAGCGGAGGGCGGCTGGTTGGGTGGGGAGAGGTGTGCGGGGTTGGGGAGGGGTGGCTACATTAACCAGCAAAGAAGAAGCCAGGCCGGTGAAGCGCAGCGAGCAGCAAAGTTTGCCGTGCCCGGCTGCCCGCAGCCAGCTCTCAGCACCGCGCTCGCTCGCCTCCCTTGCCGTCTGCAGCCAGCCAGCCGCCCTCAGGGTCTGCCTGGTGGAGGGGTGGGCTCTGGGCCTCGTGGGGGTGGGGCGAGATCGGACCCTCCAGGCAGGTGGCGATGGCCCTGCTCGATCCTCGGATCCCGCAGCTAGACTGGGCTCGGCCAGGCTCAGCAGCTATCGCGTCTCCGCTGCCGCCCGCGCTCGGGCAAGAGCCCCAGCGCCATGTTGACGGTTCGCCGCGAGCGCCCGCTCGGGCTGTGTGTGCTGTGCTGTGTGTGTGTGTGTGTGTGTGTTGGCCAAGTCGTCCCAGCGCGGCGACAGCGCGGCTTGGGCTCTCCGCCCAGCGGCTCTCGGGCTCCCCCTTCGCCACCGCCGCCCTCCTAGCTCACGCTTTCGGTCGCGATCTAGGCTCCGGCGCGTCTCCCCCACAGCCGAAGAGCTCGGCCCGCGTAGAGCGAGGAGCGCAGTTCAGCCTCACCTTGCCGCTGGGAGCCGGGGCTCCGTCTGCCGCCGCACGCCGCGATCCCAACGCGTCCCCCCTCCCAGGTTCCCTCCTCTTCCTCCTCCCCCTCCCTCCGCCCTCCCTCCCTCCTCTCAGCAGCCGCCTCCCCTCCCCCCTCAGGCACAGCGTTCGGGCGACAGCCGCCCGCCCGCCGCCGCCTCCAGCTCTTGCAAGTTTGATCTCCCCCAGTCTCTGCTCACCCTCCGCTGCGGCGCCTCCGCGGTGTGGGGTTTCGGGAGGGGTGATTCCCCAGACAAGGTTTGCCCGAGTTTCCTTGGCCGTCATCGATTCCCAGCCGAGTGCGTTTTGGCCTCTCCACATCTGAACCCCCCGGACCACCTGGGTGGCGGCGCCCCCCTCTCCTGCCGCCTTCAGTCCTCTTCACCACAGCTTGGCCGGAGTTGGCTTCTCACGCCGGGCTAGGGCGCACATCCTGAAGGAGCTGAGAACGACTTGGGCGGCGTTGGCCGCGAGGACAGCCTACCGCTCCTCTGCCGAGGGAACGAGGGGCGGCTTTCCCAGCCGCGCGCCGAGACACCCCTCGCTACCCAGAAGGCCAGTGGAGGACCGCAATTACCATAAAGCGCCTCACACTCCTCTCAGCCAAAGCTGTCAAACCCCAGCAGCAGCCGCCACCGCCGCCTCTCGCCACCAATGCCGCGCTCTGCCGGCCTCGCGTCCCCCTGGAGAGACCCAGACGAGCAGAGCTCACCAGTGCGTGTCCCCTCCCACTCCTCATCTCAGCTCGTCCCTTTTAACCAGAGCAACCACTTCCCATTTGCATGTCCAGGGCTACCTGAAAACACCACCCCTGGCACCACTGGCCGTTCTGACCTAACTCCACGACCGAGTTCCCCGGACATTCCAATTGTGTGGGATTTGTTTAGGATGGGGGAAGGGGGTTCTTGGCACAAGAGGGTGGGAGGACTGCTGGGGAACGGAGACACGCCTGAGTTTCTGTTATCCAGCATTTCAGCGGTCCATTCACTCCTCAGATGGTTGGAGGGTCTGGCCTCGCCCCTCACCTGGGCCTCCAGAGATTATCTCCCGCGTTTTATTTTCCTTGGCAGGGAACAACTTTTGGCTTACACCGTTCAGCCCATAAATTTCCACTCGGTAACGTCGTGTTGATCGGTGCTCGGCGGCGGCGTACAGCCTGCGCCCGCAGCAGTTCAATTCAATTGACACGTATTGAGCTTCTCCTGCACACTCGGCGCGCCGCTGGGCGCCGGGGGCGGGGAGGGCGGGGGCAAGCAGGCGGGAGGGGAAAGCGGGGAAGCGAGGTTCCGGCTTCCCCGGTGCGCAGAGCCTCAAGGGCGAGCCAAGAGCCCCAGTCCGTGAGGCTGGTTGCAAGAGTTGCACATCGTGGAGGGGTGTGCAACCTAACTGCACCCAGGCTGGGGGCTCAGACATCGCAGCCAAAGGAGACCCCAATTCGGCTGCTCAGTGGGGTTTTGTTGCTGGGGGGGGTATCTCTTCTGCTTAAGGACAAGATGGTGCAGGCTTGAGAACCTAAGTCTTAAATGGAGGTGGGTCGTAAATCCACACGGAAAGTTTTTAAATATCCTAGAGTGTCCACATGCCAAAAATAACCAAAAGCATCTCAAGTTGATTACTAAGTCAAGGTCAAGGCCAAAATCAGCTCTAGTTAGCAGATATGTCCCTTTTATAAATGAGACCCACTATTGACTATGAGACTGATATTAGGTGTGATTTTATTCATTCTGTTTTAGTTCTCGGCATATAGTTATGAAAAACAGCCATTTTCAAAGCAGAAGTGAAACATCCCTGCCGTTTGAAACCTGAAACTTCAAGCAGAATTAAATCTTCATGCTCCAGAGCTGCTTGTAACAACTGATGCAAAAGACTGGCAGGCAAATATCCAGGCAAGCAGGGCCCAGCCACCAGTTCTTTCAGGACCTGGGCCTGCAGAATGGAACGCATGTCTTTTTCATCCTGGTCTTTTGGAGGGTGGATATCTCTGAAAGCTAACTCACACCTTTTTTTAATCTCCGGTAACAAGCAGAAAGACACCTGGACTATTATGCTGTAAAGCTATTTTTTATAAAGACATTTTAGGACCAGACATTAAAAGTTATTAGACTGAACTCATGCAAGTTACAGACACAGCTGGAGAAAAGGCCGCTGGTTTGTGTGTTGTAGTAACAGTTCTTTCTGGAGGAGCGACTCCTTTTATTCAAAACCCGGAAGGTTGGGGTTGGGTATTTGTGGGGGAAACTGAACACCATTCCAAGCAAAAGGGCTGCTGTGCAGCTTTGTGCTAGGTGGAAGAGCTGTCCTGGGTGATTGGAGGAGCAGTGCCAGGCTCTTCCAGCTTGGTTAGGCCTCATCCAGAGGCCCTGGTTCAATACCCAGCTACCTTCTCTCCCCTTCTCACCTCCCCAACTGTCTTCCCATTCACAGGCTTTTCCCAGAGCTTGAGTCACATATAACTGTAAAGAACTTTTGGAAAATCCAGAAGTCCAGCATGGAGCCTTTGGCCTGCAGGAGTCCTGGGGCCTCCAGGGGCTGCTGACAAAGGGGCCTGTTTGTCTAACTTTAAGTCTTAGACTTAAAATGAATGGAGGTGGGGGGGAATGCTGTAAAGGCTAAGGGATCTTGGAGAGAATTGACTGTGGGAGAAATTTGATGCTGGAAGCAAACAGACCAGTCTCTCTGCCTTAATTTGCTGCACTCACCCCTTCCCCTCTTTTAAGGGAGTCTCTCACCTCCAGTGTCCTCCTGCAGCTGGTAGGATTAAAGGCTTTCCCCCTCATCTCCTAGGGACACATTGTCCAACTCCATGGGATTTTAGAAATATCTCTAGTCAAGGAAGTTCTAAGAAGCATGAGTGCCTATGTGGGCTGGGGTTGGAGGATTTGTGCCTCACTGGGAATTAAAATGTGGGATTTTCCCCAGGCACCCTAGGTAGGAAAGGATTACACCTATTGGTGTGGTTACTAGAAATTGCTGCTGGGAGGGTGTGAAAAGGCAGTCCCATCTTGTGTCCCCACTAAGGAAGGGGCTCCAAGACGCTGAGGTCCTGCAGCTGTGTGCTCATGGTCTGCTTTTCCCCTGCTCCCTCCCCTTCTGCCTCCCCCAAGCTAGCTCCTAGGGATCTGACCCAGAGGTCAGGCTGCTCTACCCTGCACTCAGCTAGGGGAGGATTTCAATGAAAGCAGAGGAGGTGGAGTGGGCAAGCTGAAAAATAAATAGGCAATGAAATGAGAGGCGCTCTGAGGTGGAGTGAGGCCACTCCTCCACCTGCCCCACCCTCATGAAAGGTCCTGTGGTTATAACATATTACTGACCTCAGGCTCCCCAGCATTCTACTGCTGCAGCTTCTAAATCAGTCTCTGCAACTGGGCAAGCAAATTGGAGCCTTTGGGAGCAAGACTGGAGCCTGGCTGCCACTTTCAAATTTCACATACTGCAAGACTTGCCAGGGTGGCTTCCATACCTCCAGCCACACCCAGGCCTAGGGGAAAGGTCCTGCATCCGGTAATGAGCTTCTACCTTGTGTGTTTTATTTTTGGCAGCAGTGGGGTGGGTAAGTTCCCAACATTGGGAGGGTTCATTTATAATATGTAGAATGGAAATCCTAAAGCTCTGTAGGCCTCTGATGGGCCTCCTCTGAGGCTGTTTCCTGGCTTATGGCACACGGAGGTATTGGAGTTATTGGCGTATATGGTACTTGAGTGGTAACAGATACTGTACTTCTAGTTTGCATAATGTGAAGTAACTTGTTAATGTTAACTATCTTTAAAAACACACCAGTATCCACACTTATGGTGTTCCAGTCATTTTGTAAATGAAGTCAAGGTTTACCAATGGCAATTTAAAATATTTTTATATTATTTTTATTTGAGAGAGAGAGAGAGAGAGGAGCAGATATAGGGAGAATGAACGTGCCAGGACCTTTAGCCAGTGCAAACGAACTCCAGACACATGCACAACCTTATACATCTGGCCTACGTGGATCCTGGGGAATTGAACCTAGGTCCTTTGGCTTTGCAGGCAAGCTCCTTAACCGCTAAGCCATCTCTCCAGCCCATATTTTTTAAATAAAAGGACCACAGGTCAAGGTAGGAAAAAAAATAGACTCCAAAATTCAAATGAATAATTCAAAGCCTATCCATCCTTGCCCCAAGAATTTCTCTAATCCCAAAACTTCCAAAAGTGCTTTTCAGGACAAAAGAATACTAGATTTAGGGTTCCTCGGGTTAAAGATGGTTGCTCTGCCTAGGTTTTTGAGGGATACTGGGTATTTGAAGGAGAAAAGGTCAAAAGAGCAGAACAAAACAAACAGCATCAACCTCTAAAAATTTCTTGTCTAAGGCCATTTGTTCCAGGCCCCCGAACTCCTGAATTTCAGGCACAGCTACAAGGTGCTCCAACGATGACTGGATATTGTCGGAATGGCATAAACACTTGCTAGGAGGCCTCGACTAGAGCTGGGCCTGGCCCCAGCTTAAGATCCCTGGAAGCTGCCTCACAGGCAGGATGCTGAGGCAGATCAACCCGAACACCATGTCCCGCCCCCTGGGTTCTTGTTTAGCCAGGCGCCTCCCCCGCATATTTTACTCGGCTGGGGGCAGTGAGTGGAAACCGAAGGGAGAGAGAGCAGGGAATCGTCAACTAGTCGGCCTGGGCTCCTGCGGGACTGCCTCCCGTCCCAGCCATTTTGTAGCCAGCTTCCCTCCTTCACTTCTCCGAGCCCCTCAAAAGACCCACCATTACAAGCCCTTCTCGGGTACCAGCTGGGGACTCGAGGGGTTCATACCACCGCCCATGTCAGGAAGGGACTACAGATGGAAACTATGGTCCTCTACCACTGAGCATCCCGCCCCAAGTTGAGCACAGGGGTGGGTGGCGCGAGGTGGTTGCCTTGGGAAGGCAGCAACCAGGAGCAGAGCTCTGGCTCGCACTGGACTGGGAATCCCAAATGGCTTAATCTGTGGCACATTTTATCCGCTCCCATTTTTCCTCCAGGCCCACTCTGCATGCTATACCCCCGCCCCATATCCTGCATCCCTAGTGCTTTAGCAATCGTGCAGCCTCTGGCCGGCCGAGAGTGCAGAACACGGAGGGGGGTGCCTGACAGAACCTTCTGTGTGTGGCAGAGGGAGGAGGCTAATGCATAATGCACAGCTCTTGGAAGCCTGGCCATTAGCGGCCTGTCGGTGACACAGACAAACGACTGAGAGGGAGGAGATCCAGCTCGCTCAGGAGTTTAAATATACCAGCGTGGAGGGGAAACGCCATGATTTAAAAGTGTGTGCTTGCAGACACTCGCATATATTTTAATGATTTCCAGCAGGCTGTGCGTCCCAGCCTTGCATACCCCTCCTCCCCAAAAGGAGAATGTATGTAAAGGAGAGGGGATGAAGGTAGAGGTCTCAATCCACTGACAACTTTGGGGAGGTGAAGGGGGAAGAGAGGTTGGTAAACATAGTGCTGGGAAAAGGAGGACTCAAAAAGCCTCCTAAACTAAGGCCATCCTGATTCTTGTTTTTAAAAAGAAAGAAGAAGAAAAAATAAACACCTGGCAATGGTCAGGGTTGTACTGGAAAGGCCGGGGAAAAAGAATAAACCTTGCAACCCTTCTTCTCGCCCTGCCCCGCCCAGAAGCCTACATTTGTTGTTGTTGTTGTTGTTGTTTTCGAGGTTGGCTCTAGCCAAGGCTGACCAGAATTCTCTATGTCCTCTCAAGCTTGCCTTGAATTCGTGGTGATCCTCCTACCTCAGCCTCCCCAGTGCTGGGATGAAAGGCATACACCACCACGCCTGGCACATTTTTGAATCTTTCTATTCTGATAATCCAGAGACCTCCTTCCAGCCTGTTTAACACACCAATGTTTTTTAGCAATTAAGGCAAGAAGGGGGTGGGGATAAAGATAAGCCAATTTTTTTCCACCATGCAAGTGTGAAAGATAAGATAAGGCTAAGCTGGGGCAAAGCGGCTGCTTACAACCTCCCCTCAGCGATTTTGATCGGTCACTTCTTATCTCGAAAAAATGCTCCTTTCGAAAACTGCATCAAAAAAAAAAAGGCTGAAGGAAAGCATTTTCATTTGGAAGTGACATTTAAAGCCCACTTCCCCTTCACCAGCAACGCCCTCCCCTTTGGCGAGGCTCCCCAGGAAAAGTCACACCTCTACTGCAGGGTTTCAGGCTTTCTCATGGGGGGCAGGATTACTAGTGTAATTAGGCTGAATAAAACCAGAGATGCGTGATGAGGATTTATTCTGCATCCAACCCAAGCACTCACCCTTCTTTTACTTACTGGTCGACGTTTGTGTTTCACCATCGAACTGGTGTGTTGAAACTGAACAGGTAGGTAGTTTATATTTGGGACGGTCATATAACTATGTCAACATAAGCTAGTTATTAATTTGAAATAATAAGAAAGTATGATTTTAACAGTCTCCCCACCCCATAAAGGGAGGAAAAGACATCACACAGAACCAAAGAACTCTCAGCTTAATCGGACTCTCCTGAAGCTTTAGAAATCCTTTTCTCCTCACAGGAATCTCACCAAAGGATTTCCAGAAGACTTTCTACTTGTTGAGGAAGGTCTTGGTATACAAGTCCAGACCCGAGGGGAAGGCCTGCAAACTCCCCTCATTCAACCTGCTGGCCCCAAATCGCAAACATGGAGACCTGATGGCCCCCTGGCCGGTCAGAACCTCGGCCCACCACTGGCTCTGAGATCCCAGGTTCCTAATCCATCCACCTCCATCTCTGGTCTGCACCTTGGGGGCCAGATGCCCTGAGTCGGCCTGCTCCAGGTCAGGCTGCAAGACCCAAAGTCTGGGGCCAACTGCACCTGGATCGTCCCCGGGGAGCCGAAAGCAGCAATTGGGGAAACCCCTCCTCTTGTCTTTCCCCGAAAAGCCAGGCCCGGGCAAAAACGCCGAGCGAGCGGGCGTCCGCTGACAGCCGCGCCTCACGTAAGGCCCACACGCGTCCCATTAGTCAGCCCGAGTTCCCCTCGGGCAAGCCGTCTGGCGCAGCCCCAAGGGCAGGCGCGGGCAGGGAGGGGATGCGGGGCCTCTGCGAGCGTGGGGGCGGGGGATCGGGCTCTGCGACACCCGGCCCGACTTGGTTCCGCGTTCCTACACCCGCGGGTAAGCTGAGCCGGCGGGCCAGGCCGCTCCCAGGCAGACGCCGGGCGCCGAACTGCGCTTCACGTGCCCGCCATCTCAGCGGCGCAGACACAAGGGGGGCTGGGAGGCGCGCTGCCGCTCCCGCAGGGTCTTGGGTCCCCACCTCCCAGCCTGGAGCCGGGCAGGGACCACCCCGAAGCCCCCATCCCCACTCGAGCCGAGATGGCACACGCTCAGAGGCTCGTAGGGATCTGCTGCGAGAGCAGCGCAGCCAGGGGAGGGTGCTCCTCGCGGCCGCGCCGGGAACTTCCCGACCGACCCGCCGCCGCAGTCACGGGGACCGGAAGCCCTCGCGCCACCCTGAGCGGCCACAGCTGCCCCCCCAGGGCTGTTCCAGACGAAAGCTGGCCGCGCGTCACCCCTGATCCCTACTGGCTCCAGGAG
Organism: Orientallactaga sibirica; assembly: GCA_036365145.1. Classification (NCBI taxonomy): domain Eukaryota; kingdom Metazoa; phylum Chordata; class Mammalia; order Rodentia; family Dipodidae; genus Orientallactaga; species Orientallactaga sibirica. The sequence goes on from JAEOAD010000372.1 coordinate 3,396,834, forward strand.
GCTGTCCTCACCCTGGTGTATCCCCACTTAAGCCCGGAGGATGCTCCTCCTTGCGGTCCGGTGAGACGTTCCTCAACTACCGCCGTAAACATGCCTGTTCTCTCTCCTCTCCCAACCCTGCAGCTGGGACGGGAGGGGCCTGGAGCTGCCGGCCCGGCAGAACACCTGCTCCTGGGCCCTGCAGCTGGGCGCTTGGTGCTGGGAGAAGCTGCCTTCTCTAGTGTACAGAGATCGCAGAGGAGAAAATGGGGTTCCAAAGCTTAGGGGTCAGAATAACCGATATTCGGCCACTTCCACTTCCTACTCCTTCTGGGCGATGAAGCCCAAAGCCAGAAAGCTTGGTGGGGGTCCTGGTCTCCATGAGAGTCGAAGGCCAACAACCCCTAGATCAAGCCCCTGGCCTGAAGAGGTCGTTTCCAAGTCAGGTGGGGCAAAACTTGCTTTGGGAGCCTTCCTAGTGTCTACCCCACTCTTTAACCCAGACACACTCATCTGCCCACGGTCGCACTCTCGCCTCATGCCAGGCACGGTCGTAGGTCAAGACAGCACCAGCATCTCTCCCGAGCTCAGACTTTGCCACTCCGCGAGGGGAAGGGCCGATGGACCTTCCCCATCATCTCGGACGACAGAGCTAACCTGCTTGGTAGTCCCTATCTCACCCCGCCCCCGTCCCCTCCCTAACTCCCCTGGCCCTGGGCTCGGCCAGGGAAGGCGTTGTTTTGCCAGCGGGAGCCGAGAGAGCGCACGGAGAAAAGCCTCCTTGCTCTAATGAGAGTGCACACCGCGCTGCAGCGAGAATGATTACCCGGCGGGCGAGGGGGGGTGGGCAGGGGCCGCGGGCGGCGTGTGCGGCGGCCCCGCGGGCCCGGAGTCCCCGCCTGTCTGGTTGCTAATCGCACGATTTCTGCTGTTACGGAGGCAGGCAGGAGCCGGCGGCCGAACCCAGCGCAGGCGACTCGGCGGGTGACACGGAAACATGGCGCAGCGCCCCTCCCCCGCCCGCCTTCCCCGCGCTCCCGCCTCCCACTTCCTCCCGCCCGCGCGGCTTTTGCAGTTCTAATTCTCTGCTTTCGGCCTGGCACCATTACGCTAGCAGCCGCTTCTCTGCAGCCCCGCGCGTCTCTTTTCCCCTTTGTTTTCGGGGTCTATAGAAAACGTTTGCTTTTGTCCTGAGCTCTCGTTAAACCAAACTTGTGGTGGCAACGGAAGGCGGTGCGGGCGGGGAAGGGCCCGGGGATTTTGGCAACAGCAGACCAGAGCAGGGTGGAAACTTCTCTTGCTGGTTTCCCTGCCACCCCGCCTTCCTAACTCCACCCCCACTCACAGACCAGCCGACCAGCAGACGCTTCTCTCTGAGGCTCTACCACGTAGGAGATCTGGGCCACAGGGACTGTGACTACGGGCAAAGGATCCAGGGTGCATGTCTATGAGCCTAGACTTTTTGGCACTTGGTGGCCCTTGCTCCTTGCAGCCTTGTCTCTGTTTCCCTCTGGGTTTCCCTCTGGCCATCCAGGGCTTTGTAGTGCAGCCGGTAGAGAAGAGGGAAGAGAAAGTGTTTCGTGTGTGGCTCTTATTTTTTAAGGGTTGGTTGGAATCTCTCACCCCCCCGCCCAGCTGCAGGCCACCTCCTTCATAGGATCTAGGGTGCGAGGGAAACGTAGAGTCTATCGATAAAGGATGGAAAACCTAGCTCTGGAGGCTGGATCTTACTCGGCTGGCCAGTTCAAGCCACACTCTTGTCAGCAGCGGGGGGGGGGCGACCCTGAGGAGTGGGGGACGCTAAAGACAAGTCTCTCGCTTCAGGACACACCAGGCCTTCCCTTGGGGCGAGAGACTGGACCCGCCCCCGGCGCGCTCCCTAGGCCCACGCGCACGCGGTAGCTCTCCGCACTGGAGCTGCTCAGGCGGCAATTTTTTAAGCCTGTAATTAAGCGAGGCGTCGCCGTGTCCTCTGTTAGTGTCGATCCTGTCAGTCGCACATGGCCTTGGTGCTCCGGTCCGAGGCCCCGCGATTAGTCACAGGCTCGCTTCGCTCCTTCCCTAATCCGCCTCTGCAGGCAGCCTGGGGACGCGGCCGACTTGGTGGAGCTGGCACAGAGCCACCGCACGCGGGGCGGGCCTCCTGGCTAGTACCAGCCCCACGGTGCCCGAGCCGGCGCGGGCCCTGGGGTGCGAGTTTGAAGCCCTCCCCCTCTCGTCGCCCCTCCTCCTCCCGCCCCTCTCCTAGGCCTGCGAGATCTATTTGTGTGGTGTCATTTGCATAAAAATAGGACAAGAGTTTCAGTGCGTTCGAACGCAGGAGGCGAAATCCTTATTGATGTGTCTGTGTGGAGCCTTCGGTTGTCGGAGCGGTTTGATTTAGGGTGTTTGTGTTTCCTTCTACGAGAAATGAGAGGAAATCCTGAGCAACGCTTTCGGCGACCAGCCCCCCTCCCCCACTGAGCATCTTCCTAGGCGCTGCGGGGAACAGTACACCGCCTGGGCCCCAGCGCGCCTGGTCCACATGGATCAGGTTGAGGGCCAGGCGGGCGGCCCATTATGACTCATAAAACCGGACGGCCTAATCACCAGCTGCCAATCCATTTACATGTGGAGCTTCCCAATGCTTCCTTCTCCCAGGCCGGGCCTCCTGCGGGTTCGCCAGGGACAGGACTAGAGCTGCCCACTGGGAACTAATCAAGTGGCCGCCCCTTCCCTTCCGTAGCATGGTTTCGCTTCTTAGGCGACCCCCGCTCCTTCAGCCTCTGCGCAGCTCGCCAGCAACTCCTCAGCTAGGACAAATAGCTTGGGAGGGCGCCGGCCTCGCGGAGCCAGTATATCAATCATTAACTCCCTGGCGAGGCCAGGGCAAGGGAGGGAGAGGCTGCCAGAGCCCAGTCCACCGGGCGACAGCAAGGTCCCTAGCCCTGGCTGAGAGGCATCTACATGCCAGAAAACAGGGTGCATGTAGGCAGATCCCGCCAGGGCCTCCCCATCATCTCCAGAAGCCTCCAGCTCAGGGCCTTTCAAAGCAGCACCGCGCCTCGCTGTGCAGGTTGGGTTACTGCGCGGCCCCTTGGCGGACTTGAACATTAAGGAGCCGCCTCGGGCTGGGCGGCCTGCTCTTTCCAGAAGAGAGTGGTGCAGTTGGGCAAGCTCCTGGGACGCAGCCGGGCTCCACCTGGCTCCAGCTTGCCAAACCAAACTGATCGTGTGGACCAGTTTTCTGCCCGCAGCACACTCCCCCTAGGAGCCTTAGGTGGGTCTAGCCCAGAAGGGGTTAAAAGCACCCAGTACGCCCTGGCTCCTCCGCAGCATGAAGAAAATGCTGATCAAAGTGCCCGTGGAGAAGGCAGCACGCGCACACTCGGGCCAGGGTCGGAAGAGGCTGACCGGAGACGGCTCCGGAGTCGACCGCCTCGACCCGCTTCCCACACTCGGGGGAATGCGGCGGCGGCGGCGGCGCAGGCCCGCGCGATTCACCCGGCGGAGCTGTGCGCGCTGGGGCCGGGAAGGCGGCGAGGAGGAGGGATGAGGGGGGCGGGAGGCGAGCCCGGGCGGCGTGCCAAGAGGCCCGGAGCCACAGATTAGTCACCGCTCGGCTTGGCGCTCACGGGTGCGCCCGGGAACCGGGAGGACAGGCGTCGGCCCCGTTCGGCTGGGCTCCGGGGGCCTCGGCGCCGGTGCCCCCGCCCCATCCCCCCTCCCCGCGCGCCTGCCTCGACTCTCGGGGACTCTTCGCGGCCCAAGATCCACTTGTCAGTTCAAGGACAGGATAGAAACTCTCTGCAAGCTGAGTCTTGCGAACAGGAAATTTCTCATTGACAAGGTGCTGCCCATCCCCCACGCACGCCTTCAAAACAAAACCAAACCAAACCGTAGCGCGAGCGGCCGGCGGGCTCAGCCTGGACCCACCGGGCCTGTGCCCCTCCGTTGCCTCAGCGACCCTCGGCCCTGGCGACAGAGCTCGCTGGGCCCTGAGTCCCCGAGCGCAGGCAGCGCCTGAGGCGGCAAGGCACACACTGGCTGGGCAGACGGGCTCGGCTCGGGTCCCGCATAAGGCTCTGGGCGGCCATCCCCCGGGGCCCGAGTCGGGTGGCTGTGCCTCGGAGAGTACGGGCCTTCTCGGGGTATGATCCCCGATGCTTGGTTTGGCCAGGCTGCCGGTAGCCACAGCTCCCTGGAGCTGGGGGCGGGGACCAGGAGGCCGCGCGGCGCCGCGGACTCGGCAAATCCCGCTGCGGGAATCCAGGAGGGCTGCGAGCTCGGCCTGGCAAAGTTCCTGTGGAAACTCCATGTTTTGAAACTCCGGCGTCGTCGCGAAAGGAGGAGGGAGAGGGGAGCGCAACGAGCGCGGAGGCGGCCTTCACCCCCCCCCCAAGCCGGGCCCGGGGAGATCCCGCGGCCCCTCGCCGCCTCCCGCGACGCTTGCTGGGCTGGAACCCCCCACACACACCCGATCTTTTGTGCATTCCCCTCTTTTTTTCCTCCGCACTCCTAGAGGGATTTATAAACCTGTTTTATTTACTGAATTCAGCCCTGGAGAAGACTGCCTTTTTAGGGACCCTAATATTCAGGGTAATTTCGTATTTGACACATGTAAATACTTAGTATTCTCAGGTAAGGTCAAATTATTTATCATCTTAATTCATTTTTCAATAGGCTTACAATTTAGAGGTGCAAAATGCCTCCTTATGAATCATTATGGTCTATTAGAGGAAGTAATGTGTAAACAGCATTATTTGGGAGGGAATCACTTATGTTGACATTTAAATGGCTCTTCAATAGTTAAAAAAAAAAAAGCAGTCAAGTGCCTTTGATTAAATATACAATTTATAAGACCATCAGTAAAGCCATCAGGAATATAAATTATTCTTGGGATTTTTATTTTCAATATTTAAAAAGCCTTCTAGGACATGTATGTCATTTAACACATATAGGAAAAATACACAAATTTCAGGCAAATTATAATTCTCCTCTCCCCCACCTAACATCTTATTAGGGACCCAGGGAACCTCTGGAACTGGGAACAGACTCTACCAGCAGGGTCTCCAGAGTCTGTACCTCAGCAACAGACTCACTCAACCACTTTTTAACAATATTGTGGCTAATTTGTGAAACAGCTTACCTTCTAGCTGGTGTCCATCCATCCATCCTGGTGTCACCACAGCACCCAGCTGGGCTTCTTGCTGTTTTAAAGTCATCTCTACAACTGCTGCAGCATGACCTTCCCAGAGGCTCTTCCTGACCACCCAATGTTCTCTCTACTGAATGACTGTTGTGTTCCTTTGCTTGAAACATCTCCCACCTTAACAGCCTGGGCTCCCTATTTGTTGCTACTTTTCCCCCTGAACATCCTTGTAGCATTTCCACTTCCTTGCCCTTATTCACTGGAAAAAAAAAATCTGGTTTTGAAGTTATGTTAAGGTACTGATTAAATACAACTTTGTTTTATGACAGCATAGGATTAGAAACAATGTAAATGTCCAGGAACAACAGCATTGAAGGCAGCTGCATATAATGGAATGCTCTTGAAGCTATTTTAAACATAAAGATACTTTTCCACTGATATGGAAAGACCCCCATGCGTGTATAGCTATGTTGCAGTTTTTGTAAAAACAAAGTAGCAGGGACAGAGTTTCCTGGTTGGGTTGAAGATCTCCAGCAGTTGTGGTGAGTGCCTGTGCCCAGTTTCATCCCACAGAACTTCATACGCAAAGTACTGCACCTAAGAAACTTATGGCTACATCTTGAAGATCATGTTGTTTTTGAGTTTGGTTATGCTGGGAGGGATCTGGTTATTATGTTCATGTTGCTCTGCTAGCTTCAAACTTCTGGGCTGGAGAAATCCTCCTCCATCAGACCCTGGAGAAGCTGGGTCTACAGGCTCCAGCAGCCAGCAGATGATGTTCTAGCCACACAAGGAGATGGGCCTTGTCTGTGCCAAAGTTCATGGAATTTCACTGTATAGATACATCATCATTTATCCAACTATGCCATCCATTCTCCGGGTCACACTCTTTTTTGCCAGGAAAGAGGAGGGATGCATTTTTTTTTTCATTTCTTGCCTTTCTTGACCTCCCAGAAGCATTTAGAATCCCCACACCACCCCCAACTGCCCCTCTCTGTTGATTTAATCTGATGCTGCATGCATATGTCCTGACTGGTAATCTTCTTCTTCTTCTTTTTTTCAAGGCAGGGTCTCACTCTAGTCCAGGCTGACCTGGAATTCACTCTGTAGCCCCAGGCTGGCCTCGAACTCCTGGTAATCCTCCTACTTCAGTCACCTGAGTACTGGAATTAAAGACATGTGCCACCATGCCTGGCTATAGCTGGGAATCTTTTTAGTTTTCTTCTAGAATCTTCTCTGTGTTCCTCCAGTCACCATGAACCTGGATGCTCCCCTCTTCTCTGCAACCTCATCCCACTTATGGCTTTAAATACCACTTACTTGTTGACTCTTCCATTTGTTTCTTCCCAGTTCCAGTCCCCCATATCAAAGTGCAGGCTTGATGTCTCAGCTTGGCATACACATCCAGTTTAGTAACAATAGCTAACATTTACATAGTGCTTTTGAGGTTAGCAAGCCCTTGGTGCAAAGGGACTAGGAGCCTTTACATCTATCCAGTAAGGTGGTTAGTCATTATCCACATAGCACAGATGAGAAACTAAAACAGGTTTTCAGCGCATCTCCAGAACTTGATGGCACTAGGATTCAAATCCAGACAGTCCTCTCTCCAGAGTCCATGCTTATAGCCACTCCCACTACAGGGATTCACAAGGATGAGCCCCCCCTCCTTCACCTACCTTCTCGCTCCCTTGCAGTGCACAAGCAGAGCTAACTGATTCTATTTCCAAGTGGTTGCTCCATTCAGTAATGTCTTTCCCCTCATACATCCATCTTAGGCCAGGCCACTACCTTCTTTTGCTTGGATTATTACACAGGATAATTCCAGATCTCTGTGCCACCATTCTCAGGCTCCTCCTCTCCATCCTCTACACAACAGCTAGACAGGTCTTTTTACAACACTTCACAGGAAGGTCTAGTGGGTAGCACCTGTAATCCCAGCACTCAGGAGTCAGAGGCTGGATGATTGTGAAATCAAGGCTAAGGTAGTCTACATAGGAAGTTCCAGGCCATCTACACTACTTAGTAAGACCCTGTCTCAAAACAAAAAAAAAAAAAAAAAAACATAGCCAAGTGTGGTGGCACATGCCTTTAATCCCAGCACTTGGGAGGCAGAGGTAGGAGGATCGCCATGAGTTTGAGGCCAACCTGAGACTACATAGTGATTTCCAGGTCAGCCTGAACTAGAGTGAGACCCTACCTCGAAAAAAAATTTTAAAAAAAATAAAAAATAAACATATCACACATCAGTACCTTCCATCCCATTGTACTTGAAACAAAACCCAAAGGGGTAGTAGACACCTGTGATCCTAGCAATCCCAAGGTGGAGGCAGGACCATAAGTCTGAGGCCAGCCTGGGTTACATAGGGAGTTACAGGCCATTCTGGATTACATGGTGAGATCATGTGTCAAACAAACCCAAACTCTTTAACCAGGCTACTTCTTCACTAAGATACTGCTACCTTATTCTCTGAGGCTTGCTGTCAGCTCCTAAGTGGGCTCCCCCTGCAGACTGTGCCTTGCTCCCCTCCCCAGGGCCTAGCATGCTACTCAGCACACGGAGATGCTAACCAAAAAATCCCAACTCTTGGGAGGCAGAGGCAGTAGGATATGTCTGATCTAAGAAGCAGGTTCCAAGTCAGCTGGAATTAGACCCTGCCCCCAAAACAAACAAGGGCTAGGGATATAGCTCATTTGGTAGAGGGTTTACTTAGCATGCTTTAAATCCCAGTACAAGGGAGGTGGAGGCAGGAGAATCAAAAGTTCAAAGTCACCTTAACCAATGAGCCATCTCTCCAGCCCCCTTGCCTAGATTTTGTTTTGTTTTGTTTTGTTTATTTTGAGGTAGGGTCTCACTGTAGCCCAGACTCACCTGGAATTCACTATGTAGTCCCAAGCTGGCCTCAAACTCATAACCTACCTCTGCCTCCCAAATGCTGGGATTAAAGGCATGTGCCACCATGCCCAGCTCCTTGCCTAGACTGTTGAGGCCAGCCTCAACAAACAAATAATACCCACTGTAATGTTTACTGCATTCATATTTTATAATTATAGACAGAAAAGAAGCCAAGTTCAAAAGAGCAAGGATATGCCGATGTGCAGGAGATGGCTGGCTCTGTGGTTCCGGTGAGGACTGAGACAGAATTAGGAAAGTGAAATACAAGGTTAGAAGAGCTAATACTTTCTGGGGAGGCCTGCGAGAGTATAGATTGATATGCAGGCTCTTTCTTGGCTAAAGGAACCAAGTGGTCTGGGTGTGCACACTGTGAGGAGGCCCCAGGAATCCTAGCATTTGTAGTACTGCAGAATCATACTCAGGAGGTGAGAGAGGAAGAAAGTCAAAGTCAAAACCAGAGCCCCCTCAATGTGCTTTGCCTATCCCCAACTACCCAGTTTGGTTCTTTCCTTCATTCTTTTTGTTATTTTCTTTATTTTTATTTATTTATTGGAGACAAAGAGAGGGAGAGAGAGAGAGAGAAGAAGAATGGACACACGAGGGCCTCTAGCCATTAAGCCATCTCTCCAGCCCTCATTCCTTTCTTTTGAAAATTATTTGGGCTGGAGAAGTGTCTTAGTGTTTAAGGCACTTGCCTGCAAAAGCTTAAGTCCCTGGGTTCTATTCTCCAGTACCCAGATGCACAAGGTGGTGCATGCCTCTGGAGTTCATTTGCAGTGGCTAGAGGCCCTGGTGGGCCCATTCTCATTCTCTCTCTCTCTCTCTTAAATAAATAAATAAATAAATAAACAAAAAGTTATTTATTTATTTATTTTTTGGTTTTTTGAGGTAGGGTCTCACTCTGGCTCAGGCTGACCTGGAATTCACTATGTAGTCTCAGGGTGGCCTCGAACTCTCGGTGATCCTCCTACCTCTGCCTCCCGAGTGCTGGGATTAAAGGTGTGCGCCACTACGCCCGGCTTTTTTTGTTTGTTTTTTGAGGCAAGGTCTGACTCTAGCTCAGGCTAACCTGGAACTCTCAGCAATCCTCAGACCTCTGCCTCCCAAGAGCTGGAATTAAAGGCATGTGCCACCACGCTCAGCTAAATATATTTTTATTTTTAAAAAATATTTTATTTTTATTTATTTATTTATTTATTTGACAGAGAAAAAGGGAAGGGAAAGAGAGAATGGGGGTGCCAGGGCTTCCAGCCACTGCAAATGAATTCTAGATGGGTGCACCCCCTTGTGCATCTGCCTAACATGGGTCCTGAGGAATCAAACCAGGGTCCTTTGGCTTCGCAGGCAAATGCCTTAATTGCTAAGCTATCCCTCCAGGCCTTAAATAAAATATTTTTTTAAATTATTTATTTGTGTGTGTGTGTGTGTGTGTGTGTGTGTGCACATGTATATATGGCATATCAGGGCCTCTTGCTGCTATAAACAAATGCCTGTCTGGCATTATGTGGATGCTAAGGAATTGAACCTGGGCTGTCAGGCCTTGCAAACAAGTGCTTCTAAACTGCTAAGCCAGGGCTGGAGAGATGGCTTAGCAGTTAAGGTGTTTGCCTGCAAAGCCAAAAGACCTCCATTTGATTCCCCAGGACCCATGTAAGCCAGATGCACAAGGTGGTGCACACATCTGGAGTTCGTTTGCACTGGCTAGAAGCTCTGGCACACCCATTCTCTCTCTCTCAAATAAATAAAATAAAATAAAATAAAATAAAATATTTTTTAAAATAGGGGCTGGAGAGATGGCTTAGTGGTTAAGTGCTTGCCTGTGAAGCCCAACGACCCTGGTTTGATTCCCTAGGACCCAAGTAAGCCAGATGCACAAGGTGGCACATGCATCTGGAGTTTGTTTGCAGTGGCTGGAGGCCCTGGTGCACCCATTCTCTCTCTCTCTCTGTTGCTCTCAATAAAAATAAAATAAATGAAAAAAAATAAACGAAAAAGAAAAGAAATAAACTGCTAAGCCATATGTCCAGCCCCCCTTTTTGTTTTTTATTTATTTATATATTTGAGAGATACAGAAATAGGCAGGTAGAGAGAGAGAGAGAGAGAGAGAGAGAGAGAGAAAGTGCATCTGGCTATGTGCGTCTTGGGGAGTTAAACCTGGGTCCTTTGGCTTTGCAGGCAAGTGCCTTAACCCCTAAGCCATCTCTCCAGCCCCCACTTTTATGATACAGAAGTTCACTGTATGTAGACTGGGATTTACAGGTGTGCATCAAAATTAACCTTGGCTGACAGTTATTACTTGGTGGCAGAAGAAGTGAACTGGGTGTGGTGGCACACACCTTTAATCCCAGAGCTTGGGAGGCTGAGGTAGGAGGATCACTGTGAGTTTGAGGCCACCCTGAGACTACATAGTGAACATAGTAAATTCCAGGTCAGTCTGAGCTAGAGTGAGACCCTGCCTCAAAAAACAAAACAAAATAAAACAAAGCGAAACAAAACAAAACAAAGAAGCAGCCACTAAAATTGCCACCCTCTCCTCCCAAATATATGATTAATCTAGCAAAGTGTGGCCACAGGGATTCCCTCACTCCCTACACCTCCCTGTCTCTCTACTATACAGTATATGTTTTGCCTGCCACTGTTCCCCAAACCTTAAAATATTTCTGGGGCTGCATTCTCCATAGTTTGTCCAATCACATCCTTTTGGGGTCACCTGGCCACTTCTCACCTTCAGTAACATCATTTTCTGGGAGCCGCAGGTATTAGCGGATTGGTCATGTTCACCAAGGGAACCTAAGAATTTATCATCTCAAAAGTGTGGAACCAGAAGGATCAAGGCAAGTACTCCCCCTCCCCGCCCCCTTACACAACCTACTCCAGAATACAAAGCAAATAGACTCCAGGGCTGTGCTTGGAAAGTTTCTGCATGCCTACAAACACTAAATTTTGGCTGAGTGTCTGGTGGGACTCTAACACATCTTGCTCTTTCACACTGGTGGATAAGGAGTTTTCCATGATCATTATTTTTGGGGATGGAGGTGTGGCTTAGTGTGAGACCCACAACAACAAAACCCCCAGACTGGCTGTGACTGTGGACTGTGGCAGAGCAAGTGTGAATGTAAGAAAAGATACAGAGATGGAGTGGGAAGGTTTCACCCCTATCCCCAGCTCTCTTAAAGCCACACAGCCTTTGAGATTTGGGGAGATGAAGGTCACTAGCTTTCTTCAGTTCTTAGAACAATTGCTAGAATTGATTAAGGGTGTTCTATTTGCCAGACACAATTCTGAAACACTTGATGCACATTGATAATGTCATTTCCTTTTTTTTTTTGGTTTTCCGAGGTAGGGTCTCACTCTAGCCCAGGCTGGCCTTGAATTAACTATGTAGTCTCAGGGTGGCCTTGAACTCATGGCAATCTTCCTACCTCTACCTCCTGAGTGCTGGGATTAAAGGCATGCACCACCACGCCCAGCAATAATCTCATTTCTTATAGCAAACTACTTTCTAATGCAGTTTCAATTATTTTCCCCATTTCACAGATGAGGAAAATGAGGCTTAGAAGCTAATTAGGATGTTTATTTGCTTGGGCAGTCTTGAAGTCCCAATTTTTACCAGAGCCATCACTGCCTCTACCATCATGGTAGAACGCTGGCAACTATACTTTAGATTTTCTAGGCACCTGTGGCCTGTTTCATTCTTTCCTCTTTTCCCTGGGCTCATCAGAATTGCAACCTGAAGGCAGTGACCACTGCTGCATCCTGGCATGCAAATGATGCCCTCCTAAGGACATCATGGTCCTGCAGTGAATTTATCCCTGTGGGGAGGTTTTTTCTTTCCACAGCTCTGTAAAGTCAGCAGATCAGGGTGGTAGGAACTTGGAACAATCTACAGACAGGGAGTGGTACTGCTCTTTGACAAAGCATAATGGGAAGTCCGTGGATTCCTTTTTTTTTAATTAAAAAAATTATTGATTTATTTATTTGAGAGAGAGAAAGAGGGAGGGGGGAGAGAGATAGAATGGGCACACCAGGGCCTCCAGCCACTGCAAACAAACTCCAGACACATACGCCCCCTTGTGCATCTGGCTCACATAGGTCCTGGAGAATCGAACCAGGATCCTTTGGCTTTGCAGGCAAACACCTTAACTGCTAAGCCATACTCCTTCTTGGGTTCAATGGTTGCACTGGGACCTCTCTGGTCGGCTTGCTGGCACAGGGAATGAGGAGGAGAGATCAATCTCGAAGATAATTTAGGTTCTGTCTTCCCCGCACCAGCCATTGTCCTCTGCTCTAGGTCTGCCAAGGATGATTAATGCACCGCAGAATCTCTCCTCTCCTCAGCTTCTTTCATGCTTTCGGGTATATTTTCCAGCCATTGTCATAGTTTCTCTTCAGAAAAGAGTAAATATTCACAGACTAGACTAGAGCACAGCCCTTGGCATTGCTTTGACAGGGTCCCAGGTGGCAGATGGCACCAAGCCACTCCTATAGTAGGCACCACTACGATTTAGAGTTCAAGGCTAACCGCCGCTACCACCAATTGAGGCCTAATCCTTTAATTATTCTCAAAATACTGAAAATAAAGATTGCAGGGAAGGCAGTTAATAGGATCATATGGTGTATTCCTCATTTGCAATTATATATTATTATTTTCCTCACTGCTTTGTTCCAATAATGATTTAAGGCTTCTTCCAAAGATACACAAACCCCAGCAAAGATAAATAGAAAAAATGGGACATGAATTATAATGTCACGCTTGCTCTCAACATCTTTGCCCCATTCCACATAATAGAACTGAATTCATAACATCTTTCAAAAATGAGGTAATTCAGTTCTTTTAGTGGCAACACTAGTCTCTTTGTCAGGAGAGAAGGTGGTACACAATCATGGAAAAAGTCATGAAGGGAACAAGAGAACTGGTTTCTAATGCTGGCTCCCTCAGTGTGTGAGCTTGGGCAAACCATTCACTTTCTCTGTGTTGCTATAATGCGCGCGCACACACACACACACACACACACACACACACACACACACCTCTTCCTAGATGACCCAGACAAAGAACCTTAACTTGAATTGTTTCCATCCCTGTAGCAATGATCCCCCTTCCTATCTTTTTCTCTCCCCCACCTCCCCCCACCCCAGAGGTAGGGTTTCACTCTAGCCCAAGCTGACCTGGAATTCACTATGTAGTCTCAGGGTGGCCTCGAACTCACAGTGGTCGTCCTACCTCTGCCTCCCAAGTCCTGGGATTAAAAGGCGTGTGCCACCACGCCCAGCTTTTCTCCTTTTTTGTTGTTTTGTTTTTCCAGGTAGGGTCTCACTCTAGCTCAGGCTGACCTGGAATTCACTATGTAGTCTCAGGGTGGCCTTGAACTCACAGCAATCCTCCTACCTCTGCTTCCCGAATGCTGGGACTAAAGGTGTGCACCACCAGGCCCAGCCTTATCATTCCTATTCTTGCAGGTTAAGCCTGTGCTCACTCTAGAGCCAGACTTATCTCCTCTTTATTCCCCTTAACCACATCTTCCATGTCTTTTAATTTTTATTTATTTATTTGAGAAAAATATACAGAAATAGGCAGAGAGAGAGAGAATGGACACACAAGGGCCTTGAACTCCAGATGTGCACCCCTTTGTGCATCTAGTTTATATGTGTCCTGGAGAATTGAAACTGGGTCCTTTGGTTTTGCAGACAAGCACCTTAACCGCTAAGCCATCTCTCCTGCCCCCCACTATTTTAAATATATTTTTTAAAGTTTTTTAAAAACATATTTATTTATTTGAGAGAGCGAGAAAGAGGCAGAGAGAGAAAGAGAGAGAGAGAGAGAGAGAGAGAGAGGGCGCCAGGGCCTCCTGCCACTGCAAATGAACTCCAGACACATGTGCCCCCTTGTGCTTCTGGCTTATGTGGCCTGGGGAATTGAACCAGAGTCCTTAGGCTTCGCAGGCAAACGCCTTAACTGCTAAGCCATTTCCCCAGCCCCATCTTCCACTTTTTTTTTTTTTTTTTTTGTTTGGTTTTGTGACTCTAGCTCAGGCTGACCTGGAATTCACTATGTAGTCTCAGGGTAGCCTCAAACTCATGGCAATCCTCCTACCTCCGCCTCCCAAGTGCTGGGATTAAAGGCATGCGCCACCATGCCCAGCTTTCCATCTTCCACTTTTGAATCCTGTAACACACCTAGCATATCAGTTCCTTAAAATATCAAAATATCAGTATTAAGCCAGGTATGTTGGTGCACACTTGTAATCACAGCATTGAAGAGGCAGAGAACTGCTTAAGTTCAATTCACAGTTGGGCATAGCCATGCACATCTGGAACTCCAGTTCTGAAGGGAGCAGAGACTGACCAGAGAATAGCAGGGGCTCACAAAAATTGTAGCTCTAGGCTCAGAGAGAGACACCACTCTGTCTCAAGGAAACACGTGGGTGAGGATACATGGAAGAGGATACTTGATGTTCTCTGTTCCCTTCTGGTCTATACAGGTCTGCACACACACATGCATCTACCACATACTATACATGCATATACCAAAAAAAAAATTCCAGGCCAACCTGAACTATATAATAAAGTTCAAATAACGGGGTGGGGGGGGAGAAACAAGCTCCCTAATCTCTCAGCTACACTCAAAGTCACAATCAACCAATAATCCCTCTACTAGGGTTCCTCCAAGCTTCTCAGAAAGTATTCCTCAGGCCAGAATGGGCTCCAGGATCTCATCTCTGATCATTCTTGTAAAGCAGGAGACTGGAAGACTGTTTTGTAAAATGCAAGCTTGTACAATGTGAATGCCTTCAACAGATGAAATGTACAAAGGGACTCAGCTTCCCAAAAACAGGCACAGCAGGACCCACTTCCATCACAACTGAAAGTGAACAAAGGCATTAGATGGGGTTAGGGGTTACCCTTCCTGGGGGAAATACCTTGATAACTTCTGGGGTGTGGTAAAATCATTTTGCATGTTTATCTGGATGCAGGTTACACATGTGGTCTTAGTTTGTGGGATGCACTTCCATAAAATTGTAACAAATTAAAAATATAAAAATGAGCCCATGGAAGTTGAGCTTAGTGGCCTGTAATCCTAGCACTCAGGAAGCTGAGGTATCACTGGGAGTTTGAGGCCATCCTAGGCTATGAAGTGAGATCCAGGTCAGCCTGGGCTGGAGTGAGGCATTGCTCCAAAACAAAACAAAAACATGAGGTCTGAAGAGATGGCTCAGTGGTTAAGGCGCTTGCCTGCAATGCTTAGCGACCCCATGCATATGGAGTTTGTTTGCAACAGCTGGAGTCCCTGCTGTGCCCATTCTCTCTGTATTTTTTCCCCTCTCTCTCCTTGCAAATAAATCAATAAACCATTAAAAAATAGGGCTGGAGAGCTGGGCATGGTGGTGCACGCCTTTAATCCCAGCACTCTGGAGGCAGAGGTAGGATGATCGCGGTGAGTTCAAGGCCACCCTGAGACTACATAGTTAATTCCAGGTCAGCCTGGACCAGAGTGAGACCCTACCTCGAAAAACCAAAAACAAACAAACAAACAAATAAATAAATAATAATGGGGCTGGAGAAATGGTTCAGTAGTTAAGGTGCTTGCCTGCAAGGCCTAGCGACCCAGGTTCAATTCCCCAGTACCCACATAAAACCAGATGCACAAAGCAGTGCATGCACTTGGAGTTGGTTTGTAGTGGCTGGATGCCCTGGTGCACCCATTCTTTCTCTCTCTGCAAAAGAATAAATAAAATATTAAAAATGAGGCCCAATAAAATTCAAATTTTAGAAAAAAATATTTAAAAAGTAAAATAGAATAAATAAGTTAACCAGATGGACAATAAGGTAGAAAATTGCATACCCAATCTGGGCAGGGATTCTCCCAACAGGGACATAGAGGTGCTCTGAATGAAGTGCAGTATGTGAAGGAATAGTGATGGTTTTCTAGACACAATAGGAAGGAAACTTTTTAAATGATATGACCAGGCCCAGCATGGTGATGCAAGCCTATAATCCTCACACTGGGTGGTAGAGGCAGGAAAATAGTCCCAAGTTTGTGGTCAGCCTGGGCTATAGACTGCGACTCTGAGACGCTGTCTCAAGAAACAAAAACAGGGATGGGGATATGGTACAGTTGCTCGCCCGAGTGCTTTCCTAGCATGCTGGAACCCCTGATTTCAATCCCTAGCACTACATAAAGTAGATGTAATGCATACCAGTAATCCTAGACAGGAACTACATGGCAAGTTGGAGGTTAACCTGTTGTATATGAGACTGTCTAACTGAGACCAGTACAGCTTTGAGTTAGTGTAGGTAGCAGATAGATGGGCCACTTTGCAGCACTCCTTTCTGGGAGCCCTGCCCAGGATGCCCAATCCTATCCTTTCTTTCCTCTAATCTTCCTGTCTTCTATGCAAGGACTTCTACTTCAGCCCAAATTAGGTACTATGGTTGGAATGTGTCCTCCAAAGGTTCATGTGTTAGAAACGTAATTCCCATAATCATACAATGTTAATGGTATGTGGAGATGGGTCTTTTGGGAGGTAATGAGTTAGGTAAGGTCATGAAGTGAGAGAGACAGAGAGGAGAGAGAGAACGAATATGAGAATGTATGTGCCAGGGCCTCTTGCTGCTACAAATGAACTCCAGACATATGTGCCAAATTATGCACCTGGATTTTACCTGGGTACTGGGGATTGAGCTAGGGATGGTGTACTTTGCAAGCAAGCACCACCTTTAACAGCTGAGTCATTTCCCCAGGTTCAAGATGGTTTTCAACAAAAAAAATTATTTGCAAGTGGGGTGGGTGGGTGGAGAGAAAATGGGCATGCCAGGGCCTCTTGCCACTGTAAATGAACTCCAGATGTATGCACCACTTTGTTTATCTGGTTTTACTGCCCCCCCACCCTCTGGCTTTACATGGGTACTGGGGACGAGAACCCAGGCTTTCAGGCTTTGTTAGGAAGCATCTTCAGCCACTGAACTGTCTCTCTAGTCTCATGATGGCTTTTTAAGAGGAGAAAGAGATCAGAAATAACACAATTCTCTGTGTTACCATGTGATGCCTTCCACTATGTTAAGATGCAGCAAGAAAGCCCTTAACAGATGCTGGCTCATCCCAGCTTCCAGAACCATGAGCTACAAACCTCTATTTTTTTCTCATCATTTTTTTTGTTGTTGTTGTTGTTTTATTTTGTTTTTCCAGGCTGGGTCTCACTCTAGCTCAAGCTGACCTGGAATCACTATGTAGTCTCAGGGTGGCCTCGAATGCACAGTGATCCTCCTACCTCTGCCTCCCGAGTGCTTAAAGTGATTAAAGGCATGCACCACCACGCCCGGCACCATTTTGATGCTTTTAATCTTGACTAACTACCTGAAATGTTTTGTTTGTTTTCTGAGGTAGGGTTTCACTCTTGCTCAGGCTGACCTGGAATTCACGATGTAGTCTCAGGGTGGCCTGGAACTCATGGTGATCCTCCTACCTCTGCTTCCTGAGTGCTGGGATTAAAGGTGTCCACCACCAGGCCTGGCTTATTTTTTTCTCATTCTGATTCTCTTTCTCATTTTCATTTTTGGGATGGCACTATCCTCTGTCCCTTCCCCCTTTCCCTCTATTCCTCCTTCCTTCCCTCCCTCCCATGGAAGGTCTTGCATATGCTCTACTACAAAACTGCATCTCCACCCTCTCTTTCTTGTTTTATAAGTCTCACTCTACAGCCCAAGCTAGCCTCGAATTCTCAACAATGCTCCTGCCTCCGTGTGCTGGGATTACAGGCGTGTACCACCACACAGGGCTAAATTCCTATTCTTTTTTTTTTTTTGGCTTTTTGAGGTAGGGTCTCACTCTAGCTGACCTGGAATTCACTATGTAGTCTCAGGGTGGCCTGGAAATCACAGCGATTCTCCTACCTCTGCCTCCCAAGTGCTGGGATTAAAGGCGTGCGCCACTACGCCCAGCACTAAATTCCTGTTCTTTATAAACTACCTGGTTTGTAGAATGTTGTGTAGGAGCAGAAAAGAGCCTATGACACCGAAGTTTCCTCATTCCCTGGTCCCCACCAACTAACTGGTAATGCAGTTCAGGAACCTGTGATCTCACAAGTTCCTTCCTCACCTACCATGACCAAATCATGTTGTTCTTTCTTCCTTTCTCTCTCTCTGTCTCCAGAATGAAGTGTCATCCATTGTTTGGGCACCCAGCGCCCAACACAGCTTGTTGCCTGTTTAGTGGCAATGACCCCCTGACTGGCTCCCCTTGCCTTGCTCTATCACCCTCCACCCCCCATCTGCAAGTACAACCAAACTTGCAAGTATCCACTGTGTGCACAGGCTATTCTGGGCACTCCCTATCTCATGGAGAACAAACCAGATGGCTGCCTCCAGAGAGGTTGTATACTAACAAGATGAAGGCTACTAAACAGTCAAGATAACGGGTCATAAAGTGACCTTAGATGGTAATAATGGACACACCATTGAAAAAAAAGTGGGAACAGGTAAAGGGGCATTAGGAAGGCAAGGTGGGGGGAAAAGCTTCAAAGATTCAGAGCTGGTCAGAGGAAGCCTTCTTGAGAAATCAGATATGAGCAAAAATTCAAAGGATGTGAGTGAGGGGTGAGCCAGGTGGATTTCTGCAAGAGTACTACAGGCAGAGGCACAGCCAGTGCAAAAGCCCTGTGGCAGGAGAATGCTTGCTCATCTGTAAGGAGCAACCAGGGTGTGTGTGTGGGGGGAGCAGGGCGCAAGGTGCAGTAGTATGAGGAAAGGTCAGGGGTAAAGAGAGTGCTATGGAGCTTGGGGCTTCCACTGTGGAGATAAAGATGAAAGCCCTCAGCCAGCCTTTCAGGCTCCATCCAGACCTTCCCTCTGGGCTTCTCTTTCTAGCCCCTTCTCACCTTGGGGCCTTGCCTGAAGCTTCTATATACCTACCCCCAAACCCCTTTGTCTAGTCATTCCAGGATCTGTTCAAACAGCACATCCTACAAGATGCTTGCCTAGACCACTGTCCAGACCTCAGTTAAGGCCACAAACCCCTTTCTTCCTTGCCCACAGGAACCTAGCATTATGCCTGTGATCAGGTTATTTGGCTTTAGACCCATTTGAGGCTATTTCCTCCAGGCCAAGTGCTATCCTGGGTGCCAGAGACCCTGTAGAGGAACAAGACCATCAAGGTCTCTGTCCCCCGGGGGGACCACACAGAAAACAAAAAAAGACAACTTCAGAGTTAGAGATTTAGCTCAGTGGATGAGTGAGTCATAAAAGACCAAAACAAACAAACAAACAAACAAACAAACAAACAGAAAACAAACAAGTGAACAACTTCAGACCCAGGTTGGTGCTACAAAGATAAACCAGGGTGGGGTGGGGTGGCTGACTACAATAGAAGAGGTCAACAACAGCAGTGGGGGCTGGGTGGTCTCTCTCAGGAAATGACTTGGAACTGAGAAGGCATCAGTCTTGGGGGCAGGGGGAGACCTTCAGGCAGACAAATGGCAAGTGTATGGGCCCTGAAAGACAGACAACTGACCTTGGACTTTGAGGGAGCAAGGTCAGTTCCCAAGGCTGAGGTGGAATAAATGTCTCTCCAGCTAGGATCACAGTTCTCCCAGGCCCCAGAGCCCCCAGAACCCTTCACCCTTTGGTTGAGGAATGGAATGCTGGTTCTCACACATGCTAGCCTCATTCTTTACTTGTGAGCTCCCACTCAAAACCCTTAGGTATAGCTATTTCTCTTCAGTTCATTCTTTCTGTTTTTTAAAAAATAATTTTATTTAATTATTTGCAAGCATAGAGATAGAAAAGGGAGAGAATGGATGCACCAGGACCTCCAGCTACTGCAAATGAACTCCAGATGCATGTACCACTGCATCTGGCTTTACATGGGTATTAGGGATTCAAACCCAGGTTGTTAGGCATTGCAGGCAAGCAGCTTAACCGCTAAGCCATCTCTCCAGTTTTTGTTTTTCTTTTTGAGAGTCTCATGTAGCCTAGGCTGGTGAATTTGCTATGTAAATGAAGATGACCATAAACTTCTAATCCTCCTGTCTCCACCTCCCAAATGCTAGGATTCCAAGTGTGCACCACCAGGTCCACCGTATATGGTGCTAGGGATCGAACCTATGGCCTGGTGCATGCTAGGCAGGCACTCTAACAACTGACCTACATCCCCACTCCTGTTCTGCTCACCAGTCCACTTTCTCCACGGACTCTTCCAAGTCCTGTGCCTCTAAGAACACTCCTTCCTGTAAACCCAAACCTCAGGCTCTTTGCTTGTACTTTGTACTTGTAGCAACCCCTGGAAATGGTACGAAAATGGTGGGTTTTGTGCACACACCCACTTTTCCAGGAGTACACACACAAGTCCCAAAGGGCCTGAAAGGCCTGAAACATTTGTGAAACCCTAACCCAAACACTCCAGTTTGTAACTGAACACATGTACCAGGCCTGCCTAGCTCCTAGTCACCCTGCCAGCTGCCAGGCTACAGATGTACCTGATCTAGTAGGGTCTCCTGTTGGCACTTCCTGGTATGTCGCCTCTGGTTCCCTGCGGATGGCTGGTCTTGATTTTATCTGAAAGATATGGTCAGTAGGTACATGTTGTCCCTTCTCAGATTATGTATTCCTTGAAGGCAGGATCAGGTTGCCACTTTTTAATGTCCTTTTACTTTTCACTTCTGTGTCTGCACACTTCCAGTTGAGGTACTCCATGAGTAGGGACTTCCAAAGTAAGCTCCTTCCTCCCTTGCCCAAAGGACCAAGAAAGCTGCCACATGGAGTGTTAACTGGCTTGTGGTCAAGCCTGTGGCTAGATATTCTTAGCAGCCTTCGGTCACCATCCTGAGAATTCAAACTCCTCTGTCACTAGGGCTTAGCTTTCTCTGCGCCAGAGCTGAAGGGCTTTTCCATTCCCAGGCACCCAAGTCTGAGTACAGAGTGACATGGAGTGTGCAGATTTAAAAGGCCCAAGCTTTGAGACGCAGCCCAACAACAGACTTAGCCTGTTGCTATCCACCACTGCCCAGGGCCTGACTAACTGGCCAGACTGTTTGGAAAACATGTTCTGGTTTAGCAGAGCTGCACAGCATGGCAGGAGCTTTGGCCACAGCACAGCGGTTATCATGTCTGACCTCATTCCTGGAGCCTGAGGCAACTCTGAGGTCTGCAAGTCTTGGATACTTACTAATCTTTTAAAGATATCCACCATGGGTCAAGCAGCAGGGCTAAACAAAGGGTGTGGGGGTTAGTAATCCCAGATTCTGCCTTTTCAGGTGAACTTCCATTCTGGATGAAACTGCGTCACTCATTGTAGAGGGGCCTGCCATCCAGCTCCATTGGTGGGAACGCTCCAGAAAGCACTGTGGGAGGGCTGTGGATAGAGTGGCAGCTTGCCCCAGCCAGCTGAGCAGGTTTGAGAATGAAGGTCTGTGCATAATGGGGTCCAGAGACAGAACCCAAGGGAGGCTTGTCCTGTAGAACCAGAGCCCATGCATGGGGTGCTGGCTTTTGTCAGCCACCAATACTGTGTCCCTCAGCTACCACCTGCACAAAACAGAGCGGCACACGACGTGGCATTTGACTTAACTCTGCGTCATTTCTTTTTGTTTTCTATCCCCTTTTCTCATTTCTCTTGGGGTGATGCTGTTCACAAGCTGTGTCTTCATTTGATTTGTCTGACTCCAGAAGTGCCTGAGCTCTGCCTGAGAGGAGATGTGGGCTGGGCTGGGGGACAGCTGCCTGCGGGGTACAGTTGTATTATGTATAGGGTGAAGGTTGGAAGAAGCAGCAATGAATGCTGCCTCTCACTGGGTACATATAATTACCTTACACTTGTCACCCTAGCACCAAGGAAGCGGAGGAAGAAGGATGGAGAGTTCAAGGCCAGCTAGCTGATCAAACACCCCACCACCCCCAAAGGTACCTCACTCCCTGAACCACTGCTCCTCTAATTCACAGGATATAAAAGTCATACTGAATGTCAAAAGCCTATGTCTGGCTGGGCGTGGTGGTGCACACCTTTAATCCCAGCACTTGGGAGGCTGAGGTAGGAGGATCGCTGTGAGTTCTAGGCCACCCTGAGACTACAGAGTGAAATTCCAAGTCAGCCTGGGTTAGAAGGAGACCTTACCTTGAAAAACCAAAAAGCCCATGTCTTCAAGGGCACAGTGTGATAAAGAAGGGTAGCTGTGAAATGGATGGGATGGAGGGAGGTGGTGGCCTTAGCAGGAAGAAGTGAGCCCTGGAGAAGCTGTGATAGGGGAAAAAATACCCTTCAGAATCCCCATGGAGCTTTCTGTAACTTCAGGATTCAAGGCCTTGGGGAATTGGGGAGCTAGGGGTCCACACAGATTCTGAAATCAACTCTGTTCTGCAAATGTCTCCCAAACAGCCCGATGTGTATGTCTGGGAATGTCTTTTCCAGGGAAACTCTGACACTCCAGACACCTTGAGGGGAGGGTCGCCTTAGAACATGAAAGATGAAGGACTGTGCCTGGAGGGTGACAAAGGCAGGTGCTCTGGGAGGTCATTCACACAGTCCACTCAGGGCAAGATGAATGAGGAAGAAGAGAGGTGACAATGACAGGTAAGGTGATGCCAGAAGTCTGCTGTATACCGGGCAGTGCCATCTTAGGGGTAGCAACTGCTTCAGTAGCAACCTGGGAAAGGTGTGTGATCATGGGAGAAAGTGAGTCTGGAGAGAGTGAGGTCCACTTGGGGGTTTCCTTAGGGAACTTGCTGTGAGGAGATGATATGGCAGCAGAGTCAGCAAGGCCAACAGCTGGCTTATATGTGCACTTACCAAGGTAGAGCACGGAGTCCATTAAACATGGGCATGGGTTCTTGGTGACACCTCCTATGAAGGGGGCTATCATTGGCTAAATTGAGCTCCCTCTTTGTATGTTGTCCTATTAACCCCTGGGATCTCAGACTGCAACATTTTTTGAAAACATGGTCCTTGCAGAGGTGATCAAGGAGGTCTACTATGACGGGTGTTCTTTTAGGAAGAGGAGGTTAGATCATAGTCACACAGAGACCATGTGGGACATAGTAAGAAGGTGACCATCTATAATCCAAGGACAGAAGTCTCCAAAAGAGCCAACTCGGGGCTGGAGAGATGGCTCAGTGGTTAAGGCATCTGCTTGCAAACCCTGATGTTCAACTCCCCAGCACCCATGTCAAGCCAGACGCACAAAGCAGTGCATGCGCCTGGAGTTCTTTGCAGTGGCAACAGACCCTGGCATATGCATTCTCTCTCTCAAATAAATAAATAAATAAATATTGAAAAAATTAATTTTTATTTATTTATTTGCAAGGGGAAAAAGAATGAGCAGACACCAGGGCTTCTAGCCACTGCAAACTCCAGATGTATGTGCCACTTTGTGTATCTGGCTTTACATGGGTACTTGGAAATCAAATCTGGGTCCTTATGCTTTGTAGGCAAGTGCCTTAACCACCAAGCCATCTCTTGAACCAACTCTGCTGGTGACGTCCTTATCTGACTTCTATGCCACAAAATATTGGGTAGGTCACCAAGACTAAGGTACTTTGTTATGGAAACCTGAGCAGCCTAATGTGGAGTAAAACCTATACTCTGGCCTGGCCTAGCAACTTGGTAAGGACAATAGAATGCTCCCAAAGTGATGTTGTTTGAGGATGAGGTGAAGTTTTAGGAAGTGTTTGTAGCTTTTTACTTGGCCCTGCAGGGCAAAGATTGCCATATTAGGAAGTCAGTCTCACGTATCAAAGGATGCGAGGCCACCAAGAAGAGCTACAGTTCATCCCAGCCAGACTGTTAAGGAAGCCATCTTGGACTGTCCAATCCCTTGACTACAGCTACTCCTGTTTTATCCAGTAGAGGAAATGACCAGACACAAACCATAGAAGTACCACTGTTTCAGTTCTACAAGCTGGGAAGTCAGATGCCTGGTGCCAGCATGTGCTTGGTATCTGGTGATTGCTGCACTATAACATAGCAGAGGCATATCCTATATAGAGACAGAGCAAGTATGCTTCCTCTTCTGAGAAGCCACCAGTCCTATTATGGGAGTCCCACATTAAATAATTTATCTAATCTTTTTTTTTTTTTTTTTTTGGTTTTTCGAGGTAGGATCTCACTCTGTCCCAGGCTGACCTGTAATTCACTCTGTAGTCTCAGGGTGGCCTCGAACTCACGGCGATCCTCCCACCTCTGCCTCCCAAGTGCTGGGATTAAAGGCGTGCGCCACCATGCCCGGCTTAATTTATCTAATCTTAATTTCGTTTCTCCACTGTACCTGACATATGAATTTGAAGATTGTTTTCAACCCACTAAATTTGGGGGACACATTCAAACCACAACAGGGTGGTCTGTTACATAGCAATAGAAAACTGGTACATCTCACTGAAACATATCATAGAAATTTCCATTAAAAGTTTTAGACGGGCCGGGCGTGGTGGCGCATGCCTTTAATCCCAGCACTTGGGAGGCAGAGGTTGGAGGATCGCCGAGAGTTCAAGGCCACCCTGAGACTACAAAGTGAATTCCAGGTCAGCCTGAGCTAGAGTGAGACCCTACCTCGCAAAACCAAAAAAAAAAAAAAAAAAGTTTTAGACGGCCGGGCATGGTGGTGTACGCCTTTAATCCCAGCCCTCAGGAGGCAGAGGCAAGAGGGCTGCAGTGAGTTCAAAGCCACTCTGAGACTACATAGTGAATTCCAGGTCAGCCTGGGCTAGAGTGAGACTCTATTTCAAAGAAAAAAAAAGAAAAGAAAGAAAGAAAAAAGAAAAGAAAAGAAAAGAAAGTTTTAAAGGGAGGCCTTGCATGGTGGTGCACGCCTTTAATTCCAGCAGTCAGGAGGCAGAGGTAGGTGGATTGCCATGAATTTGAGGCCAGCCTGGGGCTATAGAATGAGATCCAGGTCAGCCTGGGCTAGAGTGAGACCCTACCTCAAAAAAAAAAAAAAAAAAAAGGGCTATAAAGATGGCATAGCAGTTAAGGTGCTTGCCTGAAAAGCCAGAGGACCCAGGTTCAATTCCCCAGGACCCCTGTAAGCCAGATACACACGGTGGTACATGCATCTGGAGTTTGTTTGCAGTGGCTAGAGGCCCTGGCATGCCCATTTTCTTTCTCCCTCTCTCTGCCTCTTTCTCTCTCAAATAAATAAATAAAAATTATTAAAAAAAAAAAACAACAAAAAAGTTTTAGAGGTGAGCTGGGGAGATGGCTCTGTGGTTAAAGGTTCTTGCTTACTTGCAAAGTTTGGGATTGATTCTCCAGCACCCATGTAAAGAAAGATACACAAAGTGGCACATGCGTCTATAGTTCCTTTGCAGCAGCAAGTGGCACTGGCATGATCATAGTCTCTTTTTCTCTCTCATAAATGAACGAAATATTTTTGAAAAGATATAAACAAGCCAGGTGTGGTGGCACACACCTTTAATCCCAGCACTCGGGAAGCAGAGGTAGGAGGATTGCCGTGAGTTTGAGGCCACCCTGAGAATACAGAGTGAATTCCAGGTCAGCCTGGGCTAGAGTAAGACCCTACCTTGAAAAACAAAACAAAACAAAACAAAACAAAACAAAACAAAACAAAAAGAAAGAAAGGAAGGAAGGAAGAAGGAAGGAAGGAAGGAAGGAAGGAAGGAAAAGAAAAGACATAAACAGACTTATTTATTTCTACCTTAGTTTTTTTTTTTTTTAAGTGTTTTAGAGGGACTAGGGAAATGGCACAGCAGTTACAGGCACTTGCTTGCAAGCGTGCTGATCCAAGTTCAATCTTCCTTGGCACCCACATAAAAGCCAGATGCAAAGTGACACATGCATCTGTAATCCCAGCATGCCTCTAACACTGGGAGGCTAAGCCAGCAGAATCTGGAAGCTCAAAAGCAGCAATGGCAACAAACACACTGTGTCTCAAGAGGGTGAAAGGCAAAAACACTCTGAGGTTGTCCTCTGACTTTCACATATGTAGTACTATGGCAACTGTGTACCCGTATACACATACATACACACACAGGTAAATAATAAACATAGGGAAGTTTTAGAAGCACCAGTCATAGTAGCTCACATCTTTCTCTCTCTTTCTCTCTCTTTCTTTTTATTTTTTGGGGGTTGTTTTTGGGGTAGGGTCTTACTCTAGCCCGGGCTGACCTGGAAGTCACCCTGTAGTTCCAGACTGGCCTCAAATTCATAGCGATCCTCCTACCTCTGCCTCCCAAGTGCCTGGCCTAGCTCACATCTTTTTAAAATATGTGTGTGTGTGTGTATGGGTGCAGTAGGACCTCTTGACACAACTGATGCTTGTGCCACTTTTTGCATCTAGCTTACATGAATTTCTTTGTGTTTTGAATCAAACCTGGGCTTGCAGGCTTTGCAAGCAAGCACCTTTAATGACTGAGCCATCTTCCCAGCCCCAGACTCCCACTTTTAATTCCAGACTCGAGAGGCTGAGGTAGAAGGATTACTATGAATTTGAGGCCAGCCTGGGCTCTAGCGTGAGTTCTAGGTCAGCCTGGGTTAGAGTGAGACCCTATGTTGTAGTTATCTTCTCATTGCTGGGATTAAACATCTGACCAAAAGCAGCTAATGGGAAGAAAGGTTTTATGTTGGCTTACAGTCTCAAAGGGAGGCTCCATGATGGCAGGAGAAAGATGGTATGAGCAGAGGCTGGCCAACACCTGACCACAGCAGAGGGAAAGTAGCAGCAAGAGAGAGCCGAGCTAGCACTGGCTAGCTGGGAGCTAATAAACCTGAAGGTCCACCCCCAGAGACACACAGAGCTAATAAACCTGAAGGACACACCCCCAGAGACACACAACAAGGCTCCACCTCCCAAGTTGCTATCAGCTGGGAACCAAGCATTCAGAACACATGAGTTTATAGGAGACATCTGATTCAAACCACTGCATTCTGCCCCTGGTATTCAGAAGCCCCTCATCGAGTGGGAACCTCCTTATTCTCATTTCACAGATGAGAAAACTGAGGCATGGAGATGAGGGAGGATGGGCAACTTGCCCTGTGACCCAACCTATTCACTCTGTGCACTGGAGAGGCCTCTCCTTGCCCTGCTGGTTCTACTAAGGATTCCTGGGGTGCTTATAGTTGAACATATGGTCTGTGTTCATCTATGACATTTCAGAGGTGGTTGACCATTTCTAACCCTTAGCATCATGCCTGATTGGGGTGGGGGGGCACCAAACTTCCATATCACTGTGTAGTTACAAAACTTCCCCTACTAGCTCTGAGCAAGACAGTTGCTGGATATGAGCTAGTGGAGGAGGGATGTTGATGAGGCAGTTTCAGAGCCCCAGAAAGAAAAGCAGGACTGGAGAGAGTGCCAAACACAAACCCTTTTATGCCTGCCTGCTTGCTTGCTTTCTTTCTTTCTTTCTTTCTTTCTTTCTTTCTTTCTTTCTTTCTTTCTTTCTTTCTGTCTTTCTCTCTCTCTCTCTTTCCTTCCTTCCTTCCTTCTTCCTTCCTTTCTTTCTCTTTCTTTCTTTTTTTTTTTTTTTTTTTGGTTTTCTGAGGTAGGGTCTCACTCTAACTCACGCTGACCTGGAATTCACTATGGAGTCTCAGGGTGGCCTTGAGCTCATGGTGATCCTCTTACCTCTGCCTCCCAAGCGCTGGGATTAAAGGTGTGCACCACCACGCCTGGCTCTTTATGTCCTTTTCAAGACCAAGGGTGTGGGGCTGGAGAGATGGCTTAGTGGTTAAGGTGCATGCCTGAGAAGACTAAGGACCCCGGTGCGATTCTCCAGGTCCCACGTAAGCCAGATGGACATGGTGGCACATGTGTCTGGAGTTCTTTTGCAGTGGCTGGAGGCCCTGGTGCCCATTCTTTCTCTTCCCCCTCTCTCTGTCTCTAATAAATAAATCAATAAATAAAAATTAAAAATCTTAAATAAAAAGAACAAGGGTGTGAGCCAGAGAGGTTAATGGACCCCTTCATACATGGCAGCAAACTCACACAGACACACAATGGCTCCTTCCTCT
This sequence comes from Orientallactaga sibirica, assembly GCA_036365145.1. Classification (NCBI taxonomy): domain Eukaryota; kingdom Metazoa; phylum Chordata; class Mammalia; order Rodentia; family Dipodidae; genus Orientallactaga; species Orientallactaga sibirica. The sequence goes on from JAEOAD010000372.1 coordinate 3,424,788, forward strand.
GCCATCCTGCCTTTTCTGGGTACTCTTCCATATATCTTACCACTCTGGAACTACAGGGAGCTCCAGCTCTCTCTCCATGTTATCTCATCCTGAGGTAGGTGGAATGCACTCCTCTAAAGCCAACCATCCCTCCCACTCTTGAGAGTTGGCCCCAGGGAGGGGGTCTCTGTTTGACTTTCCCTCAGCTCCCCCAACTGTCTCCAAACCTGTGGTAAGGAAAATAAAATCAGAAAAGGGACCACATGACTATGAGGCAGAAGAACCATGCCACAAAGGCCACTTTCCCACAGCCACTGAGCCCACCACCCCTACAAAAGTGGACCTGCTGGGCCTCAGATTGGAAGGAGAAAGGAAACCTCTACCTAGCAATCATCTCACCAAATCCCCTCAACAACTCATGAGATATTGTGTTGCCTTCAAACACATCTGTATATGCCATTTGATGCTCTTCCCACCAGAAGTGTAGTCTACACCATTACTAGGTGAGCTTCTGAGTGCTTTCAATGCACCACAGGTGACACTGTGAGCCAATAATTAAGTCAGAAAAGGATGCAGTTTCCTCCTGGCTCTCCTGGGGCCACCTACTCTGGGACAAGTTAGTAAGAAGCCAATTGTGGCAGCTCGGTAAATAGGAGCACTTGCTGTGCAAGCATGAGGAGACAAGTTCAATTTCTAGCACTCATGTAAAAAGCTGGGCATAAAGTTGCCCACCACCAGACATGCCATCTCTACCATATCTTTCAGGCCCAGGAGAAATTGCACAGGAAGTGGCAACATGAATACTGCTCTTACTGCTAGCCTGACAACCAGTTCTAGGCCAATGGTGACAGACACAGTGATCAACCAAAACCTATCAAAGCAAAAATCCAGACGGTGCACAGAACTCAACACTAAATCAGTCCACCAGTTGGCCTGCCATGGCTCAGAGAACATTATGGAAGAGGGGGCAGAAAGACTGTAAGAGCCACAATCCCCCCACACACACTCATACCCCACATGGACTGACTGAAGCCTTCATGACCCCACAGTGAATACCATAGCCCCACTGGGGAGGGCCCCCATGGTAAAAGAAGCAGGGGTGAAGGGATAAGAGTATAATGTGTGTGTGTGTGTGTGTGTGTGTGTATTTGAAAGCTGGGAATAGCCATGCATGCCTGTAACCTCAGTGCTTGGGGGTGGGGCAGAGAAGAAGAGAATCACTGGGACTCACTGGTCAGCCAGTCTGGCTGAAAAAAAAAATAGCACCTCCAGGTTTAGTGAGAAACTTGTTCAACCTCCACATATGTATACATGGTATGCAGGAATCTACATACATGTGGATATTTCATATAAACACCACATCTGCACATCCACAAAGAAGTCAACTATCATGAAAGAAAGTCATTACAGTCTCACTGATCTTGGAGCCAACAGTATGAACTGATAGCCATGAGGGGTACTATCTTGGCCATCCTTCAGATAGCTACAGCCCCTGCTGATGTCAGACTGCGTCCACATGAAATTCCTTGAGAACTCCTCAGCTGAGCCCTTCCCAGGACTCCCAATCCACAGAAATGTGAACGAAACAGAACAGTTGTTTGTGAGTGGGACAATTTGTTGCACAGCACTAATAATCCAAACAGAACTGTGACTGTTGTTTCCCACTTCAGAGAAGAGGAAACTGAGGCAGGCCCAGAGGAGGTGTGGAATACATATCTGGTGAGAGAGCTGAGACACAAACCCAGTCTCTCTCAGTCTAAATCCGGGCCCCTTTCTCACTGTGCCCCTTGACATTTCCTTACTTCCAAGAAGAGAACATTCCTTTCAGAGTCAACTAGTTTCCAAACCTGGCCATGCGTCAGAGTCAGCTGTAGTGAATGTTAAAGATAGAGACTTCCAGGCCCCACCCCAGTCCTATTGAGTCAGAATTTACAGGCACAGGGCCAGGACTCTGCATTCTAAACTGGCACCCAGGCAACCCTGAGGCCACTGGTGTATGAACCAGCCAGCAGGCCAGGCTACTCAGTCAGTTTATTATAGGACAACCAGAAAGGATCAGAAAGTTCCTTTATAACCAGAAAGCCACTCATGATATGAATCTCTCACATTAAATTTAGACTTTTGATTGTTTTTTCTCCCCCGCCCCCACTCCCTTTCTTTCTGTCCCAAGACCAAGTAACAAGTACCACCATACCTGGCAAAAGTCACTTTAAAAAAACACAACATTGTTTTGTTTTATTTTTTGTTTTATTTATTTATTGGGGGGGCAGACAGAGAAAGACAGAATAGTCACACCAGGGCCTTCAGCAACTATAAACTAACTCCAGACACATGTGCCACCTTGGGCATCTCTGGCTGACGTGGGTCCTGGGGAATCGATTCTGGGTCCTTTGACTTTGCAGGCAAACACCCTCACTGCTAAGCATCTCTCCAGCCCGTTTTTTTTTTGTTTGTTTGTTTGTTGTTTTTTTTCCTTTTTTGGTTTTTGAGACAGGGTCTCAGCTGGCCTCCAACTTGCTATGTAGTTGAAGTTGGCCTTAAACTTCTGATCTTCCTACCTTTACCTTCTGAGTGTTGGGGTTAGAAACCTGGGCCATCACACCCAGCTAAGAGAAAGAACAGGATGGGAAAATACTACTCAGTGTCTGAATACTTCACTATGCTCTATGGCCTCTGTTCTGAGAATTTACAACTTGCCAGGAGAGATGGCAAACACTTATAATTCCAATACCTGGGAGAGTAAGACTACCGATCTCTAGCTTTCAGCTTGGTCAGCTTTGGCTCAGCTACAAAGTAAGACCCTGTCTCAAAAAGTCTAACACACATACACACACACACCACACACACACTGCCGAACTGAATTGAGGGGCTAAGATGTCAAGTCTTTTCAGAACATCGAAGTGGTGAGTTTTGTAGCTGTGACAGCCCACACAAAGACAATTGAGTGAACTTGACAGAACAGTGCCCCCCCACAAGTAGTTTGGGAGGGGCTCCCTAACAGAGGTGATGCCTAGAATTAGGAGTCAGGTTGAGCAGGGATATCACTACAGGTGGATGCCAGTGGTCAACCGCCCCCCACTCCCACAGAATAGAGCAAGAGCAGCAGTGGGCAGAGGTGTTGAGGTGCTCCAGAGTGCTTGCTGCTCTGTAGGTATGAGCCAGAGCTTGGGCGACGTGAACCGATCTGGATTTTTCTTTGTTTCCCTTCTTTCTTCCCTCCCCCGCCCTTTTTGAAACAGGGTCTCACTCTGTAGCCTAGGCTATCCTGGAATTCATTCTGTAGCCCCAGTTGGCCTCAAACTCATAACAATCCACCTGCCTCAGCCTCCCAAGTGCTAGAATGATAGGCATGAGTTGTAATCACACCTGTCAGTTTGCAAAAGCTACTGCCATTAAAGATCAAGAGCTACAGTGGAAGAGAGCACTTGCCTAGGGAAGGAAAGGCCCTGGGTTCAGTCCTCAGCATTGGGGGGAGGGAGGGGTGGGAATCGCAAAAGACCAGAGCAAAACAAACGAACAACAATTACAAAAGGAAAAGACCAAGAGGCAAATTTCTGATTTTACTGAAAATTCAAAGCAAAGCACAAGCTTCTGTTTCCAGGACAGCAGATAACGTGATTCCTGTGACAGTTTCACAACAGACATTTGAGAGAAATTTTTTGGAGTAAGGGGCATGGACAAGGTCTCACTCTGTATCTCAGTCTGGCCTGGAACTCATCATGTAGCCCAGGATGGCATGAAACTCACAACAATCCTGCTTCCTTGGCCTCTAAATACCCAGCGGTACAAGCAACCACCACACCCGACAGGAGAATTTTAAAAGAAGAAAAACAAAAGTTGTTTTCGTCCATGAGGAGCTTAAAATCTAATAAGGAATACTAGAATGCCTAAAAAGAGAAAGAAGATTCCAAATTTTGTCAAGAACTCTCATATTCAGCTTGGGGGAGTATAAACTGGCACACGTATTTTAGGAAGCTTCCCCCTCCCCCCCCTTGAGACACAATCTCCCTACAAAGACCAGACTAGCCTGGAACTCACTATGTAAGCCCAGGCTGGTTTAGAACACACAGTCCTGAGTTCTGGGGTTGCAGATATGCATCACCATGCCCAGACTTGCTCCAGAAAACTTTTTTGTTGTTGTTTTTTCAAGGTAGGATTTTGCTCTAGCCAGGCTGAGCTGGAATTCAGTATGTAGTTACAGAGTGGCCTTGAACTCACAGAAATCCTCCTATTGCTGCCTCCTGGGTGCTGGGATTGAAGGCGTGCACCACCACGCCTGGCTCCAGAAAACTTTTTAGCAGTATCTATGAAAGCTCAACATAAACCATTTTGCAATATGTTCATACAATAAACTCCTCAATTAGAAACAAAAAGAACATAGGGAACATAGTTCAGTTGTGGAATATTTATGCACAAGGACCTGGGCTCAAGACTAAATAAACAAACAAACAAATAAATAAATAAAATCTGACACAATTTATGGTCCAGCAATTCAACGCCTGGGTACACATATGCACAGAAGAAATGTGGATCCTAGAAAGCATGTACACAAATGTTCACAGTAGCATTATTAGTGATCACTCCAAAGCAAAGTGGCCCAAATGCCCATCAATAATAAAATAGTAAATACATCAAGCATGTGTTCATTCGATGGGATACTATATTCCAAGGAAAATGAACCAATTGTACTACCCACAATATGCATGGATCTACCAAGCATAATGCAGAGGAAAAGAAGTCAGGTGTGCAGTCAAGTTTATTCTCTTCTGTAGATTTCCTTTCTAGAAAGTGCCCAATCAGGCAATGCCTACTGGTACTACTAGAAATCAGGATAGGGTGGCAATGTGCCTTGGTGGTGAGAGGGCTGGTCTAGTGTGTTCGAGGCCCTGGGTTCCATCCCCAGTACCACATGTGCACACCCACTGTTAGGGAAGTGGATTTCTCTGGGGCTCTAATACCTGGATAGAGGCCTGAGGAGAGTTCTGGGATGCTGGTGGATTTGTTGACTGCTCATCCTGTTGTATGTTAATGATGAGTGCTAATGTACTTTCCATAGAGCTGTTGTGTTTCACTAAAAAGTAAATGATTCACATGGTCATCATCATCATGTAACAGGAAAAAGAAAGCTGAAAGCATAGGAGGACCCCTGGGACAAAGCCACAAAGAGATTTATACTGAGAGCAACAAAAAAATAAGAAACAAAACAAAACATGAAAGCAAGCACAGAGGTAACCCAGGCTCAGAAAGCCAAACGTCACATGTTCACTCTCATATGTGGATCCTAGCCACAAATGTATAGACTTGTGTGTGAACTGGAACCAAAAATTGGTACCAGAAACCAGTAAACTGGTAAAAGGTTATAAGGGCGGGAGGGGAGAGAAGGACTTAAGTGTATGGTATTGCACATATGTAAGTAGAAGAACAGATTACAGGGAGGGGAATGGCCTAAGCGAGGCCATGGAAAGAGAATGCATAAAAGAAGGGCAGGGGGAGGGTCAATCAAAATTCAAGATATTGTGAATAAGATGTATGTAAAATTACTTTTTTGAATAATGGCACATCTAGAAGCTGTAGACTGTTACTAGAAAATTCTCAGTGCCTGGGATAGGATACCTTCCAGTGAGTTGTTGGCCAAGGAGGTCCTGGTAGCCTCCAAAACATTAAAGGCTATTGCCAAAGCCCTTGGTTTCACTTGAGAAACAGATAGTAAGACCCTATTGCTGAAGACATCTCTTGCCTGAAAGGCAATGTCACTGAGAATGCAAGCTGGTGCTGAGCAGAAAACCTTCTCCCTGTAGACCAGCCAACTGAAAGCTGGAAAAAGCTGCACTGCATGCAGCCGTATGGGAGACAGAAGTCATCAGCAGTGAAAACAGTGGACACTGAATATTCAAGTTAGGCCATCCAGGCACAATGACTGAACGGGTGCAATAGTGGCATCTCTGTTCTAGGGGTCACCAACTGCTCCATAATTGGACTGAAGGCCCTCTCTATGGGAGGGAATACATACCTGGTACTGAAAAACCTAAGCAAAAGTCTATGACAGGTGAGGTCATGAGCCTTAGGGGTATAAAGCCTGCTCTTGTCTGGCTAAATGTATATATTATTCCCACCAAGCTGCCCTGAAAGCACTACACTTAATGTTCATATTCACATATTAATGCTACTCTCACTTCTGGTTAGAGAAGCTTCTCCTTTCAGATGGCAAGGACCACTGTGATGACCCAAAAGGCAACATAGTGCTGAGAAGAAGGGATGGAGGAGTGCCCAGCACTGAAACATCTCTGTCCCACCCTCTAAGGCTCAGGGCCCATTGGAGAAGAGGGGATGGATAGAATGGAAGAGCCAAAGGAAGGGTACGACTCCTTACAATGCAACTGTCCAGACAGAAATTGGCCTTGATATCCATGACCTTGCAGTGCCTAGCAATACCTTCGCAAGACCCTCATAATAGAAGAAAAAGATGATGACATCAAATTAAAAGAGAGACTAATGGAGGGAGGGAGGGGATATGATGGAGATTTGAGTTCTAAAGGGGAATAGGGGAGGGGAGGGAAATATCATGCATTTTTTGTATCTAAGTATAGAAGTTGTCAATAAAAAAAATAAAAAAAAAGCAAGCACAGGTGAGTGTGAGATTCAAACAATGATATGTTCAAGGTGAACCCAGTAAAATCAAAGTTGCTAGTGAGCTCAGAGATCAAGCTACAACTGCATGTATGCCCAACACACTCCATCATGGATGCTGGCTCTTCTAAAAAGCTGCCCCCTTCCAGTTCTAGGATAGGTCTTATCATAGAAGACGGATCAACTCCCACACTGTTGGAGACAGCAATCTGATGTCTCCCAAGTCAGAGATAGTCTGAATATTCATGAGGCCCCAGCAGAACCCATGTCTATCCAACTGCCTCACTCTACCACCTTAGAGGCAAACCTTGACTCTCCCACCTTGTGCTTCCACTGATAGATTCCTCTGATTGCAATCACTCCGGGCAATGGTGATTAGGTTCCATTAACTGTGGAAATCAATTGAACAAGCAATCCACCTTTCCTTCCTAAAGAAAAGGGCCAGCTTCCAGTGTTTTGGCTGGCTGCAGAGCACAGGAAGAATACACTGAAGGAAGATCTGAAATTAGAAATGATCACTTTCTGAAGCCGGGGCATGGTGGTACAAGCCTTTAATCCCAGCTCTCGGGAGGCAGAGGTAGGGGGATTGCCAAGAGTTCAAGGCCACCCTGAGACTACACAGTGAATTCCAGGTCAGCCTGGACCAGAGTGAGACCCTACCTCAACCCCCCTTACCAAAAAAAAAAAAAAGGCTGGAGAGATGGCTTAGTGGTTAAGGCATGCACCTGCAAAGCCAAAGGATCCCAGTTCAATTCTCCATGCCCCACGTAAGCCAGATGCACAAGGGGGTGCATGCATCTGGAGTTCATTTGCAGTGGCTGGAGGCCCTGGTGTGCCCATTCTCTCCTTCTCTTTCAGCCTCTTTTTCTCTCTCAAATAAATTAATTAACCCTCTACTATTTATATTTTTTTTAAATGATCACCTTCTGAAGAGATACTCAGGGATCCTTCCCACATTGTTCAAGGACAGCAAGAGAAAGGCCGAGTAGGCCTAGGAAGGAAGAAGACTGGAAGAGCAGTTGGAATCTTCGCTCCCCCGCCACATGTCCAGAAGAGCCACCGAAACTAGCTGAAGGGCTAGTTGGCAGTTGAATGCAACAGATTCATGCCAGCCTGAGACATGTGCAGGAATACTTGCTGGCTCTAGGGGTCTCCTTTGGTCCTTCCCACCTGTATTTCCCTGCATGAGCAGCCCAAGAAGAAAGAAAGGTCCCCGTCTTGGCCTCCTCTCTCAGCATTGGCATGGCCTGTGGCCCATCTTCCCAGGTTTCCTGAGGTTGATGGCAATGACCCAGAGGCCTCTGATGCCAAAAGCAGGCACCTCAGGGATGCTAATGTGTAATTAGCACATGGATTTATTTAAATTTAATCTAAAACAGAAGATTCCACCGAAGTCAGTTTTATCGTTTGATATATGTGTTTATATATACAAGTGTCATAGCTAGAGATACACAGTTTTGGTTTAAGCCATCTGTTTCAGATTGTACTGCTCTTCCTAATTCTTCCCCCGCCCTATGTCTGTGTCCTGATGACTCTGCAATTCATCCCACTAGGGTGGGGTATACTCCCCCACCCCTCTGATATCGCATAATTTCCTTCAGCCAGTAGGGATGTAGGAGAAGTTACAGTGTCAAGTTCTGAGTACAAGACGTAAGAGTCAGTACATTCCCACTCTTGTGCTTTCACCATCGCTTCAAGAGCAAGCCCCAGGTATCCATCCATGGAAGACTCAGGTTCTAAACCCAACTTTTGCTTGGAGTCAAGCCTTGTTTATCAACTAAACACAAGTGACCCACAAGAAATATCCACAAAAACTAAATGTTGCACTGGAGAGATTGCTCAGTGGTTAAGGCACTTGCCTGCAAAGCCTAAGAACCCCATTTGATTCCCCAGGACCCATGTAAAGCCAGATGCACAAAGTGGCGTATGTATCTGGAGTCCATTTGTTACAGTAGCTAGAGGCCCTGGTACACCCATATTCATTCTCTCTCTGTCTCTCTCAAGTAAATTAAACTTTAAAAAGTAAATGCTTACCTATCTTTTGGGTGGTTATACAGCATCAGTGCAGTAAGAGATGACTGATACACCACCTAAGCACATTTCTGACTCATAATGGACCCTCTACTATTTAAAACAACACCCCCTAGCTGTCTCTTCCTTTATTTACCCCTTGTGTGCACATGGTATGAGCATGTGTATGTGTGTGCCTCATGCACACCCATGCGGAGGCAAGGGGAGGACAATGGTTGTCTTCCTCTATCACTTTTCTATTTCCTTGAGGCAGAGTCTCACCCAAAAGCTCACCATTTTTCAGCTTCACTGGCTGACTAGCAATTCCCCTGTCCTCGCACTCCTCAGTGCTATGGTCACAGGCGTGTGCAGTCATGCCCAGCTTTGTATATGAGTGCTGGGAATTGAACTCCGGTCCCTCAAGCTAGCCCATCAATCACTCTAACCCTCTAAGCCATCTCCCTAGCTCCCTCTTTTTTGAGACAGGGTTGCACATAACCCCTGGCCTCACAATCACCATGAACTTTTGATCCTCCTGCCTCTAGCTCCTGAGTGTTAGGATTACAGACATATGCCACCACACCTTATTTTTTAAAAATATTTTTGTTTATTTATTTATTTGAGAGAGAGAGAGAGAGAGAGAGAGAGAATGGGCACATCAGGGCCTCTAGCCTATGCAAACAAATTCCAGATGCACAGGACACCTTGTTTATTTGGCTTACATGGGTACTGGGGAATCAAACCTGGGATTTTTGGCTTTGCAGGCAAGTGCCTTAACTTTTAACCAATCTCTATAGTCCTTTTTTTTTTAATTTGAGAGAGAGAGAGAGAGAGAGAGAGAGAGAGAAAGAGGCAGACAGATAGAGAGAATGGGCGCACCAGGGCCTCCAGCCACTGCAAACAAACTCCAGATGCATGTGCCACCTTGTACATCTGGCTTGCATGGGTCCTGGGAAATCAAACCGAGGTCCTTTGGCTTTGCAGGCAAATGTCTTAACTGCTAAGCCATCTCTCCAGCCTGGCATGGTGGTTATAATCTCAGCACTTAGGAGACTGAGACAGGAAAATGGCAAGGTTTCAAGCTTACCTAGATTACTTAACAAGGTCAAGTCCAGCCTAAGCTACATTGGAGAAAGGAGACAGAGAATCAGTCTTGAGGGTGAGTTGCCCAGGATAGCCCTCAACCCCTGGACGTCAGCAATCCTTCCTGGACCGTAGCAATCCTCCTATCTCAGGCTTTCCAATAGCTGGGACTACAAGGCATATGCCACCATGCTTAGCTAGAATAAAACATCTTGCGGGACTGGGCGTGGTGGCGCACACCTTTAGTCTTAGCACTCAGGAGGCTGAGGTAGGAGGATTGCTGTGAGTTTAAGGCCAGCCTTGGACTACATACAGAGTGAGTTTCCAGTCAGCCTGGGCTAGAGTGAACCCCTACCTTGAGAATAAATAAATAAATAAATCTTATGCAGAAAAAAAATCTGCGAACAGGGGACCTCCACATATTGTTGAGAAGGCAACTAAATTTCTGCACCCTATATGAGGGGCTGACCTCAACCTTAGGAGGTTTGTCTGTGTGTCAGTTCACTAAAGTGGCAGGAGAGACTTCAAAGGGACTTAAATGCCTTCCAAGAACTTGTCAGAATGTTGACTCTTTGGCATTGTGCCAGCATCACACGTTAATTAAATTATATGGCAGAAACACTACAATGTCAAGGTCAGACATTACAGCCGGCAAAGTCTAACATTAGGCAAAGCATTTTCTAGCACAGAGCAAAGTATACATTTAAACAAAGTCCTTTATCTTTCCCCAGGCCTCTCTGCCTCTGGCTCTGAAGACATTCGCTATTTAACACTTCCTATGGGAAGCACATCCCAGACAATTTTGTCAGGTATGTGAGGGGTGTCCACAAGATCCTCTAGCTTGCCAGATACTGTGCGGGGGGAGGGGTATCGGGGATCATAACTGCTTGCTCAATGGGACCCTCAACATTGTGAACTCAAGGTTCTTTGTGAGTCTAGTCTTGCTCCTGAGGATAGAAGAACATTCTTGCTGGGTCTGGGTGTAAAAGCAACTGCTAGTTTCAAGATAGTTCTTTATCAGCAGGGCAGCAGCTAGACAGATTATAAAAGTGGGAGTGGACACCGGGCGTGGTGGCGCACGCCTTTAATCCCAGCACTTGGGAGGCAGAGGTAGGAGGATCGTAGTGAGTTCAAGGCCACCCTGACAATACAGAGTGAACTGCAGGTCAGCCTGAACTAGAGTGAGACCCTACCTCGAAAAAACAAACAAACAAACAAAAAACCTTTGGGCTGGAGAGATGGCTTAGTGGTTAAGGCGTATGCCTGGGAAGCCTAAGGACCCTGGTTCAATTCCCCAGGTCCCACGTAAGCCAGATGCACATGGCACATGTGTCTGGAGTTCGTTTGCAGTGGCTGGAGGCCCTGATGCGCCCGTTCTCACTCACTCTCTCTCTCTCTCTATCCCTCTGTCTCTAATAAATAAATAAATAAAAATAAAATAAAATCTTTAAAAATGTGGGAGAGGAGTGGCTTCCCCTCCAGATGTCATCTTTCCTTTTTTTCATTCCAGTACTTGGGGATGGGAACCCAGGACCCCATACAAGCTAAGCATACTCTCTACTATTCATCCCATCCAAATGTCTTAAATGAGTATGACCAGGGTTGGGAGTATGGCTCAGCAATAGAACATTGTCTAGCAAGGCCCTGGTTCCATCCCCAGTACCAGAGATTCAATATAAACAAACAAATAAATAAGTAAATAAGAGCAGGACTGGAAACTCTCCAAGAGTGGGGGGAAAAAAAACTGTCACTGGGAGTCCCTTGTCATTTGTATGCCTGAGTACTGGCAAGCCACATTTCTGGGTTCCTCCTGTCTTTTGCAGTTACCAATGAAAACTCCAAGGCCATTAATTTAGAGACAAAAGGCTTATGTTCAGCACTAAACTGGGCATGGTGACACATGCCTTTAATTCCAGCACTCAGGAGGCTGAGGTAGGAGAATTGTAGTGAGTTCAGTGAGTTCAAGGCTACGCTGAGACTACAAAGTAAGTTCCAGGTCTGTCTGGGCAAGAGTAAGACCCTACCTTGAAAAGGAAAAAAAGAGGGGTGTGGTGCTGGAGAGATGACTTAGCAATTAAGGCGCTTGTCTGTGAAGCCTAAGAACCCAGGTTGGATTCCCCAGTACCCACATAAGCCAGATGCACAAGGTAGCACATGAGCCTGGAGTTCATTTGCAGTGGATGAAAGGCCCTGGCACACCCATTCTCTCTCTCTCTCCCCCTCTCTCATAACTAAGTATATAAATAAATAAAAAGCACTAGAGCCGGGCGTGGTGGCACATGCCTTTAATCCCAGCACTTGGGAGACAGAGTTAGGAGGATCGATGTGAGTTTGAGGCCACCCTGAGACTACATAGTGAATTTCAGGTCAGCCTGGGCTAGAGAGAGACCCTACCTCGAAAAACAAAACAAAACAAAAAGCACTAGAGCAAGGTTGATACCAGCCAAATGAACTTAAGTCTCAGATCCTCCAACTCCTCATGAGTACTTTCTTGATGCCAGATACTTTTTCAAGTGTGCTAGGCCCACCAACTAATTTAATATTATCAGAATTATAAAATGGATCATACTACTACTCTCCTTTTCAGGAATGGACAAACAGTAACTCAGACCAAACAGTAACTCCCTAAAGTCACACAGATAGGCTATAGCAGAGGTAGGTTTTGAAACCAAGCAGTCTAGTGCTCACATATTAACCACATGTTGTTTTGGCTCTTTTTGTTTTGTTTTGTTTTTCGAGGTAGGGTCTCACTCTGGCTCAGGTTGACCTGGAATTCACTATGTAGTCTCAGGGTGGCCTCGAACTCTCAGCGATCCTCCTTCCTCTGCCTCCCGAGTGCTGGGATTAAAGGCATGCGCCACCACGCCCGGCTCTGGCTCTGTTTGTTTGCTTGCTTGTTTAACATAGGGTCTGTAGCCCAGGCGGGACTTGCACTTGTGGTGGTGGTGATCCCCCTGCTCCAGTGTGTGTCTCTGAGTGCTGAGATTACAGGTGTAAACCACAAGACTTCGCTGTTGAATGATAGGAGCCTTACTGAATGCTTGCTATACACAAGGCACACAGATAAAGTGCTAGGGACTGGAAGGAAGGGTGACAACCAAGCACCATATCTAAGAAGGTAAAGTATTCCTAAGTAATGCTTAAGATAAAGTAAAACTAATTCAGTTCTTTGAAGGGGTTTTGAATTCTTTCCAAGGGTAGATGTGTTGAATACACAGCACTTTTGAAAATCTCCCTTCAAGTATGGGTGTTTGTTGTGCTGATCTTTCCATTTTTCTGTGGGTTTGGACTTTTTTTTTTTCTTTCTTTTTTTGGTTTTCCGAGGTAGGGTCTCACTAGCTCAGGCTGACCTGGAATTCACTATGGAGTCTCAGGGTGGCCTTGAACTCAAAGTGGTCCTCCTACTTCTGCCTCCTGAGTGCTGGGATTAAAGATGTGTGCCACCACATCCTGGCTGGGTTTGGACATTTTCAACAGAATATTTTATTTTTAGGCTCGGGGGGGGAGGCAGGTTGAGCACACTTTTAATCCCAGCACTCAGGGGGCTGAGATAGGAGGATTGAGGCCAGCCTGAGCTGAAGAGTCCAGATCAGGCTAGGCTAGGGTGAGACCCTACCTAGAAAAACCAAAAAAATAAAAAAGTATGTTTTCCTCTCCCCCTTCAAGATAAAATTTACCAAAGAATTTTTTTTAAAGAACCAATCTGCACAGACTACCCTGGAAAGCATTAGCAGGAGCAGTGGCTGCCTGCAGAAAGGCAAGCTAAATGGCTGAGAGATGGAGAAGAGAGGCTGATTTTTCTCCCCCAGCACCCTTTGCTAGCCTTAGAATTTTCTGCTGGTCCACATCTGTAATCTAGCATTCAGTAAATTCAAGGTGATCCTGGGCTACATGACACCCTACCTGAAAAAAACTCAATTCCAGGTCAGCCTGGACTAGAGCAAAACCCTACTTCGAAAAGCCAAAAGGAGGGGCTGGAGAGATGGCCTAGTAGTTAAGGCATTTGCCTACAATGCCAAAGGATCCTGGTTCGACTCTCCAGGACCCAAGTAAGCCAGATGCACAAGGGAGCCCATGCATCTAGAGTTTGTTTGCAGTGGCTGGAGGCCCTGTCACGCCCATTCTCTCTCTCTCAAATAAATAAATAAATAATTTTTAAAAAAGAAAACAAAACACTTTTTTACAAGTGTTACTCAACAAGACATAGTTGTCTGGATGGAACGGTGGGGAAGAAAACCCAGGACACAAGTTGTTAAGGGCACAAGTTGTTAAGTGTAAGCATGATGGCCTAAGGAGGCCTGAGAAACCACTTGAGTTCCATCCCCAGGACCATATAAATAGTTGGGCATGGTCACATGTGACCGTAACCCCAGTCCCATAGGGAAATGGAGACCCCAAAAGAGATTCTAACCTAAAATAAGAATGGGTGTAGCCAGGCATGGTGGTGCATGTCTTTAATCTCAGCACTTGGGAGACAGAGGTAGATCACTGTGGGTCCCGAGGTCAGCCTGGGCTACAGTGAGATGCTACCTCAAAAAAAAAATGGCAGCCAGGCATGGTGGTGCACACCTTTAAGCCCAGCATTTGGGAGGCAGAAGTAAGAGGATCTCTGAGAGTTCAAGGCCACCCTGAGACTACATAGTGAATTCCAGGTCAGCCTGAACTAGAGTGAGACCCTACCTGGAAAAAACAAAAAAAAAACAAGGGGGGGGGTGGGCCTGGTGAGATGGCTTAGCGGTTAAGGCACTTGCCTGAAAAGCCAAAGGACCTAGGTTCGATTCCCTAGGACCCACGTAAGCCAGATGCACAAGGTGGTACATGTGTCTGGAGTTTGTTTGCAGTGGCTGGAGGCCCTGGCATGCCGATTCTCTTTCTATCACTCTAAATAAATAAATAAATAAATAAATAAATAAATAAATAAAAATGGGAGGAAGACTAATGGAACAGAATACATGGGGCACCGCATGTGCATATACCACACACACAAATACAAGCAAAGACATTACACACACACACACACACACACACACACACACAAAAAAAAAAATCTAGCTTGGTTATAGCTACTTCAGAGGCTAAGGCAGAAGGGTCTGGAGTTCAAGGCTAGTCTGGGCAATGTGATAAAGTGACTATCTAAATAAACATTACAAAAAAAATGATCAGACCGGGCGAGGTGGCACACACCTTTAATCCCCGCACTAAGGAGACAGAGGTAGTAGGATCACCATGAGTTTGATGCCACCCTGAGCCTACATAATGAATTCCAGGTCCGCCTGGGCTAGAATGAGACCATACCTCGAAAACAAAACATCAAAAAGCAAACAAAGAAACAAACAAAAAAGAGGTATAAGGAGAAGACAAACACCCCAAGGTTGTCCTCAGACTTCCACACATGCACCATAGTAGGCATGCTCATACATTATGCTCACAATATACATATCCACACAAACATAAATTTCTGTTTGTTTATTTGTTTTTAAATATATTTTATTTATTTGGGAGATGGATAGAGAAAGAAAGAGAGAGGCAGATAGAGAATGGGCACACCAGGGCTTCCAGCTACTGCAAATGAACTCCAGATACATGTGCCACCTTGTGCATATGGCTTATGTGGGTCCTGGGGAATCGAACCTGAGTCCTCAGTCTTCGCAGGCAAGTGCCTTAACCACTAAGCTATCAGCCCAGCCCCCTCTTTTTTTTTTGGTTTTTCGAGGTAGGGTCTCACTCTGGCCCAGGCTGACCTGGAATTAACTATGTAGTCTCAGGGTGGCCTTGAATTCACAGCCATCCTCCTACCTCTGCCTCCCGAGTGCTGGGATTAAAGGCATGCACCACCATGCCCGGCCTTTTGTTTGTTTTTTGAGGTAGGGTCTTGCTCTACCCCAGGCTGACCTATAAATTTCACTGTGTAGTCTCATTCTGACCTTGAACTCACAGGGATCCTCCTACCTCTGCCTCACAAGTGCGGGGATTAAAGGAGTGTGCCACCACACCTGGCACATAAATTTTAAAAATGTTAAAAAAGAAGAGCCTGAGTCTTGACAACTTGAAGTATCCCCCAACAGTGGTTAGCATAGTGCTGGACAGACAAGAGGGACTTGAGGCAACGTTTGTGGAATGAATGACTGAATTACATTCACTATACATAAAAACAAAACAAAACAAAACAAAAAAACTATGTTTATTCCCGGGTTGGGAAGATGGCTCAATGGATAAAGTTCTTATTGTATAAGTGAGAGGACTTGAGTTTAGATCCCCAGAACCCATCCATGCAAAGCTGAACACTGCAGTGGGCATTTATAATCCCAGAGCATCTCTATGTCAAAACGGGTGGCTAAAACAGGAGAAATCCCTGAAAGCTTGGGAGCCTGTTAGCCTGGCATATGCAGTTGTGAACAAGAGATCCTGCTTCAAACCAAGTGGCAGGCAGGGACCAACATTATATTTCTATGTTGTCCTGTCCTCCATAGATACGTAGTGGCACACTGGCGCCTACACTTCACACACACACACACACACACACACACAAAAAATGCCTGACACACAACACCTATGGGTGATTTCAGGGACATGGATGTCAAATGACAAATCATCAGCACTTCTCAGCCTCAACATACATAGAATGTGATCAGGCTTTTATGGTGTGCAAGACAAACAGTGACCAAGTGTTCACAACTGCCCAATGTAGATGCTCAAGGCCTGAAGCTTGACTCCAGGCCACTCTGAGGAGCCAGCCAAAGATCCTCCTCTTGGCAACACATTCACTCACTCATGCCTGAAACTCTCCCCCTGAACTTGACCTGAGAAGGGATGACCTGCAAGATCTACAGAGGGACTACAGGGCTTCTTGGGATTTGGGCCAGCTGCTGGATGGGGTGCCCAGGTTTTGGGGGCAACGGTGCCTGAGTAGTGGGCTGAAGCGGGCACCCTGCCAGCTCTGGCTGGCCCAGAGCCAGAAGTCTGACTGAACTTGGGCCAGCTCTGTTGGCCCACAGACTCTGTAAGCTGAACTGCTCCAGCACTCCTAGCCTCTTTGTTTTCACTTCCCTACAGTTCCCCCTTAAGTGTTTAGGAATGCGCTTTGAAGGTTGCAGCATGTTTTGCCTGTGCTTAGGGAAACCAAGAGCAGAGGCTGGGCCCAGGCCAGATGGCTTGAGGGAGGGCACCTGTGATCACACAGAGAGCACCCCACGGGGCAGGTGGAATCCGGAGAGGGGGGACAAGGACCCAAGTGGAGATGCACTTAAACTGGCTACAATTCTCTGCTGGGAGACTACTTTCACAGTGCTAAACCTTGGAGATTCCCAGATTTGTTTTGGAAGAGAGGCAGTATTCCCTTACCAGCACCCCGAGAGAAAGCCTGCATGTGTTTGTGTGTGTTTGGGAGGGGGGAGTATGCTGCTGGGGCTAAACTACTCTCTTGTTGGTCCAGGGCAAGAAAGAGAAGTGTAAGGCGTGTACTGGCTAGAAAAGCAGCCTTCTTGATTTGCATCAGAATAATTTCCCTGACCTGCCTGGAGATGGGGGTCTGGGAGTAAAGTCAGGCTTTCCAAGGAAGGGGAAGTGAAAGGCTCATATGACCTCTCTCACCATCCTGAGGGAACAATCTTGAAGGTCTAGGTGGTTGGTTCTAGTGGGCTCAGCCCTGGTCAGAGGCCCAGGTTAGAGGGGTTGCTCGCTGCAGGTGGCCTATATCCTCACTTCCCTCCTGCAAACTGGCTGTAGGCTATGGATAACAGTGGAACCCAGAGTGGTTGGATTTCTCTCCATCCCTCCTTGCTCATCCACTGTCCTTTAGGTGGCCTTTGTTATAGTTCATATAAAAAGACCAAGTCTGGGGAGACTGCTCAGTGATTAAAGACGCTTGCAAAGCCTGCAGGCCGAAGTTCAAGTCCCCAGTATCCACATAAAACCATGCACAAGAGTGGCCCATGCGTATGGAGTGCATTTGCAGTGGCAAGAGGCCCTGATGTTGTGTGTGTGTGTGTGTGTGTGTGTGTGTGTGTGTAAATGAATTCAAAGACTTCTAATTTCAACTTGCGTGGGCTAGCAACAGAAGAGAAAAACTGAGAGCAAGAGTGAGGGAAAGGTGGCAGGGAGGCTAGCAAGAGAAAAGAGACTAGGAAATACCCCCCCCCATAAACAAAAATAGTTTTCAAAAATGAGTCGCCCCCACTGGGTGGGAGGGTTGTGCTCAAAGTCCTTTTGCCCCAACAGCAAGTGCTTAATAAATTCTAAAAGATTAAAATGCCAGGTCTCTTCAGCTACCAAGAGCACTCTGGGTCTTTCTGTAACCAGAAGTCACCTTTCTCCTCTGACTCTGCTAAAGCTTGGTGCTCTGAGTTTGGGTCTCACTTTTTGCCACTAATATGTCACCTTGACCTAGTGCTTTCACCGTCTGAATCTCCACTGGGTTAAACAAAGTTCAAAGTCCCTGGATGCTTCTATGAGATCTGCACACCTAGGTGTTTGCTGGCTATCATTTTATCTCTAGGTCAGAGCCATTTGTATCCTACCTGGGCCCTGGTCTTGACTGCAGATCTTGACCTGCTCCTCTGTGATTGGTTTAATTTCACCACACACACACACACACACATACACACACACACATACACACACACCTAGTCCTTGTTTTCTTGATACATCTGTTCCTTTCTGTCCCCACAGCCACATTCATACTGGTCCAGCTCCTGAGTAGGTGGGTCCACAGCACATGAGCAATAACTTCAATGTTACAGGGAATCCTAGTCATTTTTCTGTAGCCAGCATTGTGTCTAAAACCCTGGTGGACCTCCCTCCTGACTGGTGATGGCTTGGACCCTGTTTAGAGATGTGTAGTCTCTGGATCTGCCCGTTTTCCATTTCTCCTTATTTCTGCCTAGGCCCTGCTTAGAGTAAACAAAGTGATCAGAGTCACTTTCCCTGCCTAGGTAATGACTGTCTATTCTCCTAGCTTCCTCTCAGCCTCTGTATTTTAGTGCACACTGTCCTGGATAGAGTTTAATTAGGCACCAATGCACCCAGGGGCAAAAACCAAGGACCCCTCTCAGGTTGAGCAAATGGGGCCCAGGCCCTATGAAGGAGCCTATAGCCAGCCTCCCCTGGCTGGTAAGTGACGGGCTGCCAGCAGGTAGAAGAGGCTGTCCGTTCTCAGCTAATGATCGCCTTAGGCGCCAAGTGATGGAAAATCCAGACGGGCTAGCAAGCTGCAGGGCGCAGCCAGGGACAATTGTATGGACCAGTTTAACACAACAGTGGGAGGGATGGCAGAAGGAATGCTGTGTGTGTGTGTGTGTGTGTGTGTGTGTGTGTGTGTGTGTGTATTTCCCAGTCTCTTTTCTCTTGCTAGCCTCCCTGCCACCTTTCCCTCACTCTTGCTCTCAGTTTTTCTCTTCTGTTGCTAACCCACACAAGTTGAAATTAGAAAGGTCTTTGAATTCATTTATTTGTTTTAATAAAGACAGCATTTTTAAGCAGCATATTTGCAGCAATTGAGTGTTAAACTAAACACTAAGCCAACTAAATGTGTTAGGGTAAAATGAAAAGTCAGTTTACAAGAAACATATAATTAACGCGTTCTTTGACTTTCCATAAGCCGTTGTCTGGCGCAGGACAAGACACAGGAACCATAATCAACTCCAATAAAATGGAGGCAAAGTGGAAACAAAAAAGTTTGGAATGGGAAACAAAGGCTGAAAAGGGGGATTCTTGGGTTAGAATAAATGTTTAAAAATACATGTTTTATTTCCTACTGTTTAGTCAACAGCCATTTTCTCCTTTCCAATACAAAGTCTCCAGAAGGCTCCAGTTCTGACTATACCTGCCAAGGACGACAGACCAGACGCTGAAACCTGGAAAGGGTAGGGGAGAAGGTACAAGGTACCCGCAGGAGACACAAGGGAGTTTGTGGAGGCAGATAAATCCAAGCTAATGGAAATTACTATTGCACAACATGGGAGTCTTCACATGGCCTGACTTCCAATAAATTGTTCTTGTCCTCACCCCTTGGAGAAAGTGAAATCAGACTTTCAATAATCTCATATGGTGATGATCAATCAAAACCCAGAGGAGAAGGCCAATTTATAGAAACTGTATCTGTTTCACTGGGGCTAGAACTAGGGAGCTGAAAAGAACACTGTGCTAGCCCCCAAATACAAATGGCAAAAAAGCATTGCCTGTATACATGGGGTCTTTTCAAAGGGATAGGACTCTCCACAGAGGTTTGTGTTGGGCTCCTCCCTGTGTTACCTGCCTAGAGGGAAAGTGCATGGGTAGACCACATCAAAGCTATTTCTCTCTATTATCTGTTGGCTCTTTTAGTCCGAGTTGCCATCTTTCTTATTTGTTTTATCGCCACTGAAGTTTATTTAGTGAATTAACTTTTAATGGACCCTCGACTTTGTTCTTCAGAATCAGCTCCTAATACTTGGCCCTTTTTAGCTAGGCCCCCTCCAGCCTTTGTGATCAGCTTGCCTTTGTGACCCGCCCTTACTCTTCAATCCCAATCCTGGAGGTGATGGCTTGGCTCAGTTAACTCCTTGCCTGCTGGTATCTTTTCATCTGTAGCTACTAATCACCTCCTTTTGATCATTGCCAAGTTCTCAGGTTGAAGGAAGGAGAAAGGACCTCTTGACCATTCTGCCTGGCTTTCCACATGAGCCTGAAAATGTCGACAAATTTGAAACATCTGCAGGACCGCTTTGGTCTGATTGCTAAAATATGCCGACCTCAAGCCCCCTCCTCCCGCCCTTTTTAATCTGTTTCATATTCACAAATTAAGCATTTAGTCTGGGTAATAAATCAGGGCGGTTTACGAGGCTCACACGAGACAAACAAGCGAGAAGGGCACAACACAAGCCCCTGGAAGCGAAGCTGCGAGTCAGGAGCTCCACGCGCTGGAACGCTGAGAACAGCCTTGGCACGCCCCGACACGCCGCCTGCACCCACACTTTGGCAGGTCCCAGAGCGGGCGGAGTGGAAGGTGCAGAGGAGCAACCCCAGCCTGGGCCCACACCCCAGAAACCTTCCACAAGAACCCGAGGCACTAGGCCCGCCTCAGCTCTGGGCAACGCCCCCCCCTCCGCCCCTCCAGGAAGCTGCCTCAGGCAAAAGCGACACCCACACTCGGTTCGTGCGCGCGCGCGCGCGCGTGTACACACACACACACACACACACACACACACACACCAGTGGTGGGCCCATTAAGCCTCTCTTTGCTGTGGAGGCTGAATCCCCTCCCCCACCTCTCCCATCCGGCTGGGCTCAGCCTTAAAGATCCCAGGCCCACACCAACCAAAGAAGCAAGATTCCCCTGTAATGGCCACGTGTGACCTCTGCACTTCTTCCCAGGTTTCGATCGCAGTAGCCACAATGCTACTTTCAGATTTAAACGGGCGTGGGGAGGGGTGTAAAAGGCGCCTTTAGAGTGGATCAAGGCTTACAAGGGAGTTGGGAATGGGAGCAAAGGCACAAACAGCTCAAGCTCCGCGATGCAGAAACCCTGGCCCGGGCTTTAGTGACCACCCAAACTCCCAGTCTCAAATCTGTTTCCCGCCCTCCCCTGAACATCAGTGAGAAGCGGACCTGAACCCGAATTCTTGGGCCAGTCTCAACCCAGGAGGACCTTGAGAGACCTCCCTTGGAAGGGAGGGGGGGTCTGGGGTCACCTCGACTGGGCTTCTTTTTCCCTGCTGAACTCAAGTTCCCCATCGACCCGTGTTGTTGATGCTATCATGGGATGAGCCGAGGGAGATGCCCGGCGGGAAATCAGGAAGCCCGAACCTAGGAACCATCCCGAACCTAGAGGGAGATATAAAGGAAAAATTCCCTAACCCGCAGCCCAGAACACACGTCGCTCTTCCTCTTTCCCTAGCACACATTCCGACTGCGAAAGCCATTACCGCCGGCGCGCGAGAGACTTTTTAAATATTTACAGCC
The DNA here is from genome assembly GCA_036365145.1 of Orientallactaga sibirica. NCBI lineage: Eukaryota > Metazoa > Chordata > Mammalia > Rodentia > Dipodidae > Orientallactaga > Orientallactaga sibirica. The sequence continues at coordinate 3,446,424 of JAEOAD010000372.1, forward strand.
CGCTCTCCACACGGTAGCCTGATCCATCTTGTGGGCGCGGAGGCGGGGCGCGGGGCTCCGCTGTGGCGGAGGAGCAGAGCCCGGGTGTGTGTGTGTGGGGAGCTCTAGCTCCTTCACTCCGCGGTCCTCGGGTCCTCCCGGAGCCCTCACCTCACCGCCCCCCCCCAGGGGAAGTAGACCCCAGACTGTGCGCCGCGCGCCCAGGGCCCTAGCCGGGCCGAGCGGGCGGGGGCCAGCGTCCGGGGGGGGGGGAGGGCAAAGGAGGCTGATTTAAAGGTTCTCACCAGGAAGCGAGCGAGGCACAGACCTGAGAGCCGCCGCGCGGTGAAATCCGAGGAGCTCTCTTGGCGAGGAGGGGCTGTCTGAGGCCATTTATCTCTCGCCAGAGTGGAGGCTCGGCTCCCACACCGCCCGCGAGTAACAATGGCAGCGAGCAGCAGCTCTGCACGCGCTTCAGTGCATGAATGGATTGCGGAAGATGCCAGCGCTCCGCTCCGCTCCGCTCCGGCGGCTCTCCGAGCGCCCCCTCCCCGCCCCCGCGGCCTCCCTCGGCCTTCGTGGGCTCCTCACGCCTCGGGCTTCGCAAGTTGGTCCCCACGGCGTGGTCTTTCTCAATCAACCAAGCCCATCGTCCACCCCTCCCCCTCCCGTCCGCTGTTCTCAGGGCCTTGGCACCTTGCCATCCAGTGTCATTAGGGGCTGAAACTTGACACTAGCCTGCTCGGCCTCCCCGACGCAGACACCCCCTCAAGGCTCACTCCCTCTTTCGCTGCCCTCGCCCCACGCGGCAAAGTTTACTTTCAAGGAGTTAGACCGCGTTTCCGCCGAAAATGCCAACTACATTCGGGCCTGGGGTGGAGGGGGGCGTGTTAGAGTGTCACTGAACCTGAGGCCAAGGATAGGGTGTTCCCAGGTTGCTGGCCTTCAGCTCGTTCACCTCCGGCCAGAGCCTACCCCCCCACACACACACGTTTGGACAACTCATCCACCCCGAGTGCCGGTGTTTGGCACATGAGCCTGAACTCGACAAGCCGACCCAAACCCACATGTCCCACCCATCAACTTTCGGGTTAGAGACAGAATAGTGTGCTCATATTCACGGGGGCTAACAGTCTCTCAAGAGTTGGAAGAGCTCCACAGACCGAGAGGTCAGCCGCAGAAGTGTGCCACTAAAACTGTGCAAAGAAGGTCTTATTACCGCCCCCCCCACCCATCGTCAGTTTCAGCCTGGGGCAAAGAGCAGCAGGGAACACAGCAAACCCTAGATTTCTTGGTGGTAGTGGTGGTGGTGGTAGGTGGGGGTGGGGTGGGGAATGTTCCTTGTCCCTGAATCTTCTGCAGCGAGGTGGGGGAAGGGCTCAAGAAGGAGATACCCACAGCGACCCTCAGGGGATGCCAACTAGCCCGCGGGAAGAGGCAGAGCTGAGCCCAGGTTTAGGGCAAGTTGGCCACATGCACGCAAAGGCGCACTAGGGAAGGCAGAGCCAGACCAGGCGACCCAGGAGCCTGGCGAGGACAGGCGAGATGCTGGCATCGAGACAAAGCGGGAGAGGAGGCTCAGCCGCAGACCCGGAAACGCAAGCAGCAACAGCCGCCCGAGCCCCAAAGCGAAGGCGTGCACAGCCGGTCCTGCCTGGCATATCCCCATTCACGCGCCCAGGGACAGACACGCACACCGCTGGGCCTGCTGCCAGCGTTGGTCCGTAGGGCCTGAGCTGGCTAGGCGTGCGTATTTGGACCTTCCCAGCAGATGGAGAGGGTTTCTGGGGTGGTCTTCATGAGTCCGGGCCCCTTCTGCTGAGCACCCTTTTTAGAGCCTGGGACAGACGTTTGGAGCAGCTCAGCACTTTCTCAGAGCCTGGAGCATAACCCCAACAGTGCTGCCACGGGCCACGGAATTTCCATTCGGGCTTCCCTATGGCAATATCCTTAAGGCACTACCCGGTCTTTGATTCCACAGAAATCTTAAGGACCTTAAGGCTTCCCTTAAGGACCAGCAGTGTAATGAGGGAAGAGGCCAAGGACAGGTTCTCCCAGCCCACCAGTGCCTCCCCTCTCCCAGCTTTTGCTTCCCTCTGCTTCTCAGGCAGTGGCCTCTCCTGCCTCACATGAAGCCATGGGCTTTCCCTCTGCTGCTGAGTTTGCACACAGTGTCTGCACCCACAAAGGAACACACACACTGTGGTTCTCACCCTTCCTATCTCCCTGCTAGGAGTCCTCGAAACCTGATTGCCTAGCCAGAGAGCAGAGTGAAGTAGAGCAGGGAGCCTGAGAGGCCAAGTGGAGGTGACTGAGTGGAGGACAAGGCCCTTAATGGGAAATGGGCTCCTGTCTGAGAAAGAAGGCAGCCAGGAGTTACAGCCTGCTGGAGTGTGTGTGTGTGGGGGGGGCAGAATGGAAAAGCCAGCACTAATCCTTCAGCCTGCCTATGTGGGGTCTGCAGTTGACAAAAGCCTTTTCCCTGAATATTATCTCCTAAGTACCAGCCTGTTCACCAGGCTGTGGGAGAGACAGGGCAGATAGCCTTACCCCCAGGGGCAGAGGAGGGAAACAGGCCCAAAGGTTAAGAGAGGTGCATGCACACTAAGGCCTGTGAGCTCAGCCGATGGAGGAAGCCCAAGGCCTGGGGTTTCCTGCTGAAGTTCACTTTCCTGCTCCATAGTCCTGTGTGCGTGTCTGGGTGAGTGTGTAGAGGGGAAGAGTGACTGCTGGCCAGGAACAGACATCCAGTTAGGGAAGTCCAGGAAGGAAGGACACAGCCCCACACCTTTTCCTCTGCCCAGGCCTCACAGCAGTCCCTGCTCTTTCCACCACAGCACAAAGCTGACCTCCAACCCGCCTGCCCAGGATCTGTAAGTGCCTCCTTGTCCCTTCAGCAGGGGCTACTCCAGAGATCTCAAGTCCTTCTTGGGAGGCCCAGGTCTGCTCAGCCCTTCTCTCTGTCTGTCATCCCTGCCCCCCAGCCTGGGCTGCAGGATGCCTTGCGTCCAACTGTGGTTTCCGGGCAATAAAACAACTATTAAAGTCTCAGGCACTGCTGGTGATTTGCATCACATCCTCTCGTGTATGGATTCAATATTTAATACAGAATATTGAATACGGATATTAAAAATCAATAGCTGAGGACCCCTGGGGAGACGGCACAGTGCGATTCTGCTTCGGAACAGAACCAGCTCCTCTAAAAAGACAGGAAGGGCAAGTTCAGCCAAGCTGAGCCAGGCGCCAGAGGAAGTGAGGAGTAGTGGATGCATCTCAGCACCATTCCTAACTTGAGCTAAAGGGAAGCCAAGGGAATGGTATGATCCTGGGTTTTACTACTTGCAGGATGGGTGGGGGAGGAAAGGAGGGTTAATTTCCATGCGTAGAGTCACATTTTTGGCTGCTGTTTGCATGTTGGTTTGGTTAGAATCTGAGACTTGCATGAAGGCACTTAACTTTTCCCACCATGATGGCTCCTTTCCTGGGCCTCAGGACATCCATCACCTCAGGCCCCATGGGGAGCTCTTGGCATAAGCTTTCATGGAGATGAAGTTAAAAAAAAATGTGAATGCCTGAGTTACAAGGTCTTCTGAGGCACCACCAGCCTTCAGGACAGAATCCATCAGGTATGGTGACAGCGGAGGGTATGGGGGGAGGTGACAGAGGTAAAGGGACAAGAGGAAACTGTGACATGCAAGCCAAAGCCAGAATCCAGATTGTCTATTAAACAGCCAGGAGACGAGCTCCCAGGACATGTAATTATCATTTCAGGAATGAAGAGGAATACATATCACTCTTTTTGCCAAAACATAGAAATATACATTATCCTAAGCAAAACAAAGCATATGAACTGGACGGGGTGAAGGAGAATAAATATCTTTCAGAGAAATCTTTTTTTTTTTAGTCCAGTTACAGAAAGGGAAGAGAAATTGACAATGGAAGATACAGTTAGCTTACCTGATTGGAAAGGCCTGCAGAACTTTACATGCCAAAAAACGAAGTGGACTTGACTGACTGAAGTGCCTGCCATCTTACCACCAAGTTATAATATTAATTCCATAGATTTCTTTTCCATCATAGCTTAAATCAATATGGACTGAGTGGGGACTCTTGCTCTGGTATAAATAGATTGGAAGGACACCTCAGGAAAACCTCATAGTAGTCATTTAGATAAAAGAAATTAAGAAGAGAGGTGTTGGGAAATGACAGTTAATGAGTCTGTGGCCTCCACTCTTTGTTCCCTTAACAGTTGTCAGAGAATCATCAAAGGGAGAGAACAGACACCCTTCTCAGAACCTCAGCAGGAAAAGCAGCAGCTCCCTGGCTGAGGTGGGTGCCCTGGTTGGCACTCAAGTCTCCTGGGAGTTTGCCTGTGTGTGTGCTTCTGGGCTGGGAATTGCTATATTTGCAACCTTTGACCCTGGGCCTGTGAAGCCCACTAACAAAGATTCTACAGACAAGTTCAATAGAGGGCAATTGAACTGCTGTGCCATCATCAGTAATCTCTTTCTAAGTCTATCAGACTGCTTGGATTTCCACCTCAGCCATGAAGTCAAGCTCTGGGCCCCTTACAGAAACACTACAGTCCCAGACATCTTACAGAGTGCATAACTTGCATGCAGTACAAGATGGGTCATGGCTGGCCCAGGGAGGGGAAGCATCAAGGGCTTGGAGCTCATGCAGCTTGGGGAAGTTTTACCACAGGAACCCAGAGGGTGACAAATCCTGGTACTTCAACCAAAAGTGCAAGCAGATTTGTGGTGTTCGTGTAGGTGAGACCCCAAATGTACAAGAGCTCTGCCAGGAAGGAACTGAACACCAAGTCCCAAATGCTCAAGTGTAGACATGGATAGGAGAGAGGACAGGTTGGAATCATCTTTCTGCCACCACCACCTTACTCTTTTGTAATGTTTTCCTAGAACTGAAGCTAGTAGGGATGTTCTTGGAGGCTCTCTGGACTGTCACTACCTACTGGTGTAACACCTTGAGGTCAAAAGCTTTCTCCCAGGAGGTTCCTCTGGGTAGCACTGGAAGGAATCCTCACACTCCCACTAAGACCTCTACTCTCATGCACTGAAACAAACAAACAAACAAACAAACAAACAAACAAACAAATCGATCGGTAGGTACAGAATTGCTGGGGTGAACGCAGAGCCTAAAGCCAGGGTCAGTGGAGGCACTGTCCCCACCAACAAGTTGCCCGCGGAGATAACAGCTGTGGAAGGGGGAGGGGAGCCGCAGGCAGCCACGACTGAACGGTTGCGATCTAGAAAATTCAACAAGAGGACGCCGCGGTGGCGGCGGCTCCAATTAGCTGAGCCAACTGGGAAGGCAGAAGAGAGAGAGAGGGAGAGAGAGAGGGAGAGGGGGAGAGAGAGAGAGAGACGACGGCCCTGATGATCGTGCGGGGGCGAGCAGGCGGGCGGGTTCGCGGGGCCTTGGAACTGCTCTAGAGGCTGTCGTAGGGCCCCTCCCGCGAGCTCTCGAAGCGCTCCGGGCATTTACACACCGTCCTTCCCACACGGGATCAAGTTTCAGGCCATGCTGGAGGCGCTGGGGGCCGGCCCCCCGGCCGGGAGATGGAAAGAGCTGGAGCGGGATCTAAGGCAGCGCTGCACCGAGGCCTGTCGCGTGTGGCCACAGCTAGTGCAAGGGTAGGGTGGGAAGAAGTCCATCAGCTAGGTTGGCAGGGGCAGGTGGAACTTCCGGAGCGCTACCCAGAGGTAGGACCACCTCTAAGTTGCACAAGTGGAGTCCTGCGTTCACTCCGGTTGGCGAACTCACCCTGGGAGGGAGCAGAGAGTGTATGATTGGAACCTAGGCGCCCGGACGTCAATTGTGAACTCTTCACCCCTGCCCCCAGCCCCTTTAATACATTACCCGATCTAGTCCATTGTTGGCAGCAGGAGGTCTGTGGGCTGAAAGTACACAAAATTGGGAGACCCTGAGCCGCCCTGCGCGCCCTGGCCAAAACGTAGGGTTCGCCGTTGCACACTTCCTAGGAGCTGGCAGCCCGCGGGTGCCCCACGCTGTCAAGTGGCGGCAAGTGAGTTCCACCAGCACGGGAGCACACTGTAAACAACCGCATGTTCGCCCTCCTAGCCCAGGGTGGGAACCTCACCCAAAAACCAAATGTCCTCTGTGTCTCCAGGATGAGGCATATGGGGCCCAGCTTCGGGAGAACCCCCCACCCCAAGACCACATGGGTCCTGAAGCGAGTGTGTTGAACCTGCAGGGGTGCAGGGTGCTGCGGGGAAGGGAGAGAGTCAGCCTGTCCCCTCCCTGCTGAATATCTGCTTTGTTCCGGAAAACAAGGGAAGCATTAGGCTGCTTGCTGCCCCCGGGGAAACACAAAACTTCTTTTTGAATCTCGGGAAGGGCGGTTGACTGCATTACGGAGCTACCAAGACCGGCTGAGGAAGGGAAAAGCTGAGGGCGGGAGTAGTCAGGGAGACTTCCGAGAGAAGCCGACAGACCCAATGGGGGGGGGGGGAAAGCAGCTCAGGGTGACCTGGCAGGAGACTCGAGAACCCGATTCATTGCGAAGGTGCCGCTTGAGCTCCAGCGAGCAATCCGCCAGGCCAAGTGGCGCCTGCCCAGCCGGCGGCCGTGCCAGCTTCCTGCCTGACCCAGGATCGAGGAGCAGTCCTGGACGCTACAGGGGACTGGCTTTGTATCGCTGTAGGGAAGCGTGTGAGAGGGAAGCGTGTGAGAGGGGGTCGAGAGGCTAGGAAAGCCCGACACATTGTCGGCCCCCTCTCCCACACAAAGTGCACTCAGACAAGTCCGTGGGACGGGGGCTCTAGGCTTTTAACCTGAGGTGAGGGGCAAAGGCCCAAGGAGCTAGCCAGCGTTCAGGGAGTAGGGTCAGTCAGAGATGCCTTTGCCTGCCCCACCGGCTCCCATCCTGGCTCTGCTCAGTCGAGGATCCCAGGTCAGTATTGCCGGAATGAACAGGCAAGAAATCAAGCAAAATCAAATTTGCCATCGCTCCTGACTGCCATCTCTAACTTAGCCTATCCCCATATTCCAGGAAGGGAAGGACACCTAGGCTCTTCCCCATCCCCCACGAGGTGCGTCCCTCTGTCTCGGAAGCTCACACTGCGAACCAGGGATTTTTTTCCCCCTAACCAGTGGGCTTGTAGGGTTTCTAACTTCCTCTAAACCTCCCTCCTCGCCCCGAAAGAGTAGCAGAGAGGAAGCCAGCCGCTAGTGTGTGAAATGAAGACCATGTGTGAGGATGGCGGCATCGGAGTGCAGCCTGGGGGAAGGGGGTGGCGAAGGCCTCTGAGCTGCCCGGGGCTCCAGGTCGCCGCAGCCAGAGCCTCTGCTCGGCGTTGGGGACGTCGGGCTGCAAAGCAGAGGCCGTGGAGAGGCTGGGCTGCCCTCGTGGCAGGCAGCGGAGAGGGGAGTGCGGGGGCTGCCTTGCCGTGGGGGGCGGGGGCGGGGACGCAGCCGCAGCTTCCTGGGCTGCAGCTGCGACCCAGGGCGCAAGAGCAGATCGTGCTCGGCGGCGGCGGCGGCTCGGGCCCGCCGCGCTCGCAGCTGAGAATCAACAAAGGGAGGCGGCGGGCGAGCGGGGGAGGGGCGCCGCCGAGTGTTCAATGGCTGCTGTGGAATAATAAAAATAATTAATAATGATAATAAGAGGGGGGAAAAATCCTCCGGCTTTCATAGCACTAGGTTTCCGTGTGGCTGCAGCGGGAAGCGCGCTGTCCTTGAGGCGGCCTCTCTCGCCTGGCCTCCCCCTCCTCTTCCCTCCCCTCCCCTCCCCGGGAACCGGGAAGAGAAAGGTCTGCAGCTGACAAATATTATCCATTCTCCCCATCGATCGCGGAGTGTACAGATGTGAGCGCTTGATGTGCCCGCGGAGTGGCGGATCCTCCCTGCTCTCGCCCAAGCTCCGCTCGCCGCCCCCCTCCTCCCCCTTTGTTCTCCTCCCCTTTCCCTCTCTTTAAATAGATTTCAGGGCGCTGCCTGTTGGAGAGCAGCTGGCGATCTCTCCAGAGAGAGTGAGAGAGAGAGAGAGAGAGGCGCCCGAGGTGCTCTGTCACCAGCCTCCCCTCCCCCACCTTGCTTTCACGCTTTGAACCCACCTCCCCTTTCTCCAGTTTTCAAAACAGAAAACACCAGGAACACCCACGTCCACTGCACCGCGAACCTCTCAGAGCCTTGGGACGCCTCATGCGGTCCCTGTGCTGTTCCTTGTGTCTGTGCAGGGAAGGGAGGATTGTGCAGGGAGGGAACCTAGCCCCCTGGCAGAAGATCCGAGGGTCGGGATCTTTCCCTGGCAGCCGCAGGGACGCTGCCTGGGTCATGCTAACAGGGTACAGTTTATCCATTAGGGCAAGTCGGAGAAGGCGGTCCTTTTATTCCTCTTTTGCCGATGGCAGATGAGGCCCGCAGTGCCCGGCCTCAAAGGGGCCGTCCGCTCAGCAAAGGGTTAACCCCGTGGGTCCATAGTCGCAGACTCACACGCGCGCCCCCCCACGGTTCGCCGAAGCGCGGGCCATGGCCCGCAGTGCGCCCGGGGCCGGGGAGGTAGTTGGGGGGAGGCGGGGAGGGACAAGCTTAACCAGGCCGCTGGACTGAGCTGGGGCCACCTCGCCGTCTGTCACTTAAATGATTGTCCGCCGCTCCGCTCAGTGCGGTCAGTACGGGCTGTTAACAGGCAGTTGCAATCAGTTTCCGAAAGGTCAGCCAAGGTCCTCCGGCTCTCGCAGACGGAAGGCATTACGAAACCGCTTTTGTATCTGCAGGCACTTTAGAGAAAGAAGCCAGGAGGGGCGCACCGCAGCGCCGTCGCTTCGGAGAACCAAGGGAGAGGGGTCGCGGGCGGTGGGGAAGGGGGTCTGCATCCCACGGCCTGGGCTGGGAGTCGTCGTGGAAATCACCGGCTAAGTGACCTAGGCCCTTCGTGTTCCGAGGGGAAGGGCTGCAAGAGAAGGAAGTGGGAGAGGCATCCTGATTCCCCCTATAGCTCGGCCAGAGTCCCACACCAGGACCTCCACGGGGATGGCGGCTTGGGGCATAGAGCGACCCCATTGCCTCCCGGACTCTCCCGAAGTCAGAAGGTGATGGGGCTGAGGGTGGCGGTGTGGTGGGGGTGGAAAGAGACCCCCGCAAAGCCAGTGAGTCCCCGCGCAGTGTCTAAAGACGCTGCCGCCGCCGCCGCCGCTAGAAGTCGTCCATCAGCAACCGGTCCAACCTGCCAGTGATAATGTGCGATCAACACCAAATCACCCCCGCCAGGCGCGATCCATCATCGCGGCGCGCCGCGGGCCCGTGTGAGGCTGATTCGCAGCTGAAGGTGTATGTGTGGGGGGGGGGAGCGACCCGCAGATCAGGAGGCGGTCTCCCAGCACACCAAGGCTCTCTGTGTACCTTGCTGCCCCTCCCAGAGACCTGCACCTAGGCTTTCAGAACTCTCCAAGTTCCCCAACAGCGGAGCGCAAACCCAGTGAATCCGGAGTTCCAGGCGCGGTCACTTACGAGTCCGCGCGTGTCCTCCACGCCCTATTACCCTGGTCACACCCTGCAAAGCCATCCCTTTCTTGGAGCTGCCCTGCCCGTCCCCTCTGCCTCCTCCGAGAAAGCGTGGCTGGCGGGAAATTAATATTTAATATCGTGAAATTGATTAAAGGGCTGGAAGCCGGCGATGGGGTGGGGGGAAGGGTAGAGACTCTGAGCGTAATTAAAGAGCTGAGAGTCGTGGCCGCTTCTTGTGGGCCCGGGCCGCACGTGGCCTTTGTGAAGCCAAGGCCAGGTCGCGTGGGGCTGAGCTCAGTCAGGGCTTGCTAAGCCCAGTTTCTGGCGCTTACTGGGGTGTGTGGGAGGAGGGGGCTTCTGGGAAGTGGCAAGTAAGCTTAGGACGTGTGGAGCTGAGGGAAGAGTCGCCCCTCCCCTGCCTGCCTGAGTTGCAGGCCCATCTTGGCATGAGCGGTAGATTGAGTGATGCAGCTCTAGGAAGTTTGTTGGGCACAGAAACCCTTTCACTGCCCTGGAGGCCTTTGACCCATAGCTCATGCTACTCTTCGCTCTTGGCCCTGCTAGGAGGCTGCTCTTAATCCCGACATGACTCTTCTGGGCCTCTACTCTCACTTTGGCCAGAGAGGGAGGCGGTCAGGTCCTCCAACTAGAGGCCTCTAAGGCTGAGGCTGCCCAGGGCTCCCGCGATTCTCTCAGGTCCAGGCCCCACCCCAGACCACTGATGCCTGGGGCAGTTTAACTCGTTCAGCTGCACGGCAGATGGGGTCTGGTGCTCCAGGCTGCTGTCTCCAGGGAGTCCTCACTGAACCAGCTCAGCAGGCAGCCTGTCCAGCCGTTTAAGGTTACTGCACTTCCAGGGAGGGGCATGAACCTGGACAGGGGTAGGGTGCGGCTGAGATGTCCCAGCCATCTGAGCCAATGGCAATTCAGGTTTGGGGTGAGGATGCAAGGTCAGCTGCATGCAAAGCGTTGGTTCTGTAGAAGCTTTAGAAATCAGATGGTTGGCCTGCGATGGGATGACCCCAGCTCAGAGTCCTGACTCCAAAAGACTATTTTGAACTTTTTCTTGTACGCTTATCTGTTAAATATATGCCTGCAAAGTTTCAAGTGTGCAGCAGGGAGAAAAGTACACCAAGGAGTATCATTGGTCCTAACCCAGTAAGGAACCCTGAGGGCTTCCTGGCTCCAGGCCCACTCTGGGAAGGTCAGGACCAGGAAGGATTAGGCTTAGCCTTGGGTTTATTGCTGTACTTGAACAAAGTACTAGGCCCGCTGCACTTGGGGCAAACTGGGGCTAGCAAAAGGTAACTAAAAGAGGGGCTGCAGAAGTAAGGAGCTGGTGTGGCTGCTGCTAGGGTGGGTGGAGGAAGGGCTTTCCTTCAGAATAACAAGCCAGTGCAAACGTTATGCAGAATGACTACATTTCATCAAAACAAAACCAAAAAAAGTTCACATTCCAGCCTCTTAAGCTGAGCTGATATGCACCGTGCAAACTTTAGACTGAATCTTGAGGCAGTGGGAGGGGTCAGCTAAAGGGTATTCTGGGTACTTCTGTTTCTCCCATTGAGATTCTACCTGCATCGGGAGCTCCCTGGGCGGGGGCGGGGTTTGAGGGGGGGGGGTCTGACCTCTCAACCTGAACCCTGTGGGATATCACTCAGAAAGCACTGCATTCATCAATGCCATTTCTGGTAAATTGGACCTAAGGTTTCTGAGTGTCCTAGGAGGAAGGCAGCCTACACAGCTCGCATACAGATGTCAGAGCAAATCTGAGGGGGCTGCACATATTCTGTAGCCTTTACTAGATAATACTACGGATTTCACAACCAGACATACCCAGATTTTTCCAAGCCATTCCTCACTTTAACAGCTGTAGGCCTTAAGTCTTAATAAGGCACGAAGCCCTCCCAGTAGCCTGTGGAATTGTGCGCCCAAGGTATCTGAAAGCTGGAAGAAATGGCTAGGGTGTGAGGCTTGCATTTAGTGCGGTCTCCGCTGGACCTCTGCCCACCACGGCTAGCATAGAATTTATCCTCGCCATCCTTGTCCCAGCTAGAGCCCGACCCTACCTCCTAGTAACAGGAGTCTCGTGGAAAGGGGTAATAAAATAATCCTTTTCGGGCCTGTCTGAGGAAATGGCAGGACTAAGCCCTCGGGGTCGCTCTGAGCCCAGGATGTGCAGCTTCCCCGCCCGGGTGCAGCGCGCACAGCGGCTCTGGGACAGGGACAGGCGACGCCGATCCCGGGTCCCGGGCAGCCTGCGTGGCCGCGCGCCGGCCGCCATCTTGACCGGGAGGCGCTGCCCCCGGCGGTGGCACTGCGGAGCCGCAGGCCCGGCTGAGGCGGGCGTCCCCGGGCTGACGAGGGGGTGCCGGGCGGGTTACGATCGACACCACGGTCTCCAAAACCCTCGGTGCGCTGTTGGCCACGCAGACCCCTCCACCACCACTTGTGGGGGAGGCAGAGGAGCAGCGACCCCTGGAGACAGCGCGGCCTGCGGCGTCCCTCCCCCGTGTCGCCAGAGTGGATTTGAATTCCGACAAACGACCTCTGGTCCTCGGATTCCTGCGACAGTCAGCACTTTAGTGCGCCGGGCCCGCGCACCCAGGAACTTGGGCGGCTATACCCAACTGCAACCTGCAGGGACAGCTGCGAGGACGGGGGAGGGGCTGCGAGGCCTGCGGCAGCACAGTCCCCAACGTTCGAGGGTTTTCTATGGCACGCTCTCGGTCTGCACGAGAGATCTGAAAGTTATCACCAGTTTACAAGGGCTCTTGATTGGGGAAGGATGTCACTGTATCCATTTTAAAAATGTAACCATGTATTCCGACAAAACTTGCTAAGGGCCTAGGAAAATCCAAAGGTGCAACGGTGGATTTTTTTTTTAAAAAGGCGCTCTCTGGCACTCTAGCAATTTACAAACTTGGAGGAAAGGCAGAATTGCAAATGACGAGACACAAATAAAAGGCAATGTGAGATCAACATAAATCGAGGCAGTAAATAACTTAGGGAAGGGTGGATTAAATCATTTTTAAAAATAACCTTTAAGGCTTGGAGATGGCTCAGTGGTTGAGGCGCTTGCTTGAAAAGCCTGATGGCCTGTGTTGCATTCCCCAGTATTCACAGAAAACCAGATGCACAAAGTGGTGCATGCATCTGGAGTTAGTTTACAGTGGCAAAAGGCCCTCGTGTACAGTTCTCGCTCTCTCCCTCTACTTGGAAATAAATAAATAAATAATTTTTAAAAATAATCTTTAATTCTAAAAATGTGTTGGGAGGAGGGGGAAAAATGAACTAGTATCAGATAGTTCCAAGGTTCCAGGGAATAACAGTCATAACTTCTGAAGGGCTGCTGTTTAGGAAAAATGGTCTAAGTTTATTTAAGCTAAGCAAAACACTAAGAATCAGAAACTGGATTCATTGCTTAGCTCCTGACATTAAGTGGGTGGTAGAGATGCAATGTTCAACCAAAACACAGTACTCCATTTGGAATCAAACTCCCAGCACATTTCAAAATGCAAAAACTATTCAGAAAAAGAAATCTAATACCAGTCATAGTGGCACATGCCTGTAATCCCAGCATTGAGGATACAGAGAAACAAGAGGATCATAACAAGTTTGAGGACACTCTCCTCTACATATAGCAAGTTCCAGGCCAGCCAAGGTTACATGGCCAGACTTTCTCTTTAAAAACAAAACAAAACAAAACAAAACAAAACAAACAAACAAACAAAACCCCAGCAGTTATTAACTACAAGGGAGAAAAAATGGAAATGTAATCACTGAACCTCATTTGAGCAAAGAACTGTGTGTGTGTTTACAAAATAAACACTGCAAATACTGGATAAGAACTTTTTTCTTTCTTTTCGAGGCAGGGTTTCATTCTAGCCTAGGCTGACCTGGAATTCACTATGTAGTCTCAGGGTGGCCTCAAACTCACTGTGATCCTTCTACCTCTGCCTCCCAAGTGCCTGAATTAAAGGCATGTGTGAGCTGGCAGAATGGCTTAGTGGTTAAGGCGTTTGCCTACAAAGCCAAAGGACCCAGGTTTGATTCCCCAGGACCCACATTAGCCAGATGCACAAGGGGACGCACGCATCTGGAGTTCG